>JAJJMC010029024.1:2498017-2690246 GCA_023531435.1 Papaver californicum
CGGCTCAGCTGTAACTTGTCGAACTTTTACACGTTGCAAATCATTTCCAAATAAATTATCAAAATGTTTTCGAATGTCAATCCCAAACATAGTATGGCTTGAAACACTACTATTATCTTGGTTGAGGGATGTAGATTCTTCATCATAAACTCCCTTGTTGGAATGGCTAAGTCCAAAAATTCTTCAAATGTGAACTTTTAATGTCTTCCATCTTAGCCATCTCAGTAAACAAAGGTATTTTCATGTCCACTAAGATGTCGACCAAGGTTTCAACGTCTTGTTCATCAGGGTTCTGCGATATCCCTTTAATAGTTTCAATACTCTGGTCTATAGCTTGAATCGCCTTTTTCACCGCTTCTTGTTGAAGTCCAGGTAAATCTTGCAACCATAGAGTTTTTTTCATGATAGTTAAATACATATTGATATATACAGTTATATGACAATAATAAAACACATTTGTAATCAAGTACATATTGATATTTACAGTTATATTGATAAACACATTTGTAATAAAGAGTAAAACTAGACAGCATTACTTACATGTGTGTTACTTTTCTCTTGCATCTCTTTGACCTCTTTCTCCAAGTCAGATTTAGCCCATGTTTTAATAACATTAACATAAACACCACAAAACTTGTGCACCGAAGGTGGTGTTGACAATGCAATATTAAATGGTACTCTTTTGACGATGGTGTCACTCAAAACATTTTGTTCATCTTCGGTTGGAATCTGAACAGTTGGCACTTCTTCTCCCAAAACTACTTCATTTTATATTATGTTTTCGCAAAGAGGATATGTTGGAGTAGTAGGAGATGGGAATTCTCCTGTTGGGTTAGTACCCAAATGAGTGGGACTCCCATCAATTGAGTCTCGAAACTCTTCTTCATTTTTAGGCTGTTATTATCCCAAAACTACTTCATTTTATGTTATGCTTTCATGTATATGTCATTCAACATTCGCAGAAGCTTTGATGCATCAAGCGGTCCATCCTCATGCTACATGGTGTTCGCTTCACCCGATTTTTCAAAGATTATCTTTGTCAATTCTTCATATCTTTCTTTCCAATTATCTTCCTCCACTGCCTTCCCTGCAGTTTCTTCTTTATCTTCTACCTTTTCAGCTTCACTCTCCTCTTCTGCAAGTCTTCTTGTGATTCTATTCAGAATTCGCTTTTCTTGATTGGTGTACGGAACCTTGAAATTTTCATTGAACTGTACCAAAACAACAAAATATGTACCCAGAAATATGTACTATAAAAACAAGTTTTTTTATGAGGTACATATCAATATATATTATAGGATAACAAACATCATACATTCAATACATATCATTATATACTGTAGGATAACAAACATCATAAATGCAGTAAATAAGTACATATTTTTTTTACCTCATATTCAGTTGTATCAATGTCTTTTTGAAGTGCAGAACATAAGTTTGTCAAATTTCATTTGACAGCTCTCCGAACAAACTTTTTTTTCGGAATCGTCTTTATTTCCTCCGGTTCCAGCAAATATGTATGCTCTGCATACCAAATCTGTTTTGGAAAAAAAAATCACCAAAAAAAAGTTAAAAGTAAATCATGATTTTCATTGAGTAAACTACTAAAAAGATTTTTAGTACGTATTATTACCAATAAATAGTTCAAACATCCGATAGTATTCTCGACTGCATTTACATTGTCATTTAGTGACTTTTCTAGGTAAGAATGTATCAAATATGGCCATGACACATTCTTTGCAGCCTCGAGATCCTCCACAAGACTAGGGCTGCACAAAAAACCGGGTAAACCGAACTGTACCACTAAAATACCGAACCGAAAATATAATGGTAATTAACGGTTATAGATTTAAAAAAACCGGTTGATCCCGGTTCGGTTTTGGTCCACCCCTAAAACCGAACCGAACTGATTCGATTTAAACCGATTAATTTGTGCCGTTAGATCTTTGTAATATAGGCCGTAGGATTGAGAAAAAAACTTACCTAATGTTTCTCCCTAGCTTACCATTCGATTAGTCTGTACTCTGTAGAGGGCTAGGGGAAATTTCTCCCTGGATTACCATTCGATCATCATCATCATCTTCTTCAATTATTCTTGTTTGATCATCATCATCTTCTTCTTCTTTTTCTTCTTCTTCTTTTTCTTCTTCTTTTTCTTCTTCTTCTTGTCTGTAGCCTATCAAGCTTAACAACTTCTAAGTTCTTCTGCAAAAAATCACCAGATTCACCACCACACCAATGGAACCCTAGAAGGTACGTCATATCATATTATATCCCTAATTTTCTTTGATTATGATTTCAATTGTGTTAGAATGTTATAAATATGAAAATTAGGGTTTTATAAAATTAAAAATAATTGGGGATTTTTAAAAATTAGGGCTAGTTAGTTTAATTTAGTTACTAATATAAATTGGGTAAAGGTTATTTTTGATTTTTTTTATATAATTAGGGCTTGGGTTTAGGTAGAAAATTTGTTCCTGATGCTTCTTCCCACCTAAAGGAATATCTGGATCATATATGACTTATGTTAGATTTATCCTTGAGCTTCAATAGACTAAGAAAACCATTGTATTGATGTTTTAAGTAAGCTGTGTTTCTTGCTGATGTATGTACTCCTATGATCTCCCTCACATTTTTTGCGCATTATACAGTTTATTAACGTATTCAATTTTGTATAAGAATCTTATTGTTCAGTTTCTTCCATTTGGCCAAGGTGATTTCCTTGGTTACTGTGGATGTCGTAAAATCTTTATTTACTGGAGCTTCGCTCATCTTGGGTTTAACAAGTATTCTTGCAGTTTTAGACTGATAGCACTGCATTAGTATATCTTTCCCTGTAATTGATATCAATGACTTTCTTTCACCTTCATTTTCTTCTTCTTTTCCCTTTTCTTGTAATTTACTATATAAAACACTCAAAGCTTGTATCCTAATGATTTTATAATTGCAGGTTTATAAGAGTGGACCACTTCTCCTTTCGTCAAAAGGTGTGTATTACTTGCTCATCGAGTAATTCAACTTGAGCAACAGATATCGGATTCTTCTGCTATTTTTGACGTGCTTGAAATGTGTGTTTGCAATTTAGTGTTCGTAGTAGAGCATCTTTCATGTGGTCATTCATCTTTGAATCTGTTATGAATGTAAAACCTTATGTTGTAAAAACAAGGACTCCCATGCTTTTCTCTCGTTTGAGTATCCTTTACTTGTTAGATTATCATGTATATATGATGTTCCATATTCTGGATAGTTAAGACTTCACGACGTAACAACTGTGTAACTCTATTTCCTTAAGCATTTTGTTGATGTTACATAATGTAGTTTTTAGGAGGTATATTTTGCACATTGTTTCTGATTTATGAAAATTTTGTTAAGTCTGAAATTTTCGGTTAATACCGAAACCGAACCGGTTAAAACCGAAACCAAACCGGTTCAAAATCGAACCGAACCGAAATTCTTAACGGTAATACTCGGTTTTCAAAAACGAAAAACCGAGACTATCGGTTTCGGTTATGGCTGGGTCAAAAACCGAACCGAACCGTACTATGTGCACCCCTACATAAGACCAATATACTTTTCAGTCAACGCATTTGCATCTTTTGTTGTGAAAAACAACGTGATACACATGAATAGGCATATAAGCCTTACAAGGTCTTCAACATCTCTCACTTCTTCACTTTTTTCCTCACTCCCTTCTTCAATATCTTCTTGACTTTCTTTTTGTTCATTTTCTTCATCACTCCCACTTTCTTCAGGTTCTTCATCACTTTGTTTTTCTTCAGATTCTTCAACTTTTTCATTTGCTTAATTGCTGGTTTTTTTCTTAAAAGTTTCAAGACTTCTTCCTGTATCCTCAGTCTATTTACCTTTTTAGTCTTTTCACATCACTAAAGAACCTTTGGGAGAAAGCATTGTTTCGATATCCACCCTTTGATGTCAGCATCATATCTTCATGTTGTCTTTTTCCTGCTCTTGGCATTCCAAAGATAACAACTACTTTTTCAGGAGTGGATGTCAGAATATGTGAAACTTCATGCCTTTTAAACTCAAATGTGATCTCATTCACAACTTTACTTCTCTTATACACTGTATTAGATTGGTCACCGCAGTTTCATTCTTCATCCAGTGATCTACACCAAGATTTGTGTACCAGAACATCAAAAAACGGTTCCCATATGATTGCTCACCAATGATCCGCAACTAAGTTTCACTCAACTCAAGCTTTTAAGCCTTGATTGCTTTAACAAGTGAGGAAATCCCCATGAAATCACTTCTGTAGATCTTCCTAGCAGGTGTAGTGCTTTTGTCTTCTTTGTGGTTTTTTTCACACCACCTATATAATGAACACACTTTCAATAACCATACAATATATCTATATGTACTATAATATAACACAAAGTATATATTTTGATATATAGATATCTAACTGCTATATCATGAACAAAGTATACATTGATATGTACTGATCCAATTCAAGATTAGAACAAAGTACATATCAATATATAATATCCTGTACGCAAGATCTAGATGTTATAGTATAGAACAATATATATCGATATATATGCTTTATATCTATATCATGAAGAAAATATATATTGATATGTACTGATCCAATTCAAGATCTAGAACAAAGTACATATCAATATATACTTATCCTGCAATCAAGATCTAGATGCTATATCATGAAAATAAGTATATACTGATATGTACTGATCCAATTCAAGAATTAAAACTAAACACCAAGTACATATCAATATATAACCTATGTTTTGCATGCTAGATCTATGTGCTATAACATGAAAAAACTATATATATATATTGATATGTACCGATGTTGTATGCTAGATCTAACTCCTATAACATGAAAAAAGTATGTTATATATTGATATGCACCGATGATTGAAATTGGTACCTTTTTTACCAGAAACAACAACACCCTTCTTCTTCTTCTGTGATGTTGATGGAGAACGAACAAAAAGAGCTTTTGGAAGAAGAGCTTTCTTCTTCTTCTTTGTAGATGGAGAATCAACAACAGTTTGTTTCATTTTTTTCGATGTTGTTGGAGAATCAACAACTTCATTGTTCTTCTTCTTTTTTTATTTTGGTGGTAGAGAATCTACAGGAGAAGCTTTCTTCTTCTTCTTCTTCGATGGTGGAGATTGAGAATCAATTACTGTTTCTTTTATTCTTTTATTTATTTTTATCTTGCTACCTATTTTAGGTGGACTATATGGCAGTAGTTGCTGACAATAGCTTAGGTTTCAGTTGTAGAATACTCACAGAAATCTATATTTCAAAGTCTGTTATTATAAATTTTGATTTTGTTGTTTGTTCTGGGTTTTTGGATTTGGTTTCAGGTGGTTTCCAAAAATCTTGCCCTAGATTTTCAGGTTTTACCGAAATAAATAAGAGGTCGAGTAAGTGAAACTGAAAATTCCGTTATAAGAAAGTGAGAAGTGCAGGAAGTGGAGGAGGTGGAGTACATGGATGGTTCCACATGATGGGCATAACAATAATTTTTTGTTTTCTAAACGATTTTGGACTTACGGATAAATGGGTTCTCCCGGGTGGACTATAGGTTAACTAGGTCCGGGTCAACCAGCAAACCACCCATTTAGGAACCCAAGTTACTTGGTGCGTATGTGGTGTTTGTGTGGGGGTATAGTTCTATTAGAGGAGACTGTGTGTTAAAGGAGGAAAGAGAAAGAAACAAGAATTTGCTAATTCACTAAAATTTTACATTTTTTTCCACCGTTTAAACCCTGATAAACTTTTTGGTAACAGTAGCTAGATCCCCCATAAAATCCAGGCGTGTGCTAAAGACCAAGCATTTTGGAAAGCAAATGATCCATCCAAATAAGTGTTGTTATATGATTATCCCTTGTTACTACAGTATATACATTATACTTATGGCAACTGAATTATCTTAGTGTAATGATTAAGACCGAGCACCCCCATTTCGCTTGGATATAGCTATATTATAGCCAAGCTAAGACCCCTCTAGAAAACCGACCACCATGGCACATTAAATTCTCTTAGTTTATTAAGACGTAAACTCATTTTTCCGTTAGAATAATGGATTACGGAAACTGAGTTTCCGTCTAGGTCAACATACGGGACCTATCGTGTGAAGGACAACACACGTACATCCTTAATCGACTTCATCCCAAAGAAAACTTATCATCCCATTTTTCTTTTATCCTACCATATGAAGGACAACATATAGGTGATCCATTATCCACTCCAATTATAATATGGATCATGTTTTAAGAACATCGTTTCGTTCTTATGTACCAAACAGTGAAGATGACTAGTTCTACCATCCTCGTAATGAGTTTTAAAATCTCCCTTAAAGAAGGACAATATATTAAGAAGATGTTTATACATCCGATGAAGGAGAGACAAATCATCCATCAACCGGTTATAATGTGGAAGATGATCCATTTTTAGGATAATATCAGGGTTCATATTGTAGATTTTAGATTATAATATTTGTTATTGTCTTATTTTACATTTTGATCATGTAAGATAAAGACTTTAAACAAGCTAATGTTGTTACTTAGTTTTAATTAAGGAAGAAAATTAAACCACAATCACTTTAATCTAGTCCCAACGATTATAATTTTAGAATAACAACTATTTTTTTGAATAAAGACTAATTTTGTTGTTTGATGGATAATATTTAAATTCAAAATATTTTGGTGATTTCTCTGTATAATGGAAATAATTCTCCAAACGAAAGTGTTCAAGCATTGTATTTTATTTGCAACAAAAAAATACAGTGATCACCAATGGGGAAGATGGTGGTCTTGTTCAATCCTGGATATCCGTTACACCAATGAATATTTGTAGGGGTAGGACTTGGGTTGGGTCAACCCGTCCAACCCGTTCCCAACTCAAACGTTGGGCGGGCATGGGCAATCCAATTCTAAATGTTGGGCGGGCATGGACACAAATTTTACCAACCCGATCTAATTTGGACGATCATGGCACAAAATTTTATTAACCCGAACAACCCGAATTCGAAGAACTACAAAATAATTATGTAATTCAGATTTTACTAACTTTTAATTTGTCTAGGTTTTAGTTTTTTATTATGAAGCTTCATGTTTTATTAGTTACTATTAGTATGAATAAATAAAAATTTAGCATTCATTCACTATTGCATCATTTGTTTATTTTAATTATGTGAAATATGATTAATGGTTGGTTATCGGCTATTCTTTTTTCTTTTGTATCACTACAACAAAACAGGCCTTTAGTGACAAGATTTTATGTGACCAACAAAAATATTTCACTAGAATAAGACAGAGAAAAAAATAATTCCCGCACTATGACGGGATAGTTTTTGTGACCAAAATTAGTGGCCAACCTTGTTTCCGTCTCTAATATTTTTTTGTGATGAATTTTTTGGTCACGAAATTTTTTTATAGTGAAAAAAACAACTTATAGTCTCCAAATATCCTATCGCTGACAATTGGGGCTTTTGTCCCTAAACAATGACAAAACCAATTTGTCGCCAAAATAATTACTCGCCAAGTTAAGGATTTTGAACTATTAATATCCAAACAAATTGTAATTACAATTAGAAAATCTAATGACAGAAAAAAAATTGGTCTTAAAAAATTCTATTGTTCATAACGTGTAACTTTTATCCCTAATTTTATTTATGCCGATAAAATTAATTTTTCATCTAAACAAATGCGAAGCAAATCTGAAATTTTGCCGTTAAAACTTTGTTAGTGGCAATACAAATTGTAGTTAGCAAATCTGAAAATTACATTTTCAATTTGATATGGAAGTTATAAAAAATGATCTACCAGCCCTGACGGCAGTAACAACTTAAATACTGAATCTTCAGTTGCTGAACTACTACTTCTACCAGGTGAACGAATGAGTTTGAAATCATGTTTATACAAATGGTACAAAATTTTGAGTGAATGTATTACAAGGTTATCTGAACTTGAGTATTTGTGTGTAAGACTAATATCAAGATGATCAATATAAACTAAACCAGATTTGGCTCTTGAAAAGAAATCAACTCCTGCACTTGAATAATCGAAGAACATAGAGGGCAAAACTCTTTAGACACATTAGGTTCTGAGTGTTTCTCGTTCAATCTCGCATTGAGAAGTGTGAATAGATATGTATGTGCAAATTTAATGTCATCATTCTTCAAATCACCAGACTTTTTGACAACGTTATCCATAGACACATCAAATTGCATTCTCAATTCTTTAAACAGTGGCACTAAATAGGATCCTTTGAGTCACACCGTATCAAGAAGCTCTAGCAACCAGACCTCAAACTGGCCTCCAGCTAAAACAACAAGAATAAAAACAAAAGAGTGAGTGTAGAGAACATAAACGCATGTGTGTTCGATTGCAAAAAAGATGCTGATAAACTCTAAAAATATCAGTTGTTCAATGCTACGAAAACAGAAAACTGCATAGCAACACAAAAAACATACCATATCGAGAAGTTCCAACCATCTGAGCACAAGCTGTACCCCTTAAACCCCATAAAGTTGTCCCATCATTTCATAACTTTCATCACAACAAGTATGGACAACCATACACAAGAGGTTCAAAAAATCCCTTTCCCCAAGTTTAGCCATATTTTTGAATGCACCAGGAAAGAATCGAAACCAAACAACATTCTTATGTTCTTCTCCTGCCCGACAAAAATTGCCTGGAAGCTCCAACGCAGTTTTGATAACCTCTAAACCATGGTTTTTTTACCCTTCAATGAATCAACAGCCATAGCAACAACATCAACCCCATCTACCTCTAAGAAACAATTTGATTCAATATTTTCCCACCACATAGGTTTCCAAGAAGTTTTAGAGACAAGTAAATAGGATAATATGTTGAGGGCTTTGCGAAAATCAGAAATCTTACAAGCTCAACAACTACAGGGAGGATCTTTGCGGTATCAAGCTTGAACCGACCCTCAGCAGCTTTACAAGTTTCAATAAGCATGTCAAGGTCTTATTCAACTCAAAGGGCTTCAGTTGGGGTTTTCTTGATCCTGAAAGCTTTCTACATATATAAAATTCATCGATGTCAATGTATTCACTTGATCTAAGAGATTTGTTTAAATATGCAATATGAAGTATTGGATCAAGAATGTAGCCAGGTACAACCAATGTAGGTGGCCACCTATTTAAACAAAGAAAGTTGCAGAATAACCTCAAAATCGACTTACCAACCTAAACAGTATATAGCTCAAAAACACAAATGTCTTCATTCGACTGCATAGCAATTACATTTCTTCTTTTTCTTTTGTTTCCTAGGACCTCAACGCAAATTTCTTCTTCATCCCTAGGTTCTGATCCTTCTTCCATACCTTGTTGTTTCAGTGCAATCATTTTATCCTATAAAAAAAACCATGTGTTTTTAAAAAGAACCTATATAGAGAGATTTAGATACGAAGGCAGACTAATCATGTCCCAGAAAAAATCCATTTATCTTTTATGGATAAGGCAGGGATAAGATAATTCCAGATGATATGATAAGATGATATGATATGGGTATGTGGTGGTTTTGGATTTGGTACGAGTTGTGGCTGTGGAATTAATGAGTTGAGATGAAGTTGTGTTTATTAAATTCTATGTAGGATCTAATAAGAAAGAGGAGAGAATAAACACCGAGTTAATAAAATACTACATTGATAATAATTTGGTGTGTCTTACAAAGGTGATAACCAGTTCCTTTTATAGGCATCACAAACCTTAAGTCAATTTCCTAAAACTCTATTATATAAGGATACTACTTCTAAACTTAAACATAAGCCTAAACTAGGAAACTTATTCAAACTAGGAAACTCATCATATATTGTCAATCTCCACACGCCCCCTCACGTGTAAGGCCAGTCATTCGGCCTAACACGTGGACCTATATACGAGTGACCAGTCATTCGGTCAACACGCCTCCTCACGTGTAAGGCCAGTCATTCGGCCTAACACGTGGATTTTCTCCTGTAATGTTAACTTCACGAACTCCTGAAGCTAACGATACCTGCGATGCAACTCCTTCTGCACCACCTACTTCATCTGTAGGATTATTTTTTCTCACCTAATTCATCTATAGGATTTTTCTTCTCACCTACTTCACTTGTAGGATACTTCTTCTCACCTACTTCATCTGTAGGATTTTTCTTCTCACCTACTTCATCTGTAGGATTTTTCTTCTCACCTACTTCATCTGTAGGATTTTTCTTCTCACCTACTTTCATTTGTAGGATTTTTATTCTGATTTCATCTCAATCTCGGCTATACTTCTCTTTCTCTCCCTCAAGTTGGAGTACGTAACAGAGTGGAGTATCCAACTTGAAAGAAATTAGAATTATTGACTTGTAGGAAAACACTAGGGAAAAAAGTTTGCATTTTTTTTGTTATGATTATCTTTAACTAAAGATACTTAACATACCCAAAAAACTAAAAAAAACATGAAGTCTCTAACTTTGTGTCTCTCCTCTCTCTATACCGGCTCTGATACCATATTAAATTTATGTAGGATCTAACAAGAAAGAGGAGAGAATAAACACGGAGTTAATAAAAGGCTACATTGATAATAATTTGGTGTGTCTTACAAAGGTGATAACCAGTGCCTTTTATAGGCATCATAAACCTTAAGACAATTTCCTACGAATTATATAAGGATACTACTTCTAAACTTAAACCTAAGCCTAAACTAGGAAACTTATTCAAACTAGGGAATTCATCATATATTGCCAAACTTCTAACAATATGGGACCAATCTCCATAGTGTTGCTGCCAGATATTGAAGAAGAGAAACTCAGTTAAAGGGTGGTTTGTGCTGTGAATCTGGATTGTGTAGAGCAAGTACAGAGAAGAAATGAGTTGGTATGGGTACTACTCAAATTGAGTTCAAATCCCAGAAGATGAATATGTTGCTCCATTGGTAATTGTTAGCTATTGTGAGAAGGAGTGGAGATGGTGTTGGTGGTGACTGAAAGAACTGGAGATGGTGGTTGCTTCAAATGGTTAAACAAGATTTTAGAAGATGGTTTTGTGGCTTGAATGATTCATTCTGTGTAGATGAATGTTAGGATTGCAGGGAAGGAGTTGAAAATAGTCTGGGATCGGCCGACAGTTGACCAGAAACACAAACAGAACTCTCTGCCAGATTTTATCTCCGACAAGTTAACTCAGACTGACTCAGTGATCCGATTTGACTCAGTGATTAAGACCAATCATACTAGTTAGACCAGCTGACTCGGCTAACTCACCTTTCCTGGATTTGACCTTAACCCCCTTGACCGTTAGTTTGACTCTGATGGCCGGAGAATTTTTCCAGTTACCTGAGATGTTTTCCGGCAGATTTCCGGCCAATTTTCTGGACCTCCGACGACTAATTTTGGACATAAACTTTAGTGGATTATTTCTCAAATATGGGCTAGTATATGGACTTATTGGACTTAGGTTTATATTTGGAAATTGAAGAGTTTGACCTAGTTTTGGAAACAAGGAGAGCTATAAAAGGGAGAGTCCTCTACAACAATTTGACACTTTTACAACTTATTGTTGGGAGCAAGGAGTAAGAGCCGTTATTTTCTTTCATGCTTTTAGAGTTTGCTTTTTTTTCATCTTCTTTAATTTAATTATATTTTGTGAACTCCTTAGTTATGAGTAGCTAAGTTCTTTATTTATTGGTTAAGGATTAAAGTTGATTTCTAAAACATGGTATTTTAATAAATTAGTTTTGTCTCAATAATTTTCGTTTGTGATTCATTGTTTATAACTTTTGCATGATTTAAAAGCTTTGTTGGTTGAGTCCGGAATCAATTTGACTAGTTTTTATCTCTAAAGCTAAATTGGGGTTTTCAATACGTAAAAGTTGACGAATTCTGATTTCAAGTAGTATAAGTGTGGTTGTTGCTTGTAGTGGTACATCCTAGCAACTACATATAAATCATAACCTTTGTTAATTTGAATTAGTGTGTTTTCCACGTTCAATTGCATTGATTAACCCTATTTCACAAAACATAGTGTTCATGGGGAATTAAACTTGAATATTTCTTTTTACACGTTGAGTTGTTTTCTCTGTAGAATTCATATTCGCATCTTTTAATATGTTTGTGATGATTTTTGGAAATAAACGGGATATTCTTGTGATCAAGTTATTCTAGGGTTTTTGACAATGAGAGATTAAATACCAATTCTAATTATTAAGAAAAATACATGTTTGTGAATGATACAATCCCTTAACCAATATCTTCAACTTATTGATTATTTTCAAAACAATTACTTTGCTTTTGTTTTAGCGTTTATTACTTTCATAAATTCTGAAAATCCCCCTTGTGACTTGAGAAAGTGAAATCGAATAACAACAATCGCCTCACGTGGAACGAATCCTTCTTATACTTATACTTAATCCATATTTTATTGAAGTGAGAAAGTGAATATAATTTTGACGTGCTACGACACACATCAAATTTTGGCGCCGTTGCCGGGGAGGCATAGAGGATAATTATCTTGTTTTTGATTTCTTGTTTTACCTTAGTTATTAACTTAGTTTGTGAGAATATTATTTCAGGTACCATCTCTTTTGTGAATGATTAAACAAGGCAAACCAAGTTCCATTAGTATATGTCTTCAATCAGGCACCTTACTAAAAGACTTTGTACGAGCAATGAACACTCTGCTTCCTCCTAGTTCTTCACCAAATGAATTTTCAGATTCAGATAAAGAGGAAGAACAAGAAAGATGAGTGGTGAAGAAGAGCTTCCACCAGTTAGAAGGACAATCAAAGATCTAACATCTTTATCATTAGATCAACAAGAACTCTGCATCAACTTACACGATTCAATTGATCTCAAATCTCAGTTGATACACTGGTTAACAAAATATTAGGGGTTTGCAGGGCATGATCCTAACCGTCACTTGAAACTATTTCAACATAGGTTGAAGAGTCTTAGGATAGTTGGGATAAATTCAGAAAGAGCTTTATTGAAAGCTTTTCCATTCTCTTTGACTGATTCTGAGGAAGAATGGTTTTATAATTTACCACTGGGAGTGTTACAACATGGAACGATATGAATCATAAATTCCTAGAGAAGTACTTTCCCGCCTCAAAAGCATTAGCGATTCGTAAAGAAATTAGTGTGATCAAACAAATTTCTGGTGAGTCTCTCTATGAGTATTGGAAAGGTACAAGAAATTGCTAGCAAGCTGTTCACACCACCAATATAGCGATCAACTGCTTATTCAGAACTTCTACGAAGGCATGATTCCTCAAGATAGATACATCATTGATGTGGCTAGTGGTGGTGCATGAACCAACATAACCATTGAAGAAGCTACAGAACTGATTGAATACATGGCTGCAAACACGCAATAATTCTATACAAAAGGTGATAATGGTTAGGCGGGTTAATAAAGTTACTAATTCATCACACTTTGAGGAGGGAATGGGTAGTATGAAGAGAATGATAGAGAAGATGGATGTCGTTATTGTACCCTCATGTGACGAAGAGTTGGAAAAAGCTAACATTATCTTCCCAAATCAGCAAAGAAAGTATGATCCCTTCATTAACAACAACACTTACAACCCGGGATGGAGAGATCACCCCAACTTTAGTTATGCAAACAAGCAAGCTTCGGTTCAACAACCTATATTCAATCGTCCAAGTGGGTTCCAACAATAACATTTTCAACCACAACAACAAGCTCAAAATCATATTCTAATCTTGATGAGAAATTCAACACCATGATACAATGGATTACATATATGTTCCAACAAAGTCAGCAAGAAACCAAGAGTGCAATCAAGGACTTGCAAACACAAGTCGGTTCGATAGCTACTAAGTTGAATCAATTGAAAGCACAAAATAGTGGAAAACTTCCTTCTCAACCTCTTGTTAACCTAAGAAATAATGTTAGTGTTGTTACATTGAGAAGTGGTACACAACTTGTGCAACTTGAAATTATTGTTACGGGCGATTCGGAGACCCAAAAAGAGCCAATTTTGGAGAGAGAAAATTTTGATTCTCCCCAAACTCATGAGATTCCTAAATCTAAACCCAAAACTATTATTCCTACTTATGTTCCTCATTTACCTAATTCCAAGAAGGTGGAACAAGACAAGGAGATTTTGGATATTTTCAAGAAGATTCAAGTGAATATTCCTCTCATAGATGCTATCAAGCAAACCCCAAGTATGCAAGGTGTTTGAAGAACTTATGTACTAAAAAACAAAGAATCACCTGTAATGAGGTAATGAGAGTAGGGGAGAATGTTTCGGAAATCTTACAAAAGAAACTCCCACTCAAATGTAAAGATCCCGGTAGTTTTGACATTCCCATTAAGATTGGTAACTTTACACTTGAAAAAGCCATGTTAGACTTAATGTTATGCCTGCATCTATGTATGAATCTCTGAATTTAGGTCTTCTTAAGGATACTGGCATTGTTTTTCAACTATCTGATCGGTCTAATGTTTACCCTAAGGGTATTATTGAGGATGTTCTTGTGCAGGTTAATCAACTTGTATTTCCAACTGATTTTGTCGTGTTAGAGATGAGTGATGGATCTCCAGATTCATCCATTCCATTGTTGTTTGGGCGTCCCTTTATGAGAACGGATAAAACCGTCATTGATGTTGACAAGGGAACGCTAACTATGGAGTTTGATGGGGAAATAATACGTTTCAACATTTTTGAGGCAATGTGATATCCTAGTGATGTTAATTCTTATTTTTCCATTGATATTATTGATACTCTAGTGCATCAAATGTTTGAATTGAATGGTTTAGATGCTCTAGAAACTGTTCTCACACAACCGATTGATAAAAATGTTGAGTGTGGTAATGAAATTGGGGAAACCCTTGGTGATCTCAATTCACTTCAAGAGGACCCAAATACTCATAATGTTTTTCTTATATCTTTACTATGTTCTAATGAAAAGCTTGTACCCTCTATCTTGCAGGCACCAAAACTATAATTCAAACCTCTCCGGATCACTTAAAGTACTTGTACTTATGTGAGAATGAAGAATTACCGGTCATAGTTTCTAATGAGCAGGAACAAAGACTTCTTAGGGTGCTAAGAAAGTACAGGACAACCATAGGATGGACCATTGTCGATATCAAGGGAATAAGTCATGTTGTTTGTATGCATAAAATACTTCTTGAGGAGGGTGCAAAGCCAACTAGGGAACCTCAAGCCCGTTTGAACCCTCCGATGATGGAAGTAATGAAGAAAGAGATTCTAAAGTTATTAGATGTGGGAGTTATCTACCCCATATCCGATAGCAAGTGGGTAGGCACGGTACAAGTGGTACCAAAGAAGTCGGGAGTTACGGTGGTGCAAAATGATAAGGATGAACTTGTACCAACTCGAGTGCAAACCGGTTGGATAGTTTATATAGATTACCAAAAATTGAATGCAACCACTAGAAAAGATCACTTTCTCTTACCTTTTATTGATCAAATGTTAGAGCGTTTATCCAGACACTCTCACTATTGCTTTCTTGATAGTTATTCAGGTTATAATCAGATTGTGATAGCGTCGGAAGATCAAGAGAAAACCACTTTTACATGCCTGTTTGGCACTTTTGCTTATAGACGGATGTCGTTTTGTTTGTGTAACGCTCCTGATACTTTTAAAAGGTGTATGGTAAGTATCTTTTCAGATTATGAAACAAACCTTGAATGATACGGATGTTGTTTTAGATTATGTTGAAAACATTATCAGTATTCATGGATGATTTTAGTGTCTTTGGTGATTCCTTTGACCTATGCTTAAACAATCATTAACTAATCCTTGAACGTGAAATAAACCTTATGCTTAATTGGGAGAAGTGTCATTTCATGGTAACTTATGGCATTATTTTAGGCCATATTATATCTCTAAAGGATTGGAAGTAGATAGTTCTAAGATTTATCTTATTCGTGCTCTAAAACCTCCCACTACAGTAAGAGAGATTCATGCTTTTCTTGATCATACATGTTTCTATCACAGGTTTATCAAGGACTTTTCCAAGATTTCATCACCTTTATATCACTTGTTGCAAGAATATTGAGTCTTTAACTTTGATGACAAGTGTTTGGCGACATTCAACCGTTTGAAAGAACTTTTGATATCAGCCCCTATCGACCACCGGACTTGAGCAAGACTTTTGAACTAATGTGTGATACTAGTGATTTTGCGGTTGGTGCTGTTTTGGGACAACGTTTTGGGAAGCTACCTCATGCTATTTATTATGCTTCTAGAACGCCCAATGAGGCCCAGTAGAATTATACCACCACCGAAAATGAGTTGTTATCCATTGTTTTTGCATTGGAAAAATTTCGTTCCTATTTGATTGGTATGAAAGTTGTTGCTTTTCTGATCATGCATCACTTGGGTACTTGCTTACAAAGAAGAAGGCGAAACCAAATCTCATTAGATGGATACTATTCTTACAAGAGTTTGACACCGAAATCAAGGACAAGAAATGAATTGAGAACACCATTGTTGATCACTTGAGCCGTCTTACTGTAGACGAGGAAGCAGTCCCGTTGCTTGAGAGTTTCCCAAATGAGCAACTTTTCCCAATTATCATCGTGGAACCATGGTATGCTGATATTGTTAATTATTTGGTTTCTAAAAATATCCCTAGTAACTTGTCTCGTGCTGAGAGAGACAGACTTACAAAATAGTTAACAAATACATATGGGATGATCCATACTTATGAAAACATGGTAGTGACCAAGTACTGCGAAGGTGTGTTCCCGAATCTGAATTTCATTCTATCTTGTCTTTTTGTCACTCTTATGCTTGTGGAGGACACTTTGGACCTAAGAGAACCGCACTCAAGGTTCTTGAGAGTGGTTTCTATTGTCCCGCTTTGTTCAAAGGTGCGTATATGTTTTTCACTACTTGTGATAGATGTCAAAGAATAGGCAATCTAGGTGCTCGAAATCAAATGCCGCAGAACTTTATTCAATTTGTAGATATTTTTGATGTGTGGGGCATAGATTTTATGGGTCTTTTTGTTAACTCTTTTGGTAATTTCTACATTCTCCTTGCTGTTGATTATGTTTCTAAATAGGTGAAAGCAATTTCCACCAAAACTAATGATCTAAAATGGTTACAGATTTTGTTAAATGTTATATTTTTGCAAGGTTTGGGACTCCAAGAGCCATAATTAGCGATGGAAGATCACACTTTCGAAACAGGTTCTTTCGGGACTTGTTGAAGAAGTACAATGTGTCACATAGGATTGGGACACCGTACTATCCTCAAACTAACAGAAAAGCTGAAATTTCCAGTCGAGAAGTGAAATCTATCTTAGAAAAGACGGTGAACCTTACAAGGAAGGATTGGAGTTTGCGTCTCAATGATGCGTTATGGGCTTATATAACCTCATACAAGACTCCTATCGGAATGTCTCCCTTTAGACTTGTGTATGGTAAACCTTGTTACCTTTCCATTGAACTTGAGCATAAAGCTTTTTAGGATATTAAACAGTACAGTATGAAGATGGATGGTGCGGGGAAGCAAAGGAAATTACAACTACATGATCTAGAAGAGACTCACAATGATGCATTTGAAAGCTCGCGTATTTACAAGGAAAAGACGAAGGCATTTCATGATAATAAAATTTCTAGAAAACAATTTTGTGTTGGACAGAAAGTGCTTTTGTTCAATTCCCGTTTACAATTATTTCCCCGTAAATTACGTTCTCGTTGGATTGGACCCTTTATTGTGCTTAATGTGTTTTCTCATGGTGCAGTAGAAATTCGTAGTTTGGCTACATGAAAGGAACTTAAAGTAAACAAGCATCGGTTGAAGACGTATTATGAGAACTTCACTTCGGAAGTTGTAGAAGGCTGCAATTTTGTAGAAGCACTCCCTGTGGAGGATTGGGAGAGAACAAGTAGAGAGTCTGGCTGACGACTTTAAACCAAGCGTTGCATGGGAGACAACCTATTGGGTTAGTATTTCTTTTACTTTTCCTTGTTTTTTCTGAATTTTCGTATCATTATAGGATCCCACTTTGATTTTACATTGGATGAGTCAATTTACATTAAGGACAATGTAAAATTTAAATATGGGGGAGTGTTAAACATATAGAATTCTTAAGTACTCACTTTTAGGCAAAAAATTTGAAACTTTTTTGTAACTATTTGCATGAAACCTCCAACTTTTAGATATTTTAGAGTCACTTAGTATACTTCTATCTACGTTTACATACGGAGTTCTTACGGAAATAACTGTACTTAGAAGTATAAAGAACTATATTCGTATTTCTTAGTTGTTGAGAAGCTAGAGCTGACAAAAGGGGAATTAAACCGCAGGTGGCAGATTAGGTGCAGATAAAATATAATATTAGAGAGATTCAATACCCATATATGAGTGAGGCACCAAACCTTCAATTCTTTGTACCTGTCTAAATTGTCCGTTTAGAGTGTTTCATCTGCGCAAATTCTGAGTAAAATGATGAGCTATCCAACTTCGCACCAATTTCAGCACTACTTTTTGATCTCTTGAGTGCTAATTTCTATCAATCATGAGGATGACATCAGAATTACGAAAAAACCTTACCTTGTAGTTTGATTTGCAGTTGGCACCACTCTATTCTCTCTTTCGACAGCAACAGGTCCATAGAAACACCATCACCATCAACAAGCGGAACATTACAAATTTGAAGAAAGTTGAAGACATTCTAGGTTTACAAGCAATGGTACAAGAAAGAGAGAATTTCATATTTAAGTGAAGTGATAATACAAGGAGCAGAATTTTATATACAAGTTGAAGACTAAGTACAAGAGCGAAGAAATCAAAAGAAGTGAATTTTTATGAAGTTTATGATATCGAGACAATACAAGTTGTGAAGAATCAAGTGGTAAAGTCCTTCTCCCACGGCTATATTAGTTCATTATATGTTTTGTGTTTATTTTTATTTTTCAGTTTGTATTTAATATTTTATTGTCTCAAAAAAATAAAAAAATAATCAGAAACAGAAAAACAAAAAAAAATCAGAAAAAAATTATTTTTATTGTTTTAAGGTATATTTCCTTTTTGTATTTATTTGTTAAGGCCGTGGGAAAGAAGATATCTATAAAGAAGTTTCAAGCAACGAGAATTTGAGAAGAAAATAGTTAGAATCGAAGTTCTATGAAGTTCAAGAGTTCATCATGTACAATTGAAACCGAAGACATTTCTATGTGACGTTGTGAGTGTGGTGTTGATTGTAGATTGGGTGAGAAAGTGAGTATTCCCATCCTCGCATATTGATTGATTTTCTTTCGTAAAAATCATCAGAAAACAAGTATTTTTCTTCCCACATTCTACTGGATATTCAGATATAATTCAGAAGGTTTTCCCTTCCCACCATTCAATGTATTCACTTGACCTAAGAAATTTAATTAAATACGCAGTATGAAGTATTGGATCAAGAATATATCCAGGTACAACCAATGTAGGTGGCCACCTATTTAACCAAAGAAAGTTTCAGAATAACCTCAAAATCGACTTACCAACCTAAACAATATATAGCTCAAAAACACAAATGTCTTTATTCGACTGCATAACAATTACATTTTTTTTTCTTTTCTTTCCTAGGACTTCAACACAAATGTCTTCTTCATCCCTAAGTTCTGATCCTTCTTCCATACCTTGTTGTTTCAGTGCAATCATTTTATCCTACAAAAAACACACGTGTTTTTAAAAAGAACCTATATATAGAGATTTAGATATGAAGGTAGACTAATCATGTCCCAGAAAAAATCCATTTATCTTTTATGGATAAGGTAGGGATAAGATAATTCCATATGACTATAAATGGTGTAACTGAACTTAACATTTGACATATTTATTCACAAGATGATACAACCACCTAAAAGATAAAAGAGAATTGTTTTTACATATCGACTGTTGATAGGGTGTCTAAAACACATTAATTAATATCTATTTTTATGCTTTCTTTGCTATTATTTTTATAAATTATGTATCTTATATTCGTTTTTGAGTTTTCAGGTGATTTGGAGTCACTTGGAGTAAAAAAAGAAGAACTATTGTCTAAAAGGGTAAAAACGTTATTTCAAGTGCAAGCGCTATCGGGAGCACAATGGAGATTAAGAGGGTGGACATATTGGGTGGATCTTATCCTTACTGTGGGCGCCTTGAGCTGTCCCTGTCTTATTACCTAACCCTAAAATCAAGAGAAATGTTTTTCTCTTATCTCTAACATTCACGCCGGCAGAAACAAAGAAATCAAGAGGAGAAGAACAAGAGACAGAGAGAAATAAAGCAAGAAGAGGAGAAAGCTGGGTGTGGCTCGATCTGACAAGAGAAATAAGAATGGTTCACTTGGATTCGACTCAACAGCGAGAAGAATTAAGAAGAATTAGAAATGAAGATGTTTCTATGGCCGGAAATGATGAATCTGAGTTTGAAATTGAATCTCAGATGGGTTCTTGAGTATGCTGTTAGGGTTAGGGTCTTGGTGTGAATCAGTGGAGGAATGAGTTAAGAAGAAATTGAATGAGCAGAAAATGAATCTGAGTTTGAGGGTGTTGGTGACGGCTGCTGTTGAATCTGAGAACAGGATTTGAAGAAATGAGATGGATTCCTGAGCTCAAAATCAGTGAAGATGTGATTGAGGAGATTTGGAGATGAACTGATGAAATTCAGAGCTCGAGATGATATGGGTATGTGGTGGTTTTGGATTTGGTGCGAGTTGTGGATGTGAAATTAGTGAGTTGAGATGAAATTGTGTTGCTGCCAGAGATTGCAGAAGAGAAACTCAGTTGAAGGGTGGTTTGTGCTGTGAATCTGGATTGTGTAGAGCAAGTACAGAGAAGAAATGAGTTGGTATGGGTACTGCTCAAATTGAGTTCAAATCCCAGAAGATGAATCTGTTGCTCCATTGGTAATTGTTAGCTGTTGTGAGAAGGAGTGCAGATGGTGTCGGTGGTGACTGAAAGAATTGGAGATGGTGGTTGCTTCAAATGGTTAAACAAGATTTTAAGATGGGTCTGTGGCTTGAATGATTCATTCTGTGTAGATGAATGTTAGGACTGCAGGGAAGGAGCTGAAAGTGGCCTGGGATAAGCCGGCAATTGACCAGAAATACAAACAGAACTCTGCCAGATTTTATCTCCGGCAAGTTAACTCAGACTGACTCAGTGAGCCGATTTGACTAGTGACTAAGACCAATCAGCCAAGTTAGACCAGCTGACTCGGATAACTCACCTTTCCTGGATTTGACCTTAACCCCTTGACCGTTAAGTTTAACGACTGACGGTTAGTTTGACTCTGATAGCCGGAGAATTTTTCCAGTTACCTGAGATGATTTCCGGCCTAGTTTTTGGACCTCCGGCAACCAATTTTGATCAGTAACTTTGTGGGTTATTTCTCACATATGGGCTAGTAGATGAACTTATTGGACTTGAGTTTATATTTGGAAATTAAAGAATTTGATCTAGTTTTGGAAAAAAGAAAAATTATAAAAGGGAGAGTCCTCTGCAACAATTGACACTTTTATAGCTGATTTTTGGGAGCAAGGAGCAAAAGTCGTTATTCTCTTTTACGCTTTTAGGACTCGCTTTTTTTTTTCATCTTCTTTAATTTAATTATATTTTGTGAACTCCTTAGTTATGAGTAACTAAATTTTTTATTTATTGGTTAAGGATTAAAGTTGATTTCTAAAACATGGTATTTTAATAAATTAGTTTTGTCTCAATAATTGTCGTTTGTGATTCATTGTTTATAACTTTTGCATGATTTAAAAGCTTTGTTGGTTGAGTCCGGGATTAATTTGACTTGTTTTTATCTTTAAAGCTAAATTAGGATTTTCAATACGTAAAAGTTGACGAATTCTGATTTCAAGTAGTATAAGTGTGGTTGTTGCTTGTAGTGGTACATCCTAGCAACTACATATAAATCATAACCTTTGTTAATTTGAATTAGTGTGTTTTCCACGTTCAATTGCATTGATTAACCCTATTTCACAAAACATAGTGCTCATGGGGAATTAAACTTGATTATTTCTTTTTACACGTTGATTGTTTTCTATGTAGAATTCATATTCGCATCTTTTAATGTGTTTTGATGATTTTTGGAAATAAACGGGATATTCTTGCGATCAAGTTATTCTAGGGTTTTTGACAATGAGAGATTAAATACCAATTCTAATTATTAAGAAAAATACATATTTGTGAATGATACAATCCCTTAACCAATATCTTCATCTTATTGATTATTTTCAAAACAATTACTTTGCTTTTGTTATTGTTTTTATTACTTTCATAAATTCTGAAAATCCCCCTTATGACTTGAGAAATTGAAATCGAATAACATCGTCTCTCGTGGAACAAATCCTTCTTACTCTTATACTTAATCCATATTTTGTTGAAGTGAGAAAGTGAATATAATTTTGACGTGCTACAACACACATCAACTGCATGCCTCGTCGCTTAGCCAGATTCGTTCCTTAGTAACTTTATCAATCACTTTAGTATGTGTCTCATAAAATACTTGAATATGGGAGTGGTCTCCCAATTGTTTTTTCTGTTTCACGAAGAATAAGATCAAAATTTGTTAATTATATTAGCAATTACAAGTGTTATGATAGATTATGTTATTCAACCAACCAAAAATTCGTGGTAGGGTTAACAAATGCATACCATTTCATGACGCACAACGAATGCCATGGAGCCACTGCAATGGTTATACTTAACTCTTTGCTTGTTACTAGATCCCGCTAATGATTATTTCTGCAGTATCATTTAAATTTTTACTACATATATTAAAAAAACGTATTTATACGAGTTATAACCCATCACTTCTTTAGTTTTTAGTTTTCTTTTTTTATTTATGAGACCGATCTGAAAGCTTCTTTTTAGGAGGTTTATAAATTAAATAAAATTCAATAAAGAAATGTGTGTTAGACAACGTTCCCGCCCTTTGTCAATCAAAGACTGGACGGCACTGTATTGAATCTGAGTCCCTGTCTGTCTCTGAGACTATTGGCGGAAGATGAAGCATTGAGTTGAGTTCTTCCCGTTCTCTTTGTCAAGATTGATGAGACTGAAAGCGAGATCCTTAAATTACTCATCCTCAATTTTCATCATCTTTTATCATATGTAAGTACGAATTTTAGGCAAGGCTCTTTAGAGACTCGACTGAAAGGAGAGGATGATGCATAAGAGGAACAAGTTAGGCGCTCAAAACAAAATTACCACCAAAATAATATGCTAAAAAGATACGCGAGTGGACTATTACATAAGATAGTGCAATTCAAACAAAATTAGCAAAGAACATTCCAGTCTGAATTTTATTGAACCCCTTGTATTATACTTTCTCTGTTTCTAGAAAGTGTTGCTATCCTTTTTCTAGAAATGGAGGGAGTATTAGTTTGTATATTTCTTCGCTTTTTTTAAGTTTTACTAAATCTTAGAGTCTGGTATTTTTAGAATGGTCCTTGGTTTGAATTCGTGGTGTGTCAGATAAAGTGAAATGGTAGTTATCTATTACTTAAAAAATGAGCCTGAAATTAGAATCACAAAACCACCTACTTAATAACCTTTTTCCTTTGGTGTGTGGATTGGGGATTGAGTAATGTGAACGTGATTATTACACGGACTTAACATATGGGCTTCAGATCCAGATTTTATTGAAGGGAAGACGAGAGAGTAAAGTCTTTTGTTACTGCTAAACTACCAGCTTCAGGTGGACAAGAGCATGCAAACATAGCATATACAAACCACTGATTTAATTTGTTTTCAGTATCTTGTGATTGATGAGCTTCCCACCTAGTTCCGCATGTGTAATATGAGCAAGCCGCCGTATTACCTCCAACCTGCCATGTTGAAAACATAGGAGTCTCAGTGGCTCTTTCTACCTATATGGATTCAACATAAAACCAATATTGACAACAAAAATAAGGAAAACAACAATTTTAAAGGTTAGGAACAGTATATCTATCAACATTCTGAATTCAAAGATTAAATTTAACAAAAGCCCATACAAAACAGACAGATGGTCTTGCTCTGCGATTTTATTCAAAAGAAAACAAACAAAACTAGCTGGACAAATAAATGGCGGAAGAGAGCATATATTGCAATTCAACAGGTATGATTAAGTTAAGGTTCATTTTCAGTTAAAAATTGACTATAATTAGTACAAAAAGTACAGTAAATTATGCTTCATGATCTGTATGATACTAAGATTCTATGTTTTCCAAATCCGAGAAAAGAAACGAAAGAAATGCTTGATTAAGCCAACCCAAAAGTTCTGCTACCAAGAAGTTCCCATGAATTTACTCCCTGTGAAAAAGAAAGAAAAAGACCTTGAACAGAAAATTCAGATCCCTCTTACATGGATATGATCAACAAGAGGTTTCATGAAAAGAATTTACTGGTACAGAACATTAAAAGTGGACTGAAATATGTAGAAGCATTTTCTTATTTCGTGATAGACACATTTTGTGTCTGATTTTGATCTCATATTTATATTGTTAATTCTCAATTTTTGTACTAATATTGTTATTTTATTATGTTTTTAAGTATTTTTGGAAAATTAATAAATATGAAGAAATTGGGCTCAAAAAGTGTTAAAAGCACCCAAGTGAATTGATAAAGGCACCCACTTCTTTCCAATTTGAAAAAATAAACAAATTTGGCGGGAGAATCTCTTTCTCTAACTGCGTGATCTGGAATTTGATTGTTGGAGATATTCAATGAGTTTAAACACGGTTATACTCTTGCCTAAAGTAGAAAAGTTTGTTCCCAACTTAAACTCTTCAAAATACCAAAGAATTCTCGTGAAGTTAGTGTTTGCAGATAATCGGGAAAGTCATTTATATTCTCGGGTTGGAAAGGAAATATTCTCTCAGGTTTGTGTTGTTAAAGATTCAGACATCACATCTCGAGATGGAGAACAAAACAACGTAATATTCTTGGATTCTAAACAAAGCAACAAAATCAGGATCAAGTTTTATTTAAAGGAAAAATATCAGACCGAGAGAGAAATTATTGTCGAGAGTGATTCTCATTAAAAGAAAAGATAATTGGAGATGATTTGGGACTGTATGGATCTACGAGTATAAATAGAGAAGGAGAAAATCAATTGTGGGGAGCTGGCTTTGGCCAGAATCGATTAAAAGAAATTTCAATTTCAATTCTACACGTTCAGGCCGGAAGGGAAAGAAGAAGAAGAAAAACAACTACATATGGAAGCGGTCGTTAAAACAGTCGTTGGTAGTGTTGCCTCTTCATTCAAATTAATAGCTTTTGGCAACTGATTCTGCTACAGTATCAATGACATTTTTGGTCTTTAATCAGATAAAAGATGTCGTTAAATTATTAAATAATTTAAAAGTTCTTGACGTTTAAGCGACACATATGGTCAGTTCTTCTGTGAAAACTTTTATAAGTTAATAAATAAAATAACTTCTTCTATATTTTCTTCTAATATTTTTGCCATGAATAACTAGATCCTCACCTAGGATTAGAGAGGAAGTCCTATTGTGTTTGGTAGCATGATATAATTATTTCTTATAACAATTTCTCTTTATCCTATTTTTTGGTTAAATTTGATGATAATTTCTTCGTGTGTCTGATAATGCTTAACTAATTGATTCATTTATTATTGCTATATACTAGCATTTTATATTGAAGTAGTTATTAATATTTTGAGAAAACTAATTAATTAAAATTGATTTATTTTCCGAGACACAAATAATTGTCGGCAGTCGTGCTGAGTATTAATTTGAGAAATTATAGAAAAATGGTTGTAAACATATAGTATGAAAAATAATGATGGAATCTCAACATCCTAGGTTTTATTTCACTTGTAAATCATATTTAGTATTTTTAGTATTTTTATTTTAGAATTAAAACATCAAAAACAATTTGTTATTAGCACAATAATTGATTAAAAATTAGAAATGAAAATTCGGAAATCCCTGTGAAACGAACCGTACTTGCATAATATCTCATCGACAACCGTGCTCTTGCGGTACTTAATTAAAATCCCATCAAATTTTTGGTGCTGCTGCTGGGGATTGAGAATTATTATTTTTGGTTATTTATAATTCTTGTGCTAATTAGGTTAATTAGGATTTATTTATTTAATTTTATTTTCTAGTTTTTACCTTAGGTATTGTTTTATTTTTGGTGTGCAGATAATATTTGACATTTATTTGTGGAATAGAATTTGCCTGCCGAAAAGGTAAGTAAAGAATCCCAATTTTTATTTTCTCTTTTAGATTTTTGTAAATATTTATCTTAGGAAAAATTTGATTATCTAGATTTTTTTTTGTTTCCTAGTAAATAAGTAAATTTGGATTATTTTCTTTATTTAGTTTATTTTATTTTTTTTATTTTTATCGTAAAAAAAAACACGTGTACACACCAATTGTATTGTCAGACTACCGTGTTTAGAAAAACTCGTGGAAAAGTAAGTTGAACCATTGCCTTGGGCCTTATGGGAGTTATCCGCCGACATTCAATAAGCCTTAGCCTCGTACCTTTGACCAGTCTTTGATTGTAGGTATATTTTGTTAAGGTAACCCGAGCCTACGTATTTTAGTCAACCCTGTATTTGCATGTGCACCAAGAAAAAATCGAACTGGTATTATGAGGTCCAATATAATGAATATCGACCCGAATTTCAAAATGTACATTACCCGTACTATGACCATTGTGTGGATAGTACTTTGGACAACTATCAACCCTCTGGAAGTTATGGTTCATACCATAGTGATTATAATTACTATTCGCACGCTCACCAGTCATACGGACGGGTAAATAAGTAATATTATACTGAGGAAAATGTTAGTTCTCCATCTTTAGAAGATGCCCTCGGGCATTACATGGAAACTTCAGAAATTCTTGAGTCTTCGTATGCTTCTTTGGATAATAAACTCAATCAATTTGCTGAAATTGAACGGAAGCGTGACTTGGAAAGGACATAAATATTTGCATCTATGAGTACTGCTCTTAGTGAACTTAATACTCGTTTAGATGAAATTGAAGAAGAAGAACGGTTAGATGCTAATACTGTTCAAAATGAACTTAATTGCCAAAATAGTGTTTCCAATTTACTCTTGATAATAATGATGAATATTTACTTAATCTAGAGGATAAGGTTAGAGTTAAAGACACTACTTGTTTAGATAAGGTTCAATCATCTTCATATTATTATGATGATGAGGAGAGTGTTGATGAAAAATTTGAAATTCGTAGTTATAATGACGAGGAAATTGTCATACAATTGAGCTTCATGACAATAATTGTGTTTCTAGTTCCAATCCTAATAATGTTGATGATTATTTACCTATTCAAGAGGAAAATGATTTAACTAGAGACACCAACGTTCTAGACGGTGAGATATTTCCCTGTTATTATGAAGACGATGATGGTTTAGAGGGGCGAGTTTATCCTCAGACTAGTGTTTTAAAGTCCAGCGATTCAGGAACAATAGTCTCAAACGAAGATGATAGACTCATAGAGAACTTTAATGTGAGCAAAGGTACCCCACCTGATTACAATCTAGATGAAATAATTGACCATTTTCCTAAATCTGATAATTTAGAAATTAAGAAAATTGTGACTAGTTTGTCCCAGGACATTGACCACTCTAGGTTTGGGGGTGAATATTATTCTTCACGCGGTAATCCTTTGACTCTTATAAAGGTCCCTCACTTGGGACTTGACGTTTGTGCTTCTACCATATTAAGATATTATCTCCATAGACGTTTTGCCGAACCTAATCATGTCCAGAAAAAAGTTCAATTGTTAGAAATCCATCCTCTGGTTGATGTGGTATACCCAGGAAATAATACCATAATTGACTTTGTTGTCCCACAAAAATCTTATTTACCAAATGTGGAAACATATGAATTTCAAATGTGTTAGATATTGAATATTGGATCTAATCCTAATTATTTTAGGAATATGAATCGACACATTTTGTTAATAATCTCCACCACTCTCATATATTCCATTGTGGTCAACTGTATGAGTCAAATCTGATTGACTATAAGGATCCACAGTTATTTCGATTATTGTTATATGATTCGTAAATTGTGAGTAATCCTTTCTTGGTCTGGCTGAAGACTTTAAACTTAGTGCTCTATGGGAGGAAACCCATATGCTTTTGGTACACAGAGCTGGTAATATCTTTCCATATCTCTTTTACTTTGTCATTATTACCCTTTGTTCATGTTTTTATTCATCTTTTGAACATCGAGGACTATGTTCAATTTAAGTTTAGAGTTAATGGAGAAATTTTTAAAAAATTTAGTTGTACCAAAAACTCCAAAATTTAGAGGCTTGTGAACAATTCAGGATGACACTAACCATTCTAGGTATATGGAAACAAAATTCTTGTCTATAAGAGTTGAGGGAACCAACTAAATAGTTTATTCATAAAAAGACAAAGCTCAGGTGTTAGAAATAACATGATAGTCATGATAATATCTCGGAGTCATCACCATATCACGTTCTGTTTTTATTTTTACAACCTTTTATGTTTCTCTAAGTGATTTGGTGGGGCACTAGTATCGCCTTGTTATCACCACTAGGATGAAGTAGCTTGATTGAGATCAAGCCCCATTATTTTAATTGAACTTGACCAATGAAAAAAAATGACACTTGGATAACAATATGTGTGTGTTCTTCCTGTCTCCGTCGCCTAAGAAAGCGTGGAACGCAGGATCCATGAGAAATATCATGTAATCTGCTGACAAGGAGTATGCGCTTAGACTCAAAAGATCTAATCATGTTGAGATTAGTCCCACATTGGATGGACAACTTAATATCATGCAGTTAATAATCCTTGGGAAACCCTAACCTTGCAAGCCGGTTTTCGAGGTTAGTTAGGCCCATGGACTTCAATATGGTATCAGAGCAGGCAATTTGTGAAGAGTCATTTGAACGCATCTCTACTCCGCGTCACCCGATTTAATGTCCATGTGTTAAACCCAAAGAGGGTACACGTGAGGGGGCGTGTTGAGATTAGTCATACATTGGATGGACAACTTAAGATCCTGCAGTTAATAAGACTTGGGCAACCTTAAACTTGCATGCCGGTTTTCGAGGTTAGTTAGGCCCATGGACTTTCCTATATTTTCTCTCAGAAAATCCTTCCAGAATTATCATATCTCAAACCCTGATTTCCCCTCTTTCTAGATACCACTTTTACAAGCCATTGCCTCTTTTTTTCTCAATATACAGAAAACGGTTATTCAGTTATTTCAATACCAATGCCAATGCCAAGAACGCGATCATCTTTTTCAAGAACACGATCATATTCTACATCGCAGGAAGCATCTAGTTCATCCCCACAACACACAGATGACATCCAGAACGAAGAGAGGATACCCAATCCTCTTCCATATGAACCAAAAAACTTAGATGAGACTCAGAAAAATACAAACTTTAATTGTCCATATCGTAATTTTGATGGTTGTCACAATGGTGTGGGTGGAAGGGGTTTTGATATAAGCTCATTCTTTCGACACTTAAATGACCAACATCTTGCATCCGATGAAAATAAAAGAATTTTCAGAGAAAGAATAAGCACTAACATTAATATCCATAATGATTGGGAACACGTCCTCCATTAACTTCAAATGTGGCTTTATGTACAACTTGCACCTTCATGCTTGGACAAGACCATGCAAATTACACCCAGGAGACATTACTGCTGGCCCTTTCAATGGTAAGGATGCTGACTTCTTAATACATGGTATTGACAAGCCTTTTGAGAATACTGTTGAAAGTCCTAATGTTGAGAATGAAATCTCGACTCCATGCCTTTCCTTGGATATACTCAACATGGCTTTTCAACACCAACTTACAACCACAACCAGTATTCCCATCCCTTGTAGGCTAAAATTCTCAAGAGCTTTCAAATCCACTCTAGACAAGGTTGTCCTCAAGCCCAAGGACCTGCAAACTTGGATACAATTATTACTTTTCCCTATATGTACCCTCAACATGTACATTCCCAAATGTACAATTGAAGAAAAGCCGGGTACCAGAAAGAAGATACAAGTCTCTGCCATTAACCAAGCCCTGTCGAAATGGGAAGATCCACATGGTTGTGTTGAAATGATTCAAAAGCTGTTATAACGTTCCAAGCATAAGTAAACCTTCAAACCCACCAGCAAGCAGAAACAAGAACCAGCCAATATAAAGGAACACCGCAAAAAGCTAAGCTATGGAAATTATACAACAGCCATTAGGGTCCTTTCCTCTAATGTTGTTGCTCCTTTAAATACCCCCACTCTTGCTGACCTGCAACAAAATCACCCTCAAGCTTTATCATTAACTATACCACCTGACAACTATGTATCCACAACAATTTTATCTACAAACATTGATGTGTTAAATGCAATCAAAAGCTTCCCCAAGGGAACTTCTTGTGGTAGAGATGAACTTCGAGCTCATCACCTTTTGGACGCAATAAGTAGCCCTGCTACTGCTATGCAGATGATATTTTATCTTCAATTTCTGGTGTTGTTCTCTTGGCTCGTAAATATCCCTCAGTACTAGGTAAATTCATCGTAAGTGCACCACTAACACCACTTCTAAAACCTGAAGGTGGTATGAGACCTATTGATGTTGGTACCATTTGGAGAATGATGATATCTAAGCTTGCTTCAAACTCATTCTGCAAGGAAACATGTACTTATTTTGGTGACTATCAATTTGGTGTGGGTGTTCCTTGTGGTGGTGAAGGCATCCTCCACTCTGTCAACATATTATTGGAAACTCAAGGAGAACAACAAGACATATCAAGGATGTTGGTTGACTTCACTTATGCTTTTAACCTTATTGATATAACTGCCATGCTCAAGGAGGTAAGACTTAAGTGCCCTACTATCTCTAAGTGGGTAGAGTTTTGCTATGCTAACAAGCTCGCCTATATTACAACAATCACATCTTAACTTCATCTCAAGGTGTGTATGAAGGTGACCCACTTGGTCCTCTTCTATTTGCTCTCACATTGCACCCTCTAATATTGAACATTGCATCTTAATGTACCTTAAAGCTTCAATCTTGGTACCTAGATGATGGTACGATTGTTGGAAACAATATGCAGTTTGCTAAGGCTCTTAATATCAACAAGAATGAAGGTAACAAGGTTGGTCTTCACCTAAACATCAGCAAAACCGACATATTTTGGCCTACCACAGATCCCTGGTGTAATATTGATGGTGTATTCCCTTCCAATATTGGCAAGCATGCACATGAAGTAAAGTTGTTGGGTGGTCCTGCGAGTTTGGATGATAACTTTTGCAGCGACATAGTAAATGCTAGAGTGAACAAGACCATACACCTCATGTCTGCTATACAGAAACTTAAAGACCCGCAAAGCGAGCTCCTACTACTTCTTAATTGTGTTGGCGTTTTTTGGTTTTACTTCTCCATGCGCACAACAAGAACTCAAGTTATCCAACAAGCACAAGAATCCTTCGATCTACACCTGTACAAATATATGAGCATCTTATCACTAGTGATGGCTCTGGCTTCGGCCCCCTTCAGCAAAGGCTAGTCACTCTGCCTATACATGATGGTGAACTTGGAATATATTCAATGCTTGACACTAGTCAATACTGTTACATATCTTCGTATATTCAGACAGGCCCAATATAAGAAACTATCTTGGGCTCATCTTCAGAATGCGACGCTAACATCAACCTCCTACAGGATGTTCAAAATTTCAAACAAATTTGTGGAATACCTCCCTCTGATCCTATCATCGACGATACTTCCCCCCATCCTATGCATTCTATGGCAGTAAAATACTTCGATGTGATCAAGAAGGAGCTACCCACTAAGTTTCATTTATCCGGACGCGAATCCATCTTTTGGCAATGCAATAAAGTAAAACACACTCAAGATTATCTCTTGGATGTTCCCATCGATGGTCTTAATCAATGTATTGGCCCAAGACATTTCAGGTTGGTTATTCGTTATCGCCTTGGCATACCTCTTTTTGCTGTAGATGACCTTTTTCCAAGATGAAACAAAGTGATGTGCATCTTCGGAGATCATGCACTACAATGTGCCAGTGACATTGGGCTTAAATTTTGCCATGACTTGTTAAAAGATTTTCTATCAGACATTTGTTACAAAGCTGGTGAACCATCCAGAAAATAAGTTACTTTGGGGGTTTTATCTGACAGGGATAGTGCTTTGAGGCCAGCAGATATTCTTGTCGATAATTAGAAGAACGGACGTGATATATGTTTCGATGTTACTGGTGTTTCTCCTTTCACAAGCAGTGTCTATCGTACTTTTACACCAGGTTAAGCTATCTCCAATGTTGTTTCTCGTAAACGCAACAATTATTTGGACAAGTGCATGACTCATGGATATGGTTTCAGCATTTTGGCCTTCACTACCTTGGGTGAATTAGGTGATGATATGATTACCTTAATAAAAAGATTAAAGAATTGTTTTGCTAGTCAAGATACCAATATTAAATATGGTAGTTTTCTTTTTCATAGATTAGGGCTTGCAATTCAAAAAGGTGTAGGTTCCCATCTTGTTGCTAGGTTACCCACCAACTTCTTGTAGACATTATTTGCTTATTAATAATAATAATAATAATATAAGTAAAAAATAATTGTATATATTCAATAAATCGACCGATGAGGCCCTTGTATATACCAGCTGAGTTGATACTAGAATTAATATTCAGACTAGTGGGTGTGTATCTCAATCTATTAGGGTTCATCTTGGCATGATGTTCATAAAGATATTCTGGGAAACACCATTCACCTTAGTCAAAATGCGCACACTTCTATCTCCATATCCATCTTCTTAATATATTTATGTGGTTGTGGTTTGTTAGCTTCCGAGTATCGTGATCCATTATAAGACTTTCTGACTAGTGCCATGTTCTCTTATATATGAATTTTAGTACGCTTGAGTGAAAACTCGTGTACATTAATTGGATTCAAAACAGGATAATTCCTCCCATATCCAAAGAATTTTATAGCCAACTAAATAGCATGTTTAGTGTCTATCCTCAATCGTTCACAAGTAGCTAGGATTTGGAGTAAAAGGTTTTATGGGTATATCTCTTGTAAACCCTCACGAGACAAAACTCGTCCACTAGGAACACCTAGAGGTTTAAAGGCTTGTTGCACACGCTAAGTGCAATTGGAATGCCTGCGACAATGAGTTAGGATTTTTACTTTCTAGATTAGATTTACTCGAGGACTAGCAAAATATAAGTTTGGGGGTATTTGATAGACACATTTTGTGTATGTTTTGATCTCATATTTATATTGTTAATTCCCAATTTTTGTACTAATATTGTTATTTTATTATGTTTTTAGGTATTTTTGGAAAATTAATAAATATGGAGAAATTGGGCTCAAAAAGTGTTAAAAGCACCCAAGTGAAATGATAAAGGCACCCATAAACTTGTTAAAGGCACCCACTTCTTTTCAATTTAAAAAAAAATACAAATTTGGTGGGAGAATCTTTTTCTCTAACTGCGTGATCTGGAATTTGATTGTTGGAGATATTCAAGGAGTTTGAACATGGTTATACTCTTTCCTAAAGTATAAAAGTTTGTTCCCAGCTTAAACTCTTCAAAATACCGAAGAAATCTCGTGAAGTAAGTGTTTGCAGAGAATCAGGAAAGTTATTTATATTCTCGGGTTGGAAATGAAATATTCTCTCAGGTTTGTGATGTTAAAGATTCGGACATCACATCTCGAGCCGGAGAAGACAACAACGTAATATTTTTGGGTTCTAAACAAAGCAAAAAAATCAGGATCAAGTTTCTTTAAAGGAAAAATATCAGAGCGAGAGAGAAATTATTATCGAGAGTGATTCTCATTAAAAGAAAAGATATTTGGAGATGATTTGGGACTGTATGGATCTCCGAGTATATATAGAAAAGTGGAAGATCAATTGTAGGGAGCTGGATTTGGCCAGAATCGATTAAAAGAAATTTTAGTTTCAATTCTACACGTTCAGGCCAGAAAAAAGGAAGAAGAAGAGGAAGAACAACTACATACAAAAGCAGTCGTTAAAACAGTCGTTGATAGTGTTTCCTCGTCATTCAAATTAATAGCTTTTAGCAACGGATTCTGCTACACCATCAACAACATTTTTGGGCTTTAAATCAGACAAAAGGTGTCGTTAAATCATTAAGTAATTTAAAAGTTCTTGACGTTTCAGCGACACATATGGTCACTTCTTCTTTGTAAACTTTTATAAGTTAATGAATAAAATGACTTCTTCTATATTTTCTTCTAATCTTTTTGCCAGCTAGAATCCTCACCTAGGATTAGAGAGGAAGTCCTATTGTGTTTGCTAGCATGATATAATTATTTTCTATAACAATTTCTCCCGGTCCTATTTCTTGGTTAAATTTGATGATAATTTCTTCGTGTGTCCGATAACGCTTAACTAATTGATTCATTTATTCTTGTTAGAGACTAGCATTTTATAGTGAAGTAATTATTAATATTTTGAGAAAAATAATTAATTAAATTTGATTTATTTTCCGAGACGCAAATAATTGTCTGAAGTCGTCTTGAGTATTAATTTGAGAAATTATAGATAAGTGGTTGTAAACATCTAGTATGCAAAATAATGATGGAATCTCAACATCCTAGGTTTTCTTTCACTTATAAATCATTTTTAGTATTTTTAATATTTTTATTTAGAAATAAAACATCAAAAACAATTTGTTATTAGCACAATAATTGATTAAAAATTAGAAATTGCAATTCTAAAATCCTTGTGGAACGAACCATACTTGCATACTGTCTCATCGACAGGCATGCTATTGCGGTACTTAATTAAAATCCCATCACTTTGCTTCCTGCACTGAACTCGGGAAAATTTCACCAGCATATTTCACAAGCTCACTAACATAGTGAGCCCATTTATTTTTATCAGGGCTTTCTAGAAGTGAGTAGTGTCACATCAGCAGGAACTGCATCCTCTCGTCTTAAATCAAAAGGTCGACCATAATCACAGTAGCAGCTCTGATTAATGTCTTAATATAAACTTAGGTGAACAAGTTTCAGGGCCTGACCTGGCACGTTGAACTTTAAAAAAGTAAAGAAACATGAAGCAACAAACATTACTAAGAGAAGCAGAACATTTACCTCATTTTCTTCTAAAACATTAATTACAAATATCGGTTCAGCTTCCATTCTCAATCTGAAACCATATCGGGCATTTACTGAAAAATTTGTTATATCATTTCTCAGAGCAGGAACACATCAAAGTAAGAAATGCCTTGATAATGACCGCACATTCAGTGGCCAGTTTGCTTCGGTTAATAAATGGAGATGTGATGCTGAAGAAGAGAAATTTGGTGGTGCAGATACTAGAGAAGGAGATGAAGGTGGAGATTAAACCGAAAGAACAACAAAAGTCAGGTTTAAGCCTTTGAGCATAATTACCATTTCAGAGCTACAACAATCAAAACTGTAAATATTGAGATTCTTAGGAAAATAAACCCCAAATTAAACACAACTGTCTCTATCATCAGGGAAAAAAAACCTTAAACCTTAACTTTAACTTTGGTACAGAAACACCCAAATTTCACAACAATGTATTTGTACAAAACCCACATAGATTTGTAGAAAATAGAAAAAAAAAAGAGATTACAGAGATTTGTAAGAATCTTAACTCTTAATTCTCTAGTTTTAACAGAGATTTTTAGAAATTCCAACTCCAAAATCTCTAATTTTAACTAAGATTTGTAGAAACCCAGACTCCAAAATCTCCAATTTCAATAGAGATTTGTACAAGCCCTAACTTTAAATTGATATAAGTTGAAGAAAATATAACAAAATCATAATTTTGAAACCTAATATTTCAGCTCAAAAATAAATATTCATCATGGTTGAAGACATAAATGGATAGAGAAGAAAACAAAATAGCAATTGTTTCATCTTACTGAAGTTGAACTAATTCTCTCAGTTAGTATTACGAGAGGAGTTAACTTTGGGTAACGTTTCAGAGAGTTGGAGATTCGAGAACAAAAACTAACAGAGAGAGTGAAAGTTCGTTTACAAAGGGAATTATATGGCAAGACATGGCTAGGCCGCTAGGGTTTCCAGTTGAGGGAAAAGAAATTTTGGTAAAAACTTTGGTGGGAAGTATTGCGCCATTTCTTTTATTCCTTGATCCTATATGATGGCAAATTTAGATTGTTCTAAATGTTTAGGTGGTAATCTGTATGACTTCATAAATCTGTGTTTATACTCGTTGGATCATATGTTCTTGGCTTTCTATTGGCTGGATAAACAACTTAAGGATGATTGTTTTTATGTGTTTGACTTAAATTTGATGGATAACGGATAAAATTGAGTGAGATCGAGGGATATTCGGTAAAATTAATGGATAATAAGTGAATTGAGTGGGGCGAGGGAAATTAATGGATACGGGGCAAGATTGACCATATCTTATGGGATTAAGTGAAAATATGTGAACTCAAGTAGTTGAAAATTGCGTGAATTCAAGTGAGATTGAAGAATACTTGGTGAAATGGAGCGAGATCAATGAAATTTTAGTGATTTCGAGTAAGGTCGAAGAATATTATGTGAATTAAAGTGAGATCGAAGAAAATAAAACTGAATTTAAGTGAGACCGATAAAAAATTGACCGAATTCAAGTGAGAGCAATAAAAAACGAGTGACTTCAGGTAAGGTCGAGTGAAACCAATGAATATTAAGTGAACACAAGTGAGGTCGAAGAATATTAAGTGAATATGAGTGAGATCGATGAAAAATGAGTAAATTCGAGTGAGATCGATTAAAAAATGACTGAGTTTGGTTGAGATTGAATAAAATTCAATGAATCCGAGTAAAATTGATGTACATTAATATAATTTATGTGAGATCGATCAAAATTGAGTTATTCAAGTAAGATCGATAAAAATTGTGTGAATTTTAGTGAGATGGATGAAAATTGAGTGAACTCAAGTGAGGTCGATGTAACAATGAGTGAATTATAGTGAGATGGGATAAAATTGACTGAATTCAAAGTAGATTGAAAAATAATTAGTGAGATCGATAAAAAATGAGTGTCTTTGAGTGAGCTCGAGTGAAACCGATGAATATTGAGTGAACTCGAGTGAGATCGAATAATATTACGTAATAATGAGTAAGATTGATGAAAAATAAGTAAATTTGAGTGAAATTGATAAAAAAAAATGATTGAGTTTGATTGAGATTGAATAAAATTCAATGAATATGAGTGAAATCGAGTGAAATTGATATATATTAATGTAATTTGAGTAAGATCATTCATATTCCTTCGATATCACTCTAATCTTCAGTATATATCCATCGATCTCACCTTATTCCACTAAATATCTTACGATATCACTCTAGTATACTTAATATCACTCGATTTGACTCAATATTTATCAAAGCTCACTCAATTTCACTAAATATCCATCCATCCCATTAGGTTTTTCTTAATATCAAACAAACTCATTATTTTTCAGTAAATATCTTTTAACCTCACTCGATTAAATTCAATATATATTGAACTCAAACTCAATATTCGTCGATCTAGTGAAATTAAAGGCATACATAGTAAGATTGATGGATATTATTTGAAATTAAGTAAGAATGGGTAAAATCAAGGAATAATAAGTGAAATTGATTGATACCAGATGGAATTGGGTGAAAGTCATCATCGGTCGCATTGTATATGCTTAGTGATTCACAAAAGTCGATTCCAAAACAAATTCATATATCAATGTAATTCGTTCAATCTCACTAAATATGTTAGATATTTACATAAGTCGTTTTAATTTTTTTCTTCCATATGTCTGTGTAATTGAATTTAAATTTTCTCAATTTTACTCCATTGTATCAAAATTACTAGATCATACTTGATATCACCAGATCATACTCAATGTGACTCATCATCCACCTAATGTAATCTAATTCAATCACATTGTATTCACTTTTCACTCAGCATTACTAAATCACACTTACCTTGACTAATTATCCACAAATTGATTTCAATTTTACATCACTCCATTATATCAAAATCAGTATATCATACTTGATATCACTATATCATACTCAGTATGACAATTTATCCACCTAATTCCATTTAATTCAATCAAGTTGTACTCAATTTTCACTCAATGTCACTAAATCACATTCACTTTGACTAATTGATAAGTGCATAATTTATACATTTTAAGTATAATTTCCTTATTCTTATTTGCTAGATTTTGTGTGAATTACCGTGTTTTATTATTACTTTTCTGGTTTGTGCGTTTTATTAGGTTACGTCTCTGAAACAAGCGAAATGGAGCTTTACAAGAGAAGAATTTCCAAAGACCCAGTAGATCTCAGTCCATTCCAGTATTTCTACCCTCCATCTTGTAGACAATTTGATTACGAATCCAACGGCGAAAGAACGAGGTCATTCTGACTTCGTATGAGAAAGTTATGAGCGAAACAAGAATAAAGGACAAAATGTCGTTTCAAAGTGACCGGATATTTACACCCAGTCGTAGGTTAAGGGTAGCCAGTATTACTTCAACTGTCAGTTTCGTGAGACTGACATTTGATTGGGTTCTGTTAATAGCACCGAGCTATTTACTCAAGGCTGCCACATGATTTGAATATCCTTACACCCGCCAGTTTTACAAAGGCACCTCATGTTCTTCTTCAAAATTCATAAGAACTGAGAATTGGAGTTCTCTGTGTTGCGTTAATGAGGCTGGAGATGGCTCGAGATATGGCCTGACTTTAGAGGTGCAGTTGAGAATGGGTTCATGGAAACAGTCGAAGAGGTGGAGTTTCTATTGATGGTTCTGAGCTAACAAAGAATGTACGTTAACGGTGATTGTTCTTACGGAAAAATGAAAGCTCGAGTCTGTGATGGTTATGCTGTGGTGAATGATGGAGAAGAACTCAAGCCTGGAAGTGAGTTGTGATAGTTGGAAGGCGGTAAGGATTTAGTGAAGGATTGAACTGAGCTCGTGTTCTATTAGAATCGAAAGTGAGAATGGTCTGAGGATGGAGCTCGAGTTCGATGGTGATGTTGTTGTGGATATTGGTTGATGGAACCTGATGCTGGTGGTGTTTGAAGAGTTAAACAACGAAACAGTTGGTGATGATTCAGGCAGCGAGATGAAGAGTCTGTGAAGGTGTTGTGTTGCTCCAGTTGGTGATGAATCTCAAACCTGCTGGTTGTTGTTGCTCGTGTGGGAATGTACGCTGTGATAATGATGGACTGGTGATATAGAATCCACGATGTTAATTTTTCACAGCAACATTAGTGGCAGTTGAGGCTGTGATGATGGTGAATGAATCGGTGATGGAAGGTGAGATAGTTTCATGGCAGTGAACATGGTGGCTGGGAGTGTTGGTGATGTGATTCTTGGTGATAGATTGATGGTGATTGATCGAGTAGCTTCCATTAAAATACGAGATTGGCAGTGATGAGAAAGGTTGCTGGAGGCTGTTGACGTGAAGATGAATATTGAGCTCGGATACTGTGAGGTTGATGATGGGTGTGATGTGAGGCTGTTGCTCGTGATGGATGGTGGCAGATGATTGAGAGCTCAAGCTGTTGTTGGATGGTAGTCGATGATGAATAGATATTGGTAAGACTTGAGAGAGAAGCCAAGGGGAAGTTTGAGTGGGATACGGATTAGGTGGACAGGTTGAAAAAAAATGTGTTGTTGAAGAAAAAAGAAAAAAAGAGAACTTGGCAAAGAAAAGCTGGTCTAGAAACAATCTAAGTGGAGCCATCATGCTTTTTGTTTGCTAGATTCAATAGATGATTTGGTTGAGTCAGCCTTGCTTGTGATTGTTTAAAATTCCCTTCCAATTAGGATTTATTTTTATTTTTTTAGTTTTAGTATATGCCCAACACATAGGTGGGTTGGGATAGAGATCAGGATAATCGTCTCGTTAGAAATAATCCATTATTCATGGATAGAATCGATAATGAGGGTGTGGACCCTCTAGTTAAAATTTTGAGAGACTACATGTACCCGACTAGAGTCTCTCAACCGTCATGCATTATCTTACCTACCACAAAAGCCCACTATGAAATTAAGACTAATACCATTCAGGATTTGCCAAACTTCTATGGCAGAGAAAATGAACATCCTTACTCCCACATTAGAGAATTTGAGGAACTGTGTGGAACTTTGAAGATTAAAGACTTGACCGATGAATATTTGAAATTGAGATTGTTTCCCTTCTCTTTAAAAGATAAGGCAAAATCGTGGTTTGATGCTTTACCATCTTCATCCATCCATACTTGGGATGCGATGACTAAGTTATTTGTGCATAAATTTTTTCCTAGGCATAGAATCACAGCCTTACGTCTAAGTCTTAATAGTTTCTTGCAGCAAGATGGAGAATCTCTCCAGGATTATTTAGAAAGGTTCCATGAACTTCTGATGCAATGTCCACACCATGGATTTGATACCTTAAAACTTACTATGATTTTCTACGAAGGATTAGATCACAAAACAATGACCATGGTAGAATCACTATGTGGTGGTAATTTTGCTGATAAAACCCCTGAGGAGGGTTATAAGTTTTTGCATGAAGTATCTGATAAAACCCAGGATTGGGGGGCTAAGGAGTCCATACGGTCAATGGCTAGTAGAAAGGGGGTGCATAGAGTTGATATCTAATTCGACTCTGAAGCAAAAATAGCTTCTTTGATAAGAAGACTAGAATCATTAGAACTTAGTACTAAATCTAGACCCTTTGTTGAGTATGTGGACCAAGCCACTCATGACGATGGTGGAGAACAAGTCCATGCTCTCTACCAAGACAATCGTCGTAGATTTGACCCGTATTCCAATACGTACAACCCAGGGTGGGCAAGACAGCCTAACTTTTCCTGGTCTAGAGGTCAGTATGAAGGTCAACCTAGTAATACTAGTGATTATACACAGAAACCATCCGGTCCTACTGACTCATCTAACCAAAAAGTACCTAGTATGGAAGAAAGTCTTAAGATGTATATGCAGGCCACCCAAAAACAACTAGAGAATATGGACAGGAACACTGCAAGGTCCATAGCAACCTTAGAAAGACAAATAGGTCAGCTTGCTAGCCAAATAAGTGAGAGAGACAAGGGACAGTTCCCAAGTCAAACACAGCCTAACCCAAAGGGGTCTTATGAGGTAAGCACACCTGGTGCTAATCCCTCAGATCATGTCCAGGCCGTCACTACTTTGAGAAGCGGCCGGGTCATCGGTAACCATCTTAGTGATCCTGAGGAGAATGAGACAGATAGGAACCCACCTACTATTACGCAGGAAATACCCTTAACACAAAAAGAAACCAATGAAACTGAAAGAGGTAAATCTGAAAACACTTATGTTCCTCGCGCTCCATTTCCCCAAAGGTTAGTATCTTAGAAGAAAGGAACCAGCCCTACTGATATCTTAGAATTGTTCAAACAAGTTAAAATCAATATTCCCCTTTTAGATGCCATTAAGCAGATTCCTATGTATGCTAAGTTCTTAAAAGATACGTGCACTGTGAAACGAAAATTAAATGTCCATAAGAGAGCTGTTCTTGCTGAACAAGTGAGCTCTATTATTACTCAGAAAACACCACCCAAATACAAAGACCCTGGTTGTCCTACTATTGTTTGCACTAAAGGACAACACAAGATTGAACATGCTTTGTTAGATCTAGGGGCCAGTGTGAATCTCTTGCCATATTCTGTGTATGAGCAATTAGGACTTGGTGACTTGAAGCCCACTAGTGTTACACTCCAATTGGCTGATATGTCCATTAAAATTCCTAGAGGAGTGGTAGAAGATGTTCTTGTACAGGTTGATAGTTTTGTTTATCATGTGGACTTCGTAATTCTTGATACTCAACCTGTGACAGACCCTACATTCCTATCATTTTAGGACGACCGTTCTTAGCAACTTCTAACGCAATCATAAATTGTAGGAATGGTATTATGGAACTTACTTTTGGTAGTTGGAAGATGGAAGTGAATGTTTTTCATGTTGCACATTCTCCTCCTGATCTTGATAACCATGAAACTGTGTGCATTATTGATGAAATAGTCCATGAAACTTACTTGCAGAACCATATAGATGATCTATTAGAGGCTTGTTTAGCACACTTTGGGCATGATTTTGATGATGAAAGTGTTATTTGTGAAGTCAACGCCTTGTTAGACTCCACTCCACTGTTAGACATTAAAAAATGGAAGCCTGAAATTGAACCACTAGTCCTACCCGAATCTCGACTCATTCCTGTCGAGAAAGCTCCGACCTTGACTCTTAAACCATTGCCAGACTCTCTGAAATATGTTTACTTAGGCCCTGTAGATACTTTACCTGTTATAATTGCTTCTAATCTTACATTAGAACAGGAAAGCAGATTGATAGATGTCCTTAGAAACATAAGGAGGCTATAGGTTGGTCAATTGAAGATTTGAAAGGAATTAGTCCTAGTGATTGCATGCACCATATTTACTTGGAGGAAAATACTAAAACGTCTAGAGAGATGCAAAGTAGATTGAATCCTAACATGAAAGAGGTTGTGAGAGAGGAAGTTCTGAAACTCTTAGATGCGGGTATCATATACCCAATATCCGATAGTACTTGGGTCAGCCCCGTTCAAGTTGTACCCAAGAAATCAGGAATCAATGTAGTTAAGAATGAAAGTAACGAATTGGTTCCTACCCGGCAGACCACCGGGTGGCGAGTATGTATTGACTATAGGAAGTTGAACAAGGTCACGAGGAAAGATCATTTTCCTCTTCCATTCATTGACCAGATGCTAGAGAGGTTAGCTGGACATAGTTATTATTGTTTCTTAGTCGGTTATTCCGGTTATAACCAAATCCTTATTGCCCCTGAAGACCAAGATAAAACCACGTTTACTTGTCCTTTTGGTACATTTGCATATAGACGCATGCCTTTCGGGTTGTGTAATGCACCCGCTACTTTTCAGCGTTGTATGTTGAGCATATTTTCAGACATGGTAGAGAGGTTTATTGAAGTTTTTATGGATGATTTTTCTGTTTACGGGTCGTCGTTTGATGAATGTCTCCATCATCTCACTCTTGTCTTAGTGAGATGCAAGGAGAAGAATATAGTATTGAATTGGGAAAAATGTAACTTTATGGTTTATTCAGGAATTGTTCTAGGTCATATTGTTTCTTCTAAGGGAATAGAAGTAGACAAAGCTAAAATTGATTTGATTTCTAAGTTGAAATTCCCAAGTACGGTTACGGAAGTTAGATCATTCTTAGGTCATGCAGGTTTTTATCGTCGTTTTATTAAGGATTTTAGTAAGATCTCACACCCTTTATGCAACCTTCTAGGTAAGGACGTTACGTTTGTCTTTGATGAAACTTGTATTGCAGCTTTTGAGAAGCTGAAATTACTTTTAACTTCTGCCCCTATTATACAACCACCCGATTGGAGTCTTCCATTTGAGATTATGTGTGATGCCTCCAATTATGAAGTTGGGGTTGTTTTAGGACAACGCAAGATAAATCACAACATGTCATCTACTATGCTAGTAAGACCTTGAATGATGCACAATTAAATTACTCAACAACTGAGAAAGAACTTTTATCGATTGTGTTTGCTGTAGACAAATTTAGACCTTATCTTTTAGGGTCTAAGATTATTATTTTCTCTGATCATGCTGCCTTGAAATACCTTTTAACTAAGAAGGATACTAAACCTAGGTTGATTAGATGGATATTGTTGCTACATGATATTGACTTAGAAATTCGGGACAGGAAGGGTTCCGAGAATGTAGTAGCAGATCACCTGTCTAGGATCATTTTAGAGTCTTCTGATGATGTTGTCCCTATGCATGAAACGTTCCCTGATGAACAATTGTTTGTTATTTCTCACTTGCCTTGGTATGCGGATATTGTTAATTATCTTGTTATTGGTCGAATACCTGAAGATTGGTCAAAACAAGATAGAATTAAATTTTTAGCTGAGGTTAAGCATTTCTTTTGGGATGATCCATATTTATTTAAGTATTGTCCTGACCAGATTATACGTAGATGTGTGCCTAATGATGAAGTTAGGAGTATTGTCACTTTTTGCCATTCTTATGCTTGTGGTGGCCATTTTAGTGCTAAGAAAACTGCTGCAAGAATTTTGCAATGTGGATTTTATTGGCCAACCTTGTTTTATGATTCTCACGAGTTTTGCAAGAGTTGTGATAGGTGTCAAAAGTTAGGTAAGATTACTAGGAGGAATATGATGCCGTAAAGCTCCATATTGATAGTTGAGATATTTGATGTATGGGGGATAGACTTCATGGGACCTTTTCCCACTTCGAATGATAATGTCTACATCTTATTAGCGGTTGATTATGTGTGTAAATGGGTAGAAGCAATACCTACCAAGACGAACGACCGCCAAGTTGTGATCAAGTTCGTTAGAGAATACATATTTTCTCGATTTGGTACCCCTAGAGCCATTATTAGTGATGGAGGATCACATTTTTGTAATAGATCTTTTAAGACATTTTTGAGTAAGTACTCCATTACACATAAAGTTTCTACACCATATCAGCCCCAGACTTGTGGTCAAGTCGAAGTTTCTAACCGACAAATTAAGCAGATATTAGAGAAAACAGTTAATCCTAATCGTAAAGATTGGTCTACACGGTTATTGGATGCACTTTGGGCATATCGAACTGCTTATAAGACACCCATTGGGATGTCTCCCTTTAGACTTGTCTATGGAAAAGCCTGTCATTTACCTGTTGAGTTAGAACATAGAGCCTACTGGGCAATTAAGACCTTTAATGTTGATTTGTCTACAGCTGGGAATCACCGTAAACTTCAACTCAATGAGTTAGAAGAAATTAGGAATGATGCATATGAAAATGCAAAGCTTTACAAAGAGAAAACTAAAGCATTTCATGATAAGTCGATTAGTCGAAAGTCGTTTGAACCTGGGCAGAAAGTTCTCTTGTATAATTCTAGGTTGCATTTATTTCCTGGTAAGTTAAGATCTCGTTGGACAGGACCGTATTATGTCAAAGAAGTTTTCCCTCATGGGGATGTCAAACTTGAGAATCGAGAATCTGGTAATGTTTTCAAAGTTAATGGACAAAGAGTGAAACCCTATTTATAGCTTACAAACACCGAGGTGGAAACTGTCCTCCTCGAAGACCCGGTTTATCAAGACTAATAATATTTGAGACCATGTTTAGTGTATATTAATAGGATTTTCGTTTTTGTTTCTTTTTAGCAGGGAGTCAAGTATCATATGCTTCATGGGAGTCAACCCATCAAATTTGTTTCTTTCACCTTATCTGTTTAGTTTTTGATTGCTTATTTTATGCCATTTTAGGATTTCACATCTTGATTTTACATTGGATGAGTTAGTTTACATTGAGGACAATGTAAAGTTTAAGTGTGGGGGAGTGTAAGCATATAGAGTTCTTAAGTATACATTAGGTAGAAAATTTTCAACTTTAGCGAAATTATTTGCATGAAAACCTCCAACTTTTAGATATTTTAGAGTCACTTAGTATACTTCTTGCTACGTTTACATACGGAGTTCTAAATTGAAACAACTGAACTTAGAACTATTATAGAACTATGTTCGGAGTGCTTAGTTATTGAGAGGCTAGAGCTGACAAAAATGGACTTAAACTGCCGGTAGAGAATACAGTATTAGAGTTGTTGATCATTCAATACCCATGAGTGAGGCACCAAACCTTGAATTGTCCGTTTAGAGTGTTTCATCTGCGCAAATTTCGGGTAGAATGATGAGCTACCTAACCTCGCACCAATTTCAGCACTACTTTTTGATCTCTTGAGTGCTATTTCCATCAATCATGAGGGTGTCATCAGAATTGCTAACTCTATCTTGTAGTCTTGTTTGCAGTTGGCACCATTCTCTCGACAATAACAGGTCCATAGAAACATATTATCAACAAGCAGAACATCAAAAATTTAAAGAAAATTTGAAGATAGTTAAGGTTTAAAAGCAACCGTTTAAGAAAGAGCAAATTTCATATTCAAGTAAAGTAACAATATAATTAACATGTTAAAGACTTATGTACAAAAGCGAAAGATATCAAAAGATGTGAGTTAGTGAAGTTCAGAATCAAGTGGTAAAGTCTTTATCCCACGGTCGTAGTAATTTCATCATTTATTTTTCAGTTTATATTGTAATGTCAAAAAAAAAAAAAAAAAAAAGGATTCTCATTGCTTTAGTTTAGATTTTCTTTTGTATTCTTTCAATAAGGCCGTGGGGAAGAAGAAATCTATAGAGAAGTTTCTAATAACAAGAAATTGAGGAAATGAGTTATAAACTCAAGGTTCTACGAAGTTCAAGAGTTCATCATCTACAGTTGAAGACCGAAGACGTTTCTATTGGATACTGTGAGAGTGGTGTTGATTGCCGATCGGATGAGAAGGTAAGTAAGCATTCCCATCCTTGCATAGTGGTTGATTTCCTTTCTTAGAGGTCACTAGAAAAATAAAAAAGGATTCTTTTTCGTCCTACTTTCTATGGGATAACATCTCCATATGATTCGGAAGGTTACCTTTCCTTCCTATCTTTCAACGTGTGTAGGATTTTTATCTTCATTCCTGCCTGCACACATGTGTGAACCATAAAGTGCGACCTTTGAGTGTCAAATTCATAAAACCCTATTGGTAAGGCAGAAATATTCGGTCACTCTCGAACCTAGATTCTTTTACATGGTGGTTTTCTTCTAACTCAAGAGTTAAGCATGAGAATAATGTTCTTTATACTTCTAACTTCTTATTGTTAGTGTTCAGAAACTTTATGTCTTCGTAGCTCTTTGGATGCAAGTGCTTTAGAAGTCAGAGTAGGTTTTGTGGGTAAATCTCTAGTAAACCCTCACGAGACTATAACTCGTCCACTAGGGACACCTAGGGGTTTAAAGGCTTGTTACACATGCTAAGTGTAACCGTTTCCTCAACGAAAGGGAGTTGTATTTTAGATTAGTTCCAAGACAACATACTAAGATACCTTCAAAGAGAGTCAAGCTTCACGTACAGAGATTTTCGGACAGAATTGACGAAGTCTGAGGAACACTGTAAGGTCTTTTGTTAATCTTTTGTTGGTGTTATACTCAAAATTGACCAAGTTTTTGTATCTTCTGATGCATTTGTGTTTAAGGTCTTTTTGTTAATCTTTTATTGGTGTTATACTGAAAGTTACTTCTTGTCGCGTAGAACTGTACATATGGGATCCATTTAATAGTGCTTGTTCAGTATGGTTTATATTCGTCTAATGGAACTTTAGCTGGCATGCTTATTGTCTTTCAAACTGTTCTATCTGTAGGCACAGTTAAAGTTACTATCAAAGTTTGGTTCCCCTCTTATTGTTATGGCAACACAGGACACACCATGCATTCCTTAAAGTGAGCTTGATGTGCTGGTTGAGGATCACTGATAATTGCTTCGTAGCTTCCCTTTTCCCAAGCTCCTGGAATTTAGGTTCAATTCAAAGTGGTGAATTAGCTGCATTGCAAGTTGAGGGCGGGAAGTTCTTAGCCAGAAAGCCAAGTTGGAGCAAGGTATATGTTGTTCCTGCATTTTCTACTTGGAATTATTGAATTAGGTTCCTTTAGGCTTTTTGAATTTGTATCTGATTTGCTAACATTTGGCTGTTGGGTTACTGATGATGGGGTGCAAATCTTGCCTATGTTTAGTTTATGGCTTTGCACAAAACCGCAAGGATGTATAGAAGTGCTAGTTTTAAGTCTTGCTCGGAATAGTAACATTGTTCTGTTGTTATTATCTTGACTCCTTGTTTTCTATGGTAATAATTATTGCATCTGAATGAATATGCAGATCAAGTGTTAACTTTTCTTCATATATGCCTGTTTCAGTTTTTTAAGCTCTCATCTCACTTGCTCTCATTTTGTTGCAGCCAAAGAGAAGCCAGCTGCTTCTGTTCTATCTTGGTGCTTGGCTTCAGGTATATCTACTTGCTATTTTCCTTCATTTTACTGTAATATGTTCTGTTATTTATTTATTTTGTATAAGCATGACATTGTAAACTCTGATAGTGATCTCTAGATTTCTATTTAATAGATTCTTTTTTTTCTCTTAGGTCACTCGGAGTTGGTTGTTGAACCTGTTTGATGTGTTTGAGCCTTGCCTTATGTGTTAACATCTAGCCACGAGTCTGTCTGATTGATGCGAAGCTTGGAGTTTCTCCGAAAAGATATTGATTCGAATTTTGAACGAAATAGATTTTGCCGAATAGTTCAATTTTTGTATAAAGCGTTGCCAGATTTTAGTGTTTAGAAAGATAGATTAAGAGATTTTAGTTTCTGGTTGTTCTATTATTTTTAGATTGTTTGCAGTAGCAATGATCCTGTCATGTTTGGCTATTAATGGTATTTGGATTAGTGGCCGAACCTCTCTCTGTATACTCTTACTTTTTCATGGAAAACACACTCTGAAGTTCGACTACTATCCTTGTTTGACTTATTGGCCGAACCTTCTCCTAGAATTTTTGTTCAAAACTCATTATTGGGTTCGGATACTATCATAAAATCAATTCATAGCCGAATATCTCTCTGTAGACTTGTGGAAAAACTTGATTTTTCATCTCCAGGTTCGGCTACTAATGAACCAAATGATTATCAACCAAACCTTTCTCTGTAGACTCAAATCTTCCAAACTTGTATTGCCCTTAACTTCTTCATCCGAAGTCGGAATGACTCATTCTTTTTGTGTTGGCTTCGTCTTTCAATTTACTCTAAGATAGAGTGAAGAAAAATTGGATTTGAATGAATTCCATTTGGTCCCCTCTCTAGCTCCCATTGTAGAACTTGACTTCCTTGTTCATTTATTGTCATAATGTGCTCCTTTCTTCTTCTTTGGTTGGATACACTTCAAAAATCCTAAAAACTCAAAAACAAACAAAATCAAATTACAATGAAATGAAAACTAACAAGAAAACGATGAATCAAAATATCAAACTAATGTAAATAATGCATCTATCAAATTTCCCCACACTTGCCTTTTGCTAGTCCTCGAGAAAACTAATAAACTAAACTAAAATACAAAAACTCTATTTTGTCGAGGATATGGTTACACTTAGCATGTGTAAAAGGCCTTTAAACCCCTAGGTGTCCCTAGTGAACGAGTTATAGTCTCGTGAGGGTTTACAAGAGGTATACCCACAAAACCTATGTTCTAACTTTCAAATACTTCAGAGCACATGCATCCAAATAGCTACAAAGACATAAAGTTTCTGCACACTAAAAATAAGAAGTTAGAAGTATAAAGAACGTTATTCTCATGCTTAACCCTTGAGTTAGGAGAAAACCACCATACGAAAGAATCCAGGTTCAAAAGCGATCGAATGATTACTTCTGCATCACTATTAGGGTTTTATGAATTTGCACTCAAAAGATGCACTTTATGGTTCTCATATGTGTGCAGGAAGGAATGAAGATAGAAATCCTGCACACGTTGAATGGTGGGAAGGAAAAGGAACCTTCCAAATTATCTGAAGATGTTATCTCATAGAGACGTGGGACGAAAAAGAACCTTTTTTTCTTTTTCTTTATCTGATGATCTCTAAGAAAGGAAATCAACCACTATGTAAGGATGTGAATGCTTACTTACCTTCTCACCCAATTCACAATCAACACCACTCGCATAGCATCCAATAGAAATGTCTTTAGTCTTCGGTCTTCAACCGTTGATGATTAACTCTTGAACTTCGTAGAACCTTGACAATCATAACTCTTTTTCTCAATTCCTTATTGCTTGAAACTTCTATATAAATTTCTTCTTCCCCATGACCTTATTAAATGAATAAAAAAATAAACAAACAAACACTAAATAATTTTTTGTTTATTTATGAATTATAAGAAAAATAGAATACAAACTACAAAATAAAATAAAATAAGCAAGGAAACTATTATTGTCATGGATAAGGACTTTACCACTTGATTCTTCACAACTTGTATTGTCTCGATATCATAGACTTCACTAACTCTCATCTTTTGATTTATTTTAATCTTTTACATAAGTCTTCAACATGTATATATAATTCTTCTCACTGTATTGTTGATTTACTTGAATAAGAATCTTGCTCTTTCTTGTACTGTTGCTTGTAAACCTTGAACTCTTCAACTTTCCTTCAAATTTTTGATGCTCCACTTATTGATGATAATGGTGTTTCTATGGACATGTTGTTGTCGAGAGAATGGTGCCAATTGTAAACAATATTACAAGATAAATTTAGCGATTCTGATGACACCCTCATGATTGATAGTGCTGAAATTGGTGCGAAGTTGGATAACTCATCATTCTACCCGGAGTTTGCGCAGATGAAATACTCTAAACGGAAAATTTAGACAGGTACAAATTATTGAAGGTCTAGTGCCTCACTCATAGGTATTGAATGATCAACTTCTCTAATAGTGTATTCTCTACCGGCGGTTTAAGTCCCTTTTGTCGATATTGCCTCTCAACAACTAAGAACTGCGAATGTCGTTCTCTATTACTTCTAAGTTCAATTATTTCGGTGAGAACTTCATATGTAGACTTATCTAAAAGTATACTAAGTGACTCTAAAATCGCTAAAAGTTGGAGGTTTTCATGCAAATATGTATAAAAAGTTTAAAAACTCTACCTATAAAAGCGAATACTAACAACCAAACTTCTTAACCACTCCCCCACACTTAAAATTTACATTGTCCTCAATGTAAATTGATTCGTCCAATATAAAGTTAAGGTTGGAAATCCTATAATATGATATGAAAAGATAAGAAACTAAAACTAAAAAGATAAAGATAGAAATACAAAACCAATGGGTTGCCTCCCATTCAGCGCTTGGTTTAACGTGGTCAGCCCGACTTGGCATCCATCTTCTATTCCTCCAGAGGAATGCATATACTAAGCTGATCTCAACCATCTCTAGTTCAAACGGTTCATAATAGGGATTCAATCGATGCACATTCACTTTAAGCTCCTTCATATTAACAAGCTACGAATCTCTATTGCACCATGTGAAAAAACGTTAAGCACAAAAAGGGTCATATCCCAGGAAATAAATGAAGGCGTAAACAAGAGAACTTTCTGTCCAACAATAAACCGTTTTCAAGAAATCCTACTATCATGAAAAGCCTTTGTTTTCTCCTTGTATATTTGTGAACTTTCATATGCATCATTACGAATTTCTTCTAGTTCACTTTATTGAAGTTTTCTTTGTTTACCAGCTCTTTCCATCTCCATATTGCATTGTTGAATATCCCAAAAAGCTTTATGCTTGATTTCAATAGGAAGATGACAAGGTTTACCATACATAAGCCTATATGGAGACATCCCAGTAGACGTCTTGTATGCAGTTCTATATGCCCATAGTGAATCGTCGAGATGTAAACTCCAATCTTGCATTGATGGATTCACCGTTTTCTCCTGGATGGACTTCACCTCTCGATTAAATACTTCTGCTTGCCCGTTTTTTTGTGGATGATATGTTGTAGCAATCTTGTGAGATATGTTATACTTTTTCAACAAGCTCTGTAAGAACTTGTTTCAAAAGTGTGATCCCCTATCGCTAATTATGGCTCTTGGAGTTCCAAACCTTACAAAAATATGATCTTTAACAAAATATGTAACCACTTTAGAACCATTAGTAGGGGTGGCTTTAGCTTCCACCCATTTCGAGACATAATCAACAACTAGTAAGATATAAAAATTACCAAAAGAATTAAAAAAGGACCCATAAAATCAATGCCCCACACATCAAAAACTTCAACGAAGATGGTAAACTTTTATGACATCTGATTTCGAGCACCTAGATTGCCCGTTCTTTGGCATCTATCACAATTTGTACAAAATTCATACACATCTTTGAATAAGGTATGCCAATAGAAGCCATTCTCAAGTACCTTGAAAACGGTTCTCTTTGGTCCAAAGTGTCCTTCACAAGCATATGAATGACCAAAAGACAAGATAGAATTGAATTCAGATTCGGGTACGCACCTTCGCATAAGTTGGTCTGAACAATTTTCCATAGGTATGGATCATCCCAATTGTATTGAGTGGCTACCTTTTTAAGTTTGTCCCTATCAGCACGAGACAAATTACTTGGGATTTGTTTAGACACTAAATAATTCATAATATCAACATACCATGGTTCTTAAACTACAATTGAGAAGAGTTGGTCATCTGGAAAGATTTCACACAACGGGATAGCTTCTTCGTCTACAGTAAGACAACTCAAGTGATCCGCAATAGTGTTCTCAATGCCTTTCTTGTCTTTAATTTCGAGATCAAACTCTTGTAGGAGTAGTATCCATCGAATGAGCCTTGGTTTCGCATATGTAAGTAAGTACCTAAGTGCTGCATAATCAGAAAACACAACAACTTTCGTACCAATCAAATAAGAACAAAAAATTTCCAATGCAAAAACAATTGCTAACAACTCATTTTCAGTGGTGGTGTAGTTTTATTGGGCCTCATTGAGTGTTCTGGAAGCATAATAAATAAAATGAGGTAGCTTTCCTATACACTGGCCCAGTACTGCACCGACCGCATAGTCAGTTGCATCACACATTAGCTCAAATGTCTTGACCTAATCAGGTGGTCTAATGATATTGTCCGTTATCAAAATTTCTTTCAAACGATTGAATGCCGCCAAACACTTCTCGTCAAAGTTAAAAACCACATCTTTTTGTAATAATTGGCATAGTGGTTATGCAACCTTGGAAAATTCCTTGATAAAACCTACGATAAAATCCTGCATGACCAAGAAAAGGACGAATATCCCTCACCGTAGTGGGAGGGGTAAGAGCACGAATAAGATCGATCTTATCTTTATCAATTTCCAAGCCTTTATAAGATATAATATGGCCTAAAAAAATGACATGAGTTACCATAAAATGGAAACTTCTCCCAATTTAGAACAAGATTAGTTTCAACATATCGTTTAAGAATCAATGTAAGGTTGTACATGCACAAGTAAAATGTATTACCATACACACTGAAATCACCATAAAAACTTCAATAATATTTTCTACTTAATATGAAAAGATACTTACCATACACCTTTGGAAGGTGACGGGTGCATTACACAAACCAAAAGGCATCCTTCTGTATGCAAATGTTCCGAAAGGACAAGTAAAAGTATTATTCTCTTGATCTTCCGGTGCTATAGCAATCTGATTGTGACCTAAATAACCATCAAGAAAACAGTAATAAGAATGTGTTGATAGTCTTTCCAACACTTGATCCATAAAAGGTAAAGGAAAGTGATATTTTCTAGTGGTTGTATTAAGCTTTCGATAATCAATACAAACTCTCCAACCGATTTGCACTCGAGTTGGGACAAGTTCATTGTCTTCATGTTGTACCACTGTAACACCCGACTTCTTTGGTACAATTTGTACCGGGCTCACCCACTTGCTATCATTAATGGGGTAGATAACTCCCATATCTAATAACTTAAGTATTTCTTTCTTTACTACTTCCATAATTGGAGGATTCAAACGACGTTGAGCTTCCCTTGTCGGCTTTGTTCACTCCTCAAGTAGTATTTTTTGCATGCATGTATAAGGGATTATTCCCTTGATATCAGCAATTGTCCATCCTATAGCCGTTTTATACTCTTTCAACACCCGAAGAAGTCTTTGTTCCTGAAATTCAGTTAGTTCCTTAAAGACTATTACCGGAAAATCCTCATTATCACCCAAATACATGTATTTTAGGTGATCTAAAAGATGCTTAAGTTCTAGTTTAGGAGCCTGCAAGATAGATGACAATAGTTTTTCATTAGTGCATGGTAAAGAGATAAATGAAATATCATGAGTCGGTGGGTACTGTTGCAAGGAATTGAGTTCACCAATAACTTCCTCAAATTTTTCATATAGTTTAAGCTCAGTTTGTGGATCCGTGTGATCTTTAGAACCCATACTCCTCGTGATAATAGTTTCCAATTGATCATTACTCCTCAAATCGAACATCTGTTGAGCTAAAGAGTCAATAACATCAATGGAGAAACAAGAATGAACATCACTAGGATATCGCATCGCCTCATAAATGTTGGAACGTATTATTTCTCCATCAAATTCCATTGTCAAAGTCCCACTATAGATGTCAATTTTTTGAACTCGCTGTTCGCATGAATGGACGTCCAAGTAGCAATGGTATAGACGAATCAGTTAATCCATCTGTCATCTCCAGTACGCAGAAATCTACTGGAAAGACTAGCTGATCAACCTGCACAAGCACATATTCAATAATACCTCTAGGGTACACGTTAGAACGGTCATCTAGTTGTACAACAATGTCGGTTTCTTTCAAAGGTCCTAAGTTAAGATATTCATATATAGATGTAGGCATAACATTTACTGATGCCCCTAAATCAAGCATAGCCTTATTAAACATTGTGTTACCAATAACAATATGAATGCCAAAACTACCGGGATATTTACATTTGAGTGGGAGTTTCTTTTGTAAGATAGCCAAAACGTTCTCCTCCATTCTCATTACCTCATTACCGTTAATCTTTGTTTATTGGTGCACAAGTCATTCAGGATTCTTTCATATTTAAGGACTGTTTTAATCTCATATATAAGTGGAATATTCACATGAATCTCCTTGAAAATGTCTAAGATCTCCTTATCTTGTTTCGCCTTTTTAGAGCTAGCAAAACTGCGAGAAAAATGTAAAGGAGGAACATAAGTAGAAACATGAGGTTTAGAGTTTTCTTTAGGTACCTCATTGATTTGGGAAGAGTCAGTAATCTCTTTCTCCAAAACCAGCCCCTTAGGGTCTTTGTTTTTCTTAGCATCCCTGGGTTACACAGTTTGTGTACCACTTTTCAATAACACAACGTTGACATTTTATCTTGGATTAATAGGTTAAGAAGGGGGTTTCCCACTATTCTGTGTCTCCAGATGATTCAGTCTACTGGCTATCGTGCTCATCTGAGTTTGTAACTCTTTCATCGCACTCTTGTTTGTCTGTTGATTTTTCTGCATCAATGATGTCATATTCTTCGTCATAGCAAGCATCACCTATGACTTTGAGTTCTGTACTTTTTGTGGAGGTTAAAATTGTTGTTGGAACCCATTTTGGACGATTGAAAATTGTCCCTGGAACTGCAACTTGCTTAGTTGCATAACTAAAATTGGGATGATCTCTTAATCCTGTATTGTAAGTACTGCAATAAGGATCATACCGTTGTCTTTGCTGATTCGAGAATACTGCATTCACTTGTTCTGCCTCTTCTTTATAAGAGGGAATGATCACTTCCGCCATTTGTTGCATCATCTTCTCCATGTTACCAATTTTATGCTCTAAATGCGGTGAAAAATTAACCTCATTAACCCTTATACTCATTGACACACCTCTTGTGTTGAACTGTTGGGTGTTTGCAGCCATATTCTCTATCAATTCCGTAGCTTCGTCAATGGTCTTGTTTGTCAACGCACCACCACTAGCTGCATCAATAAGATTTCTCTCATATGAAAGTAAACCATCATACAAATATTACACTATAAGTTGATCAGAGATCTGATGATGTGGGAAGCTTGCTACAACTTCTTGTATCGTTCCCACTAATCATAAAGTGTTTCCCAAGTAATTTCTTCAATCCCACTAATCGCTTTACGAATACTTGCTGCTTTAGAGGCGGGAAAGTACTTTTCTAAGAACACTCTCTCCATATCGTTCCATTTTGTAATACTTCCAGGTGGAAGATAATAAAATCATTCTTCCGCAGAATCAGTCAAAGAGAATGGAAAAGTTGTCAGTAAAGCTTTTTATTGATCAGTGCCATCTAGCTTCAAACTTGTCAACCTATGTTGAAAATTTTGCAAATGACGATCTGGATCATCTCCTGAAAGCCCTTTAAACTTCGGTAACCAATGAATCAAATGAGATTTAAGTTCAATTGAATCTTCTAAATTAACACAAAGCTTTTGCTGATCAAACGACGGAGACGTCAGATCTTTGAGTGTCCTTCTAGGAGGTGGAGGTGGTGGAGGAGCGCCATTTCCATGGTTACCACGGTTCAGGTTCCTTGTTTCGTCACTCATTGCTTCTTCTTATTTTTCCTCTCTATCGCAGGTCTACTCCGGCAAACCTCCTTTTATCATCAAAGGCGCAAGAGCCACTCTTTGAATCCTTTTCAACGAATAACTTGACGTAAGAGCCACTCAAGTTTAACCCAATAAAAACAATGATCTTTGAGAGTTGAGGTTGTTCTAAGAAATCCGGCGCAAGATCCACTCGGATTTAACCTAGGTCACACTTCTACACAAAATTGTATGGTTACATCCCGTGATTAACAACTATATTATACTACTTGTAACAAGGATCTTTCGACAATTCCGGATCTCAACCCTAGTTTAGCTATAGATATCAATGCATGCTCATCTAATTCGCGACTTAAATAAACACGCAATCAATCATACATGGCGTTATTAACGGTAGAACATAAGCGATATTAAAGAGATTATGAACATATGAGAATGAATTCTTCAATTAATAAACATGTTTTTCCAACTTAGGACTACATCTCTAACCAATAAGAAAGGTCTAGTTAGTCATGTGTTTCTCAAAATCCATGGAAAATGTTCAAGAAAGCAAGTAAAGCATACCTTAGAAATCGTGATGATCAATCGCAACTCCAAGCCCTAGCTCCATCTTCTCCTCCAAGACTTGTAAAGTTATTTAAAAGGTGTCTTTTTAGTATATTGGGAGTTTTATTATATAGTTCTCTTGATATCTAGGTATTACAATCCCTTTGGTCCCATGTTCTCCCCATAATAGTGTAAAAAACGTATAAAAACGTCCCAGAACAGTGTCAGGTTCGGCTACTATTGTGTATGGATTATTGGCCGAACCTGACAACCTTTATTTGCTCCATATGAGTATCATGTTCTTCTACTAATGGGATTTGGATTATTGGCCGAACCTCTCTCTGTACACTCTTAATTTTTTCATCGAAAACACACTCTGAATTTCTGCTACTATCCTTGTTTGACTTATTGGAAAATATTCGCCTGGACACTTTGTTCAAAACTCATTCTTGGGTTCGGATACTATCATAAAATGAATTTCTAATCGATCATCTCTCTGTAGAATTGTGGAAAAACTTGATTTTTCATCTCCAGGTTCGGCTACTAATGAACCGAATGATTATTAGCCGAACCTTTCTCTGTAGACTCAAATCTTCCAAACTTGTTTTGCACATAACTTCTTCATCTGATGTCGGAATGACCTCATTCTTATTGCGTTGGCTTCGTATTTAAATTTAATTTAAGATAGAGTGAATAAAAAATAGATCTGAATGAGTTAAATTTGGTCCCTTCTCTAGCTCCCATTATAACACTTGACTTCCTTGTTCATTTATTTTCATAATTAACTCATTTCTTCTTATTTGGTTAGATACACTTCAAAACTCCTAAAAACTCAAAAACAAACAAAACCAAAGTATAATGAAATGAAAAATAACAAGAAAATAATGAATTAGAGTATCAAACTAATGTAAATAATGCACCTATCAATTGCTAATAGAGAGTTGTGAGATAAGTGTAATAGTTTAATAACTCTCTACACAAGTAGAAATCGCGGGACCTTGCAGAGGAGTTCCATGGAGCAAATGCGAGTAGAGATAACACCAACAAGTGGACCTTGAGCTAAGAGTTTAACTGTTGGGATCAACCAAAATTCACAAAGGATAAGATATTCTATTAGGCTACACCTTGAGTGAGCTACTACTTGGTGGTTCATACGAATAAAATCTAGTAGTCGAGAACTTCTGTATCTGGTGATAAAAGGACTTTTGTAGATAACACTGATCAAGATGTTTTTCTATGGTTGGTAATGAATGGTTCTGACTAGAGATAAATAAGTATATTAATTGAGTTAACGTTTGATAACAACGAACGACTCCTTAATTATCCTTTCTTTCTATTATCTTTTTTATCTTTTTAATTAATTAATCAACAAACCACCTTGTTAGTATTTATTATTGTTTATTAATCTGAATAACATATCAATTACCCGATCTCTTTGGGAACGATCCTAACTACTGTTATATTACATGTTAGTATTAATGGGAAATGTGTTAAGTAATTTATAGACTTACATCACGCATCAAATATGCATTCATCTTTCGTAAAATGGCTTCTTATTTAATTTCATAGTATTTTCTTGCATTTGGGGAAAATTTTGAGATATCCTTTTCCCGTATACGTCTTTCCTCTATTTTTTCATTGAGACGAATTTGTTCTTGTTGTGTTGTTATCAAATTTTACAAAATTTCGTGTTTCCGTTGTTGATGAGGTTCGTTCGGTATTCATGTTTCTTTAAAATATTCAATAAGGTTAGAATCTATGTCGCTCATGAGTGATTTTTGCGATGATGGTGTAGGGGGTGTGCTTGACTGAGAGACCCTTTTCTTGGATGTGGTATTTTTAAGTTGAGATTTTGAATTGTTTTTATCGGGCAACGTTATGGTATTTTTTCCATCTCCAAACAACAATCTAGGCATTGTATATTGCTTGGTAGTGATTGGATTTCCTTTAGGAGTAATACAAGCGAGTTTGGATATTGAATTCTAAATGAGATTTAAGGAACTTGTCTTGAAGATGTATTTGGGTATAATTAGGGGAATGGGATTCCAAAGGAGAAATTCACACATCTTCAGTCATACCTGCGTCTTCATTTTGGTCCTCTATTACATTTTCAAAGTCTTTAAGCAACTGATATTATACATCGCGATTTCAAAGGTTTGTTGTTTTCCTTAGAAAATTATTTCTCGCTATTAGAGCCCGCATCAATGTAAATGAAGTTGATAGAAAGAAAATATAGATAAGACTAATTCAAAAAAAAATTGTGAACTAGTTCAGATAACTTTCCCGGTTATTATCATCCAAGTTCAGATTATTTGTGTTAACAATTGAAAGACATTTAGAAAATTTATCCACTTCAACCTTGATAATGCGAAGTCTATTTCAAATTCCAACTAGGGTACAACTGTAAGGAATTCCACAACAAGCTGATAGACACATTTATGGGTCTTATTTGAGATCATATTAATATTGCTACTATTTGATTTTTGTCTTAATAATATCATTTTATTGTGTTGTAGGTATTTTTTGGAAGGATAAATAATTACGGAAAATTCGGCTTCGAAAGTGTTAAAGGCACCCACCTCGAAAGTGTTAAAGGCACTCATTAAATTGATGGAGGCACCCACTCTCAAAATTTAAAATTAAATATTGGCGAAAAAGTTCTGGCTCATCTCTGCATGATATGTTAAGATTATTTGAAGAAGATTTTTCGGTATTAATGACAAGAATATATTTTTCCCATATTAAGAGGGATTTGTACACATGTTTTACACACAAAATCAACAACATTAACTCTCGTGAAATAAAACAGAGGGAAGAAAATATCAGAAAAAAAAGAAAAAAAACATCGTGATATATTTTAGTTATTTTGTTTCTATAATATTAGAGATCGTGTGGGTTAACTTGACCACAAAGAGGAGGAACATAATCAATGATAGAAAGAAAGTCAAATCAAAGAAAGAAAGTACCCGAGAATATTTTCTCTCATTAAAAACAAGATTCGAGAGAAGATTTTGGCGATTAATTGTTGATGTAGTATAAATGGTGATGTCGAAGAGTTGGGGCCCCCCCCCCCCCGCCCCGGCGGGGGCTGGCTTCACGCCAGGAAGCTAAAAAAAATTAGATCAAAATCCATTGTTTCTGCTCGTGGAGAAAGGAAGAAGAAGAGGAAGACATAAGGCTCCTTAAAACTGTCATTATTTCCATTGTCGTTTCTTTTAAATTTCAATACCTTTTGTAACGGTTGAGTGAATAGTTCCTGCGACAGTTTAAGGCTTTAATACATATTGAGTCTGTGCTTCTTTCACTGCGTCTAGAGTGAGTCGTTTATTCAATAAATCATTTTAATCATTCTACGACTCTGTTGGTTAGTTCTTTCTTGTATTTTTCTTCTTCTCAAGCACTCTTGAGCTATGTACCTATATTTTGAGAGTGTTTTGAGCATGATGAGCTAAACCCCAACACTGGGATAATGAAGGAAGTCACTTTTCATGATTGTGGTAAATATATTAATTCTTTTATGACTTGTTGTATTAATTTAATATTATTTATAAAAAAAAATTATTATTTGTGATTTTGTTTGATGGTGTATGCTTAGTCTTAAGTATTTTTGATGCACCATGCTTATAATTTACATCTAATGTTTTAAAAATATACTTTGGCTAAAAACTGGAGTCAATATTGTTTTATTATATGAGCTATAATTGTCTAGAATTAATATTTGAACCACATGAATATGATAAATGGTGAAATCCCGAGTCCCAGTAACCCTTGATATTGATATCATTTTGTATATATTTTCTAGATCAAAACTAAATTAGGTCTAAAATCTATTCTTCACAAGTCCGAGTGAACGACCTTTTTACCACCATCTACAATCACATAAATTTTTGAAATGGCGCCATTGCCGGGGAGAAATTTTTCAAAAAATTAGTTGTACCAATAAACTCTAAAATCAGATCAAAATCCATTGTTTCCGCTCGTGAAGAAAGGAAGAAGAAGAGGAAGACATAAGGCTCCTCAAAAATGTCATTATTTCCATTGCCGTTTCTTTTAAATTTCAATACCTTTTGTACGGTTGAGTGAATAGTTCCTGCAACAGTTTAAGGCTTTAATACATATTGAGTCTGTGCTTCTTTCACTGCGTCTAGAGTGAGTCGTTTATCAATAAATCATTTTAATCATTCTACGACTCTGTTGGTTAGTTCTTTCTAGAAACTTGTGAACAATTCAGGATGACACTAACCATTCTAGGTAGATGGAAACAAAATTCTTGTTTATAGGAGTTGATGTGCCCATCTAAATGATCTATTCATAAAAGGATAGGGCTCAGGTGTTAGAAATAACATGATAGTCGTCATTATATCTCGGAGTCGTCACCATACCACGTTCTGTTTTTATTTTTGCAACTTTTTGTGTTTCTCCAAGTGATTTGTTGGGGCACTAGTATCGCCTTGTTGTTGCCAGGATGAAGTAGAATAATTGAGATCAAGTCTCATTATATTAATTAAACTTGACCAGTAATAAAAAATTTAAAATAAATAAAAAAAATACTTGGATAGAAATAAGTGTGTTTTCTCTCTATCCCCGTCGCCTAAGCAAGCGTGGAACGCAGGATCCATGGGAACTATCATGTAATCTGCTGACAAGGAGCATGACGCTTAAATTCAAAAAAATCTAATCATGTTGTCGACAAAAGAAAATAAAATTAAATAAAAAATAATAATTGAATATATTCAATAAATCGACCGCTGGGGCCCTTGTATATACCAACTGAGTTGTAATAAATAAAAGTTACCTTGCCTAGATGTAAAAACATAATAAACAAATTTCTGACCCAACATCAGAATTATGGATACGTACGTCTATCCTACATTCTGCAAGAGAATTGAGAAGAGATACTCAGCTCGTGGCTAAATTAGCCTTGTAGATCTTTGCATGTATATGCGCTCATAGAAATCAGGGCTTTACCCAGCTAAACCCTCGTTATTTCGTGTGCAAATCATCTGTATTAATCAGAAAGCGTTGATTATACAAAATTGAGAACATTCGGAATGGACATTATGCCATTTCTGAATAAAAACGCTAATTAGATGTATACAGTCTAAATACAGAGTCGTATCGAACATTATCTCAAGTCACAAACTTCCACGGTTGAATTCCTTGAATATGTTCGGAATGTGTTACATAAAGACCAACCATAATGCCAACGAGTAACTTTAGCTCCAACGTTACCCAGGTAATGATAGCACCTTGCCAGCGCTAGCACCATGGACGCGCTGTCGGCGCCAGTACCACGGCCACGCTGTCAGTGCTAGCGCTACTCCAGCGCAACGTTACCCGGGTAATGTTGGCGACAACACCCCGCCAGCGCAGTCACAACGGTCCCACCAGCGCCAACGTTACCCGGGTAATGTTGGAGCCAACCCTCTAGCAGCGCTCCGTCCAGTAGCAGCGCTCCGTCCAGCAGCAGCGCTCCCTCCAGTACAGCGGCCTCAGTTCCAACGGCAACAACTCTGGTCCACCGTCATCTCTAGTGCTCTTGTAACAGCTACATCAGCTCCCGCAGCAGCTCCACTAACTCCTACGAGACATCAAAACATATTACATAAGGGGATAAAATATGGGCTTTTGGTCTGGCGGTTTACAGAAATATGGGCGTAGCAACACCCAATGACAAGGAAGTTACAAAGTAAGTGGTAAGTTGAAGCGGTTGAAGAGATAATGGAGTAGTAGTCTAGAAGTTTCCAGAAACTTCCCAAGACAAAGTGGATAGTTATTCCCACAACCTGCACTTCTCCATCTCCCCACAACTTCCATTAAACATTATAAATAGGCTGCTTAGCCAATTTCAAAACACAAGCCACAAACGGAGAAGAGATAGAAAATCATCCTCAAGTTATGCTATCTTTCTACCACAATACGCAATTCTATACACAGCTCCTTCAATTTCCTTTGATTCCCTCCCCTAAGATTAACCCATCTTCTCTCTTTGTAACCGAAGCATAAAAAATACAAAGATCCTACTTATTTGGATTTGTTTTGTACGATTTTGATCCTCAAACCTAAAAAGTACTTCTACAGTACATTGTTTTGCCTGAGAGCAATTTTTTAGGTACAAACAAGTTGATACTAGAATTAAGATTCAGACTAGTGGGTGCGTATCTCAATCCATTAGGGTTCATCTTGGCACGATACACATATTCTGGGAAACACCGTTCAACTTAGTCAACATGCGCACACTTCTATCTCCATATCCATCTTCTTAATCTATTCATGTGATTGTGGTTTATTAGATTCCGAGTATTGTGGTCCATTGTACGAATTTCTGAGTAGTGCTTTGTATTCTTATATATGAATATTAGTACGCTTAAGTAAAAACTCGTGTACAGCAATTGGATTCAAAACAGGGTAATTCCTCCCATAGCCAAAGAATTTAGTAGCCAACTAAATAGCATGTTTAGCGTCTACCCTCAATTGTTCTCAAGTAGCTAGAGTTTGGATTAAAAGGTTTTGTGGGTATACCTCTTGTAAACCCTCACGAGAAAAAAATTGCCCACTACGGTCACCTAGGGGTTCAAAGGCTTATTGCATATTCTAAGTGCAATCGTGATGCCTGCAACAATGAGTTAGGATTTTTATTTCTAGATTAGATTTGCTCGAGGGCTAGCAAATAATAAGTTTGGGGGTGTTTGAAAGACACATTTATGTGGCTTATTTGAGATCATATTTATATTGCTACGATTTGATTTTTGTATTAATAATGTCATTTTATTGTGTTGTAGGTATTTTTGGAAGAATAAATAATTGCAAAAAATTTGGTTTCGAAAGTGTTAAAGGCACCCTGAAAAGTGTTAAACCATTGGATTGATAAAGGAACCCACTCTCAAAATTTGAAATTGAATATTGGCGGGAAAGTTTTTTCTCATCGCGTGATATGTTAAGATTATTTGAAGAAGATTTTTCGGTATTAGTGATAAGAATATATTCTTCCCATATTAAGAGGGATGTGTACACATGTTTTACACACAAAATCAACAACATTAACTCTCGTGAAATAAAACATAGGGAAAAAAATATTATGAAAATAAAGAAGAAAAACATCGTCATATATTTAGTGATTTTGTTTCCAAAGTCATGCGATTTTGTTTCTATAATATTAGAGATCGTGTGGGATAACTTGAGCACAAAGAGAAGGAACAAAATCAATGATAGAAAGAAAGTCAGATCGAAGCAAGAACCCGAGAATATCTTTTCATTAAAAACAAGATTCGAGAGAAGATTTTGGCAATTAATTGTTGATGTAGTATAAATAAAGGTGATATCGAAGAGTTGGGGTGGAGGGGGGGGGGGGGGGGATGGTGGGGCCAGAAAAAAAAAAATAAAAAAAATTTTTTAATTTGTTTTATGGTTTTTATTAATTTAATTTGATAGATCATGCTTAGTTTAAGTGTTTTGATGGTCCATGCTTAGGATTTACAATCAATGTTTTAAAAATCTACTTTCGAAAAAGAATCAGAGTCATAATTTTTGTCATATGAGCTATAAATTATTTAAAATTAATGTATGAATCACATGAATATAGAAAGTGATGGAATCCTGAGTCCCAGTATCTTGTAATATTGTTATTATCTTTTGTTTGATTTTTTAATTTAATCATTAGAAATTTAGGTCTAAAATCTTTCTTCACAAGTCCGAGGGAACGATACTTTATTTGCCACTGTCTACAAAGCACATCATAAGCTTGTACATATTTTGTCTACAAAATAGATGGAGAAGAAAATGAAAGGAAACAAACTTTTAAAAAGATGATTTCAAGATATTTGAGTGGAAAATCAAATCGTAAGAAAATGATTTGAAATTTTTGAGAAGAAAATATAGTTTCTATATATATCTTCGTATAAAAAAAGATTAAAAATTTAGAAGAAATGACTTTGGTCATAGAAAGTTGACCAACAGAGGATAGGGTTGGAAATACAATTGTGTGGTTGTTTTACCCGTAAAGATTTTGTTCCCCATTGTCGGCGTTCTTCCAGGGGTTAAAACATCATCTTTATAGTATTAGATTTTGAATTATCGCTTCTTATTGAGCTCTTTCCGATCACAGTCTTTTTGATTACCACATTATTATGACTTAAAAATAAATAAAAGAATCATAAAGAAAAGTAGACCTGATTGGTTCATTAAATAAACCAACAGTAATGTGATTGAAAATATGTTTTTGATGGAAATTATTAATAATTAACAATTGAAAATAGGTTTTTGATGGAAAATATCAAGCTTTGATGATGTTAGAAATAATCAGGAAACACATTTCTAAGTGATTCATTTGTTATAAGGTCAATGGAAGAATGTAATTTATGTATATTTAGGTAAATGGTTAAATAGGTACAACTGCAATTCCTTACTTGACATTTGTTTTTCAAGTTTATAATGGGTCGTTAAGAATGCTCGTGTAATCATAACAATCGAAAGTTTATGATTATATAAATACAAAGTTTTGTACAATATGAAATTAGTTAAACGAGAATTAAATCTAAAACAACGTTTAGAGAATTCTCTGACCAAATAGCCACCACGAGTGATTTCAATAAAATGTGACTATTACTACCATTTAGACCTAAAATGAACTTGTTTTAACCAAAAGTCAGTTTTCCCCGATAGATTTTGGGAAAATAATAGATGGAGAATTTAAACCAGGATTTCGATCGCTGCTAGGAGAAAATCCGAGGATCTAAACTTTTCAGATCGGAGATCCTCCACATCCATGAAATAAGCTTTCAGATCCAATTTTATCTTTTTAGTTTATTTTATTAAAAAATCACTTTAGCTCATATTCTCTATTTTTCCCAATGAGTTGATTCAGATTCAATTAGTTTATCAAAATCTATCATGATTTCTTCCTACTTAACCCAAAAACTAAAATCCAATCTTGTTAATCGTTTCTTCTAATATTCATATCAATTATAATTTATTTATTCAAATCGAGAATTTTTTTATTATTCATAATCTTTGTCTTTATCTTTTCAGATTCATCCCTTTTCTCAAACTCATATCTGATTGGGTGAGCTAGGGTTTTGGCATAAGCATAGCTTAGTGATGGGTAGAAAGTATCTTGGTCGTCTTTGACTTGAATGTCAGTCAGAGAATTTTCAAAGAATGATCTCTTTTGGCAATATTTTATCCATCTACACAAGGCAATTTTACGATTCCAATCAAGACTATGTTCATGGTTTGAAAATTATTGATTGTAATCTTTGAAAATGGTGACCAAGAACATTATAGTCTTGATCTCAGTTTGAATAAGAAATTCATGAATTTTTTTTTGCATGATCAACACATGGCATAATATATCCTCCATTCCAATTTAAACATAGTTAAAACATAACTTATCATCTCAACCATCTCCTTCAATTTCAATGGCTTATTCCTCTTCAAATATAAATGGACTTGCCTCCAAATTTAACAAGAATTGCAATGTTTCAAAGCGAACACTAAACATGTCACTTTAAAAGCAAAAAGAAGAATTATGAAATCTTTTGCTTTGATATGATATATTTGTAGAGAAGATATGCAAGTTCCTAGAGAAGCTGAAAGATTTATAGTCAGAGTTAACTGGGGTGCTACAAATCAAGTACTCATTATCAACACAAACAAAAGAAATGTCTTCATTTTTCAGAATTCACAGTAGAGACATATTTCAGAGAATCTTAAGAACAAGGCCTCATACAGTGGGAGGTAAATTAATGGTTTTAATGCCTTAGAAGTTCAATATGGTTGTGCAGAATGTTATCTTTTAATATGAAGTTTTCAACATATAGTTCAAGGTGAGAATAGACCTAGAAAGAGACAATATTAATTCCTCTTATGGTGGCATCTCAAGCTAGAGATGTTATCACTATGTATAGTACAGATCCTACTAGAAGGGTGAAAAAAGAAGTCAGAGTTGATGTTAATCTCCCATTGTACATGAAAGTTAAACTCACTCTAGAAGATGGAGAAAGAGTGAGATTTGCTATTTTGTATCTGAGGTTTCCAGCTGCAACATGCAAAAACTGTTGTGCTTTCAACCATAACAATAACTATTGTGGTCTTATCGCAAACATGGAATTGATGACAAATTCCAGTGTTATATCTACAAGGAGTTGATCCTTTCGGGGATGAAGAAGATGAAGCGGTTAATCAACAAGACCAAGAAATAAATCAGGTCATTCAACAAAAAGAGAATCAACAATAAGTAGGAGATCATCAACAAGAAGAACATCACCAACAACAACATGCTGATATATAATGATATCATACAAGGTCCAAGCATTCAAAATTACCAAGTGAATGAAAATAGTAATGAACAAATTGTATAAAATAGATTGGTTGTTCAAACTGGTGCAGAAAGTGAAGAAAATATGAGAGGACTACCAAACTCTCTCGTGGTTCATCAAAGGTATGTTAATACTTACTTTGATGGATAGATAAAATGATAGAGGAAACAAGAAAAAAAAAGCTGATATATTGATGGGATGAACCTAAACAACCACAACAAAGACATCAATGATGCTCTTTTAAAGCTAGCATAGAAAGTTAGCAAAGACAAGTCTGATACTATGAATAAAAAATGGGTCTAGGCTGAAACTCTTGATGGATATATAAACAAAGGTGAATCTTCAAAATCAAATGAAACTGACAGCTATAATGAGATTGTAAATAAAGACAATGATCGAGATACTGGAAATGATACTACCAATGTTGTTGCAGAAGCTGAAACTCTAGAGGACAACTCCAATCAGGTTCATACAATCGCTGAAATTCCATTTATTTTAATCTCCTGCATGTTATTTTATATTTATTACATATCTTACTTCTACCTTTTTATAATCCTCAAGCTCTTTTTGTCTTGCTCATTCGTTATTTCTGGATTAATCTATTTTGTCTCACATATTAGTTATTTCATTCTCTATCAAAATGAAGCTGATGTCATGGATTGTGCAGGGGATGGTCCGCCGATCACTAGAAATCATTTAGTACATTTGATAAAGTTACATAATCCAAATATAACATTTCTTGCAGAAAAAAAGTCTAACTTAGAAAATATGTAAAAAAGTACTAGGAAATTAGGTTTATATGATGCTTTTTATGGTGCAGTGGAAAAGTGCATCATGCTGTTTAATACTGGTTCACAATTTGATTTATGCGTCTAAATACATGAACTTCTCTATCTTAAAAAATTAAGAGAGTTCACTAATCAAGATTATAAGAAGCAACAAAGTATGACAATCCAAACCAAACAAATAAAATACAGAATAGGAATTAAAGAAGAAGAGGCTTCAGTATTGTTATGTGGACTTTTTATATCATGTAGATCAAGCAATGTAGGCATTATCACTTTCAATCATCATCAGCCTCTTCCTTTTATATCCAAATAAATCAAAGAAGAAACATAAATCAAGCAAGACCATAATCATAGCAATGCTAGAAACATAAAACAATCAAAGATAAACAACTAAATTAAATTAGGATAATGAAAAACCCTAAAACATCTGTAAGTTCTAAGAGTTGTTGCTACTCGATTTCTTCCCCTAGCTTGTGATATTACTAGCAGCCTCCCTCCCATTATATATGTGTAATCCTAAACACTCCGCCTCTTCTTATTGGAAACCCTAAAAGGCCACCAGTAATAATATTGTCTATTTGGGTTTTTAGAGGACTTTAATGAAAACAAAGCTCAGTCCACATCCAGCCTTGTTTTGGGTTTGGACTTTCGATAGCGGTTAAATCTAATCGGGCCTACGGTATAAGTGTGCCCACTTATCTGTCCAATTAAATCTGGCCTTTTTGTTTAGTAACGAACACGGTCTCTCGTGGGCAGGCCTAAACAACGGACGAGATTCAACATATTTTCTCCCGTTCGCAACCATTCTATCTATTTACCATGGGTGTATTTTAGATTTGTCATCCAAGTCCGTTATGTAGTCCAGTGGGTGAGCAGATTGGATCCGTGTAGATCTTATGGAACTCTAAAAAAAAATATTTTTCAAAACTTTTTGAAACCGGATTTTATCAATAATATGGGTCGATTAGAGTAAAGATCTGATTCACATGGTTCAATCATTTTTTCGTTCTAGTCACTTGCTTAAGTAACTCAATCATACTTTTCAAACCCTCATACCCAAAATTAATTATCCTTTTTCACCGATATACTTTCGTCTTATTAGCTTATGTAATATATCGTATTAGCTTATGTAATATATCGTATGAAGTGGTCTTTAAATTGCTTGCTAATTAACTAACATCTTTACTCGACCAAATTATTTTGCTTTTTCAAGTAGTTTATGTGACATCTCAGTGATAATACTATTATTGCACGTGAACTTATGATTATATTAAAAAGAAAAAAAGACACAACGGTGTATTGGGTATGGAGTTGGATATGTCAAAAGCGTTTGTTCGAATTAAATGGTATTTTCTTTATGATAACATGAAGAGGTTGTGTTTTTTCGGATCAGTGGTATCAACAAATTTATCAATGCACCCTAATTACTAAAGGCACCTATCACCTGGTTAAAGGCACCCAAGTCTTCTCGTTTCGAAAACTAAAATATGGCGGGAAACTTATTCTCTCGGGAAACTTATTCTCTCGGCTGTATGAATCTGGTATGAATATTGGAGGAGAATTTCATGGCTTTAGGACAAGATATTATCTTTCCTTATCTGCAAGACACATACAGACTCGAAACACCTAATAAATCAATTAAAATCTCTCAAGAGATTAGTTGTTGCGTTAAAAGATGGAAAAGAATATTTCTCGTGCTGTGAAAGAAATAAGATGTTGTTCTCGAGTTTTCGAAAAAAGAAACATCTTATTTGAAAAGGAAAACAACATCAGAATAATAATCGAGACTTGAAACAACGTGAGAAGAGAAAGAGGGAAGAAAATATTCTCGAGCATGATTTAAACTGCCGAGAATTTTTCTAAATTAAATAAGAGATTTCGAAAGATATTTGAGTTGATAGGTGTTGTACTATAAATAGGGAGTCGGGAGAAGAGTTTACGGGGGCTGGCTTCGGTCAGATCAAGAGAAAGAAAACAAATCAAGTATGCAAATATTTAGGGTTCATCACATGGAGGAAAGGAGGAAGAAGAAGAAATCACACCCAAGAACTATAATTAAAAACCGTGGAATATTCCAATATATTCAAGAGATTTGGTGAATAGTATAAGCGACAGATCCAGTTTTAAAGCATATATCAGGCGTCGTTGATACGTTAAGTAATTCACTATTTTTTATTCTTTTAGCGACGAAAATCAACAATCTTTTATTCAAGTTCGCCCGAAAGGAGTCGTTGATTCACTAAAACCCTTTGTAAGCAATGTTTCATTAATAAATACTTTGGTTAATAGTTTTTCTTCTATTTTTTTCTCCATGAGTAGCTAAATCCTCTTCTAGGATTAGGGAGGAAGCCTTATCATGCTTGCTAGAGAGTTCTAATTTGTTTTCTATTTTCATTCTCCTTGGCCCTTATATTTTCGTTGTGTAATGAATATAATTGATCTTTACATGTCCTCATGCTTGATTCATGATTTATTTGTCTATTTTCAGACTAGCATATAAGTAGATAAAATTATTAGTATTTTGAAATTTAAAATTGATTTAAAAGATATATTTTCCAATATGTACTTTGTGTCTTAAATCATCTTGAGATAATTTGGAGAAGTTTATAGAAAATAATTATATATCTCTAGTGTGCATAATAACAGGGGAATCTTGACATCCTAAGCTCTCTTCCATTTTTATACAAAATCATTTAGTTTTATTTTATGTGTTTTAGTTTTAGAATATAATCAACAATCGATTTTATCTTTAGCACATTATTAAATAAAAACTAGAAATTGCAATTCTGAAATCCCTGTGGAACGAACCGTACTTGCATATTGTCTCATTGACAACCGTGCTCTTACAGTTTATAAATAAAAAATCCCGTCAAGTTTTTGGCGCCGCTGCCGGGGAGTTAGAAATTATGATTTTAAATTTTTCTTTAATTTTATGTTAATTAGTTTAGAATTTTTATGTTATGTTTATTTTATCTTTTAGATTTTAATTTGGGTATTATTTTATTTTTGGTGTGCAGGAGATATTTTACATTTATTATGGAATTGAAATTGCCTACCAAAACTAAGATGATCCCAATTTTTATTTTATTATTTTCTTAGATTTTTATTTTGTAAATAAGTAAATTAGAAAATTAGGATTTCTTTTGTATATATTCAGTTAGATCTTTATTTTTATTTATGTATATAAAAAAAATGTGCACACACACATTTGCATCATCTGCTACCGAATTTTAGGGAAACACGTGGAATAGTATACTGAACCCTCTGGGCGTTATTAGTCTAAATTCCATAAGCCTTAGCTTGTACCTTTGACCAGTCTTTGACTGTAGGTATATTTTTCTAAGGTAACCTGAGCCTACCCAATTGTAGTTGACCCTGTATCTGCACGTTTACAAAAAAAAAATGTCGAACTGGTATTATGAGGACCAATACAATGAATATCGACCTGAATTCCAAAATGGACATTACCCGTACTATGACCATAGTGTGGATAGTACTTGGGACCACTACCAACCCCCTGGAGGTTAGGGTTCATACCATAGTGATCCCAATTACTATTCGCACGCTCACCAATCGTACGAGCGGGTAAACGAGTAATATCATGAGCAAAATGTTTATTCTCTATCTTTAGAAGATTTAATGAAGCAGTTGCAACAAAATACTTCTTATTATCAAAGTCTTTCTTTAGAAGATTCGCTCAAGAGGTTGAATGAATGTTCACGCAAATCTGAAATAATAATGGATTTTTTTTATGAAGAGTCGTATAGGGATGATTTAGTCAAACGGTTGCAACATAATTCTTCTTATGAAAGTCCATCTTTAGAAGATACCCTCCGGCGTTTCATGGAAACTTCTCAAATTCTTAATTCTTATGTTTATTTGAATAGTAAACTCAATCAATCCGTTCAAACTGAACAGAAGTATGAGAATTCAGTGCCACACATTTCTTCCTATAGTACGAGTCTTTATTTAGAAGAAATGCTTAAGAAATTCATTGAAGCTTCGCGCGAATCTCAAATAATGATTAGTGAGTCTCTTAAGCAGTTTACAGAAAAGTCATGTGAGAAAGACATAGTGCAGGAACAAATTCATGAGACCTTTGGAGAAGTTGAAGATGAATAGTCAAATACTAATATTGGTCAAATGAACTTAAATGCCAAAATAGTATTTCCAATTTTACCCTTGATAATAATGATAAATATTTACTTAATCTAAAGGGCGAGGTTACAATTGTAGATACTACTTGTTTAGATAAGGTTCAATCATCTTCATATTTTTATGATGATGAGGATAATATTGATGAAGAAATGGAAATTCGTAGTCATAATGATCAAGAAATTTTTACACCACCTGAGCTTCATGATGATAATGATTTTTCTAGTTTAAATCCTAATAATATTGATTATTATTACCTATTCAAGAGGAAAAAGGATATAACTAGAGATACCATTATTATAGACGGTGAAATATTTCTTTGTTATTATGAAGACGATGATGGTTTAAAGGAACGAGTTTATCCCGAGACTAGTGTTTTAGAGTCCAACGATTCAGGAATCATAATCTAAAACGAAGATGATAGACTCATAGAGAATTTAATTATGAGTGAGGGTACCCCACCTGATGATAACCTAGATAAATAATTAACTATTTTTCTAAATCTGATAATTTGGAAATTAAGGAAATTGTGATTAGTTTGTCCAATGACATTGATCACTCTAGGTTTGGGGGTGCATATCATTCTCCCCATGGTAACCCTTTGATTATTTTAAAGGTCCCTCACTTGGGACTTGATGTTTGTGCCTCTACCATATTAAGAGATTATCTTCAAAAACTGTTTTCCGAACCTAATCATGTCCAGAAAGAAGTTCAGTTGTTAGAAACCCATCCTATGGTTGATATGGTTTACCTAAGCACTAATACCATAATTGACTTTGTTGTCCCACCAAAATTTTATTTACCAAATGTGAGAATATATGAATTTCAAATGTGTCATATATTGAATATTGGAGCTAAGCCTAATTATTTTAGGAAATCTGAATCGACACATTTTGTTAAGAATGACCACCACTCTCATATATTCCATTATGGTCAGCTGTATGAGTCAAATCCGATTGACTTTAAGGATCCACAATTATTTCGATTACTGTTATATGATTTGTAAATTGTGACTAATCCTTTTGGTCTGGATGAAGACTTTAAACTTAGCATTCTATGGGAGGAAACCCATATGCTTTTGGTACACGGTGCTAGTAATATCCTTCCTTACCTCTTTTACTTTGTTTATTATTTTCTTTTTGTTCATGCTTTTATCCATTTATCTTTAGAACATCAAGGACTATGTTCAATTTAAGTTTGGGGGTAAGGGAGAAAAATCTAAATTTTTAGTTGTACCAAAAACTCCAAAATCTAGAAACTTGTGAACAATTCAGGATGACACTAGCCATTCTAAGTAGATGGAAATAAATTTTTGGCTGTAGGAGTTGATGGACCCAATTAAATGGTCCATTCATAAAAGGACAAAGCTCAGGTGTTAGAAATAACAAGATAGTCGTCACCATATCTCGGAGTCGTCACCATATCACGTTATGTTTTTATTTTACAATTTTGCAACTTTATATGTTTCTCTAAGTGATTTGATGGAGCACCAGCATCGCCTTGTTATCAATGTTGGGATGAAGCAGACTGATTGAGATCAAGCCCCATTATTGTACATTATTTAGACCAAAATATATATAATATATATAATATATAAATTATTGTTTTATTTTCAATAAATCGACCGCTGGGGCCCTTGTATATACCAGCTGATTCAATATTAGTATAAAGATTAAGACCAGTGGGAGCGTATATTAATCCAATATGATTTATCCTGGCACTGACCTTCAGACAGATATGGGAAACACCGTTCACCTTAGTCAACATGTGCAAACTTCATCTTCTCCATATCCATCTTCTAAATCTATTCATGTGATTGAACTTTGATAGACTCTGAGTATCGTGATCCATTGTACGACTTTCTGAGTAGTACTTATGAATTTTAGTACGCTTGAGTGAAAACTCGTGTACAACAATTGGATTCAAAATAAGGTAATTCCTCGGTTAGTAAAAGAATTTAGTAGCTAACTAAATAGCATTTTTAGTGTCTACCCTCAATCGTTCACAAGTAGCTAAAATTTGGAGTACAATTTTTGTGAGTATATCTCTTGTAAACAATCACGAGACAAAACTCGTCCACTAGGGCCACCTAGGGGTTCAAAGGCTTGTTGCACACGCAAAGTGCAATCGCGATGCCTGCGAAAATGAGTTAGGATTTTTATTTCGATATTAGGTTTGCTCGAGGACTAGAAAATAATAAGTTTTAGGGTATTTGATAGACACAATTCTATGTCTTATTTGAGTTCATATTTATATTGTTATTACTTGATTTTTGTATTAATAATGTCATTTTATTGAGTTTGTAGCTATTTTCGAAGAATAAATAATTGTGAAAAAATCAGCTTGAAAAGTTATAAAGGAACCCCTCATTTGGATAAGGGCACCCCAATTAGTAAAGGCACCTATCACTTGGTTAAAGACACCCACTTCTTCTCGTTTCAAAAACCAAAATTTGGTGGGAAACTTATTCTCTCAGCTGTACGAATCTGGTATGAATATTGGAGGATAATTTCACGGCTTTTAGGATAAGTTATTATCTTGCCTTATCTGCAAGATACGTAAAGACTCAAAACACTTAATAAATCAAAGAAAATATCGCAAGAGATTAGTTACTGCATTAAAAGATATAAAATAATATTTCTCGTGCTGCGAAAGAAATAAGATGTTGTTTTCGAGTTTTCGGAAAAGGAAACATCTTATTTGAAAAGGACAACAACATCAAAATAATGATCGAGACTTGAAACAACGTGAGAAGAGAAAGAGGGAAGAAGATATTCTCGAGCATGATTTAAACTGCCGATAACTTTTCTTAATTAAAGAAGAGATTCGAAAGATATTGGAGTTGGTAGGTGTTGTACTATAAATAAGGAGTCGAGAGAAGAGTTTAAGGGGGCTGGCTTCTGCAAGATCGAGAGAAAGAAAATAAATCAAGTCTGCAAATATTTAGGGTTCATCATGTGGAGGAGAGAAAGAAGAAGAAGAAATCACATCCAAGAACTGTAATTAAAAACAGTGGAATATTCCATTATATTCAAGAGATTTGGTGACGGTTTGGTGAATAGTATCAGCGACTGATCCAGTTTTAAAGCCTATACCAGGCGTCGTTGATTCGTTAAGTAATTCATTATTTTTTATTCTTTTAGCGACGAAAATCAACAATCTTTTATTCAAGTTCGCCTGAAAGAAGTCGTTGATTCCTAAAACCCTTTGTAACCAATGTTTCATTAATAAATACTTTGGTTAATGGTTTTTCTTCTTTTTTTTTTCTCCATGAGTAGCTAAATCCTCTTATAGGGTTAGGGAGGAAGCCTTATCATGCTTGCTAGTTCTAATTTGTTTTCTTTATTCATTCTCCTTGGCCCTTATATTTTCGTTGTGTAATGAATATAATTGTTCTTATATGTCCTCATGCTTGATGGATTTATTTGTCTATTTTGAGACCAACATTTAAGTAGAGAAAATTATTAATATTTTGAAATTAAAAATTAATATAAAAAATATATTTTCGAAGATGTACTTTGTGTCCTAAATCATCTTGAGATAATTGGGAGAATTATATTGAAAATAATTATATATCTATAGTGTGCATAATAACAGGGGAATCTTGACATCCTAGGCTCTCTTCCATTTGTATACAAAATCATTTTAGTTTTATTTTATATGTTTTGGTTTTAAAATATAATCAACAATCAATTTTGTCTTTAGCACATTATTAAATAAGAACTAGAAATTGCAATTCTGAAATCTCCGTGGAATGAACCGTACTTGCATACTATCGCATCGACAGTCGTGCTATTGCGGTTTATAAATTAAAATCCCATCAACTTGCAACGGTGGTTGTAACAGCTACGAGCCATTACCACATGGATATTAGTAACAGGCACAAGGCGTTACGAATTATTTTGTAACATCTTTGTCGTAACAGCTATGAGCTGTTACTACATGATGTACGTCGTAAGAGCAAAAAATTAATCAAGATATTTCTCACTAATTAACTAGTAATATAGCGGTAGTAAGGATCGTTCTCACAAAAAGCTGTGTAATTGATAGGTTATTTAGATTAACAAAACTAGATTAAATACTAAAAGGGGGAGGGGGGGGGGGTTGTAAATTAACTAACTAAAAGTTCTAATAAAAAGATAATAAGAAAGGAATATGATTAGGGAGTCATTTGTTGTTACCAAATGTTGACTCGAGTAGTATACTTATCTATCTTTGTTAGAACCATTCATCACCAATCATAGAATAGCAACTACATCAGTGCTATCCCCAAAACTCTTTTCATCTCTGGATAGGGAAGCTCCTGACTACCAAATTCTATTCAACTGAGCCACCAAGTAGTATCTCACTCAAGGTGTAACCCAATCGAATGCTTTAGGTTTTGTGAATTTAGGTTCATCCCAGTAGTTAAACTCTTAGATCAAGGTCCACTTGCTAGTGTTGTCTTCACTCGCAATTGCTCTACAGAATCCCTCTGCAAGATCTCGCGATTTCTACTTATGTACGAGTCGATGGATGATAACTTATCTCATAACTCAATACTAGCATTAAGCTGGTCAATAAATTAATCCAATTGATCACTTTAACAATCTAGAAAATCAATTATAAAACCTAGATGTAGTGAAAATAATCTAGAAAATCAATTACAAAACCTAGATGTAGTGAAAATAATCGATAAATAATTAAAACTCTGAATAAACTAATAAAACTAATTTAGTTTCACTCAAAAACATTAAAATCATACTAATCAATATAAATTTAGCTAGATATAATAATAAAAAAATATATAAAAAATGAATTGAAAACTCAAACTCAATAGTGAATCAGGCTGTGAAAGAAAGTTTAGAGAGGAGCAAGGCTTTCTGTTGGAAAGAGAATATAGGCGTGAGGGGGAGATATCTTTTACATCAGCTGCACAAGCCTTTATATAGGCAATAAACAAATCTCCCTACACGTTAAGAATTTAATTAGATGAGCATCCAAAGTTGTTTTGGTGAAGTTTTTGCTCTTGATTCGGTGCTATATGAAGTACTTTAATAAACTGACTACGTCTCCTGATTGGTTAAGATTTTAGTGGGATTCAGATGGACGGATGTGTCTCCTTCAAATCCAGTTGATGTATCCAACTTGATGTTCCTTATTATACCAAACTTTCACTATCTCTTTCTCCGTGTGAGAGTAATTCTCGAAAGATAACTCTCTTTGTTCCCTGTTTTCTTAAAACATCTCCACAACTCGAATAGCCATTTCAGCTGAATTCTCGTTCAAGTAAATTGGTACCAAATCAAAGTGGAGTTCCCTTTTCTTCTGAAACTCTTCCCTCATAGATTCGAGCCACCACTGTTTTCTACAATACTCGAGTACTCCCAACTTCTCTGTAAGTTGTCGAATATTCTAACCCTTCACAGACTTCATCAACCACACCTTGATCGATTAACTTCCAACATATATTACTCGAATCCATTACTGCCACCATCAATCTCGTCTCCACCATTAGCAGCGTCACTTCCAATCTCTCTCTCGAATCACATATACTTGAGCTTTATCTCTGCTTTCAAACTCCACCTTCCAAACTTCTACACCATAAACACATTAACTGCCGTAATTCAACAAGCCATCACTGCTGCTACTCGTACCCTGCCATGGAAGCAACCACGACCTCACTCTGTTTACTATCAAAACCAACTCATAGATCATGTTACGATTAACCCACATACAGTAGCAGCCTTAAGAACCCGTTGATGCCCACCAATGCTCAAAATCCTCCAATCAGAAACCCATCATCATGATCATCATTGCTGGCAGAAGAACCCTAATTTCTTCACGACTTAGAATATGGGGAAGATGGTGGCTGCCTTAAGCAGAAGTGGTAGTGCCTTTAACAGTATTTAAAAACTGGCTTCCCTGAACAAAAGTCGCTTGCCTTTAATAATTCCCTTGAAATATGTCTGCACCTTAACGTACGGTGGGTTGCCAATAGCAGTTGCCCTGAAATGACCACTTTACCCTTGGTTCTTGTTTTGATTATAACTTTCTCATACGAAGTCGGAATGACTTCATTCTTTCGCCGTTGGATTGGTTTCGTCGTCCTCTACGAGATAATGACAAGAAATCCTAGATTTGGACGAGTTTCACCTGGTATTTGGCTCGTCTTCTTTTGTACACTTCTTTTGTTGCACAATTAAGTGTCGATTCACTTCTTTTGAATGATTTCACATACTAAAAGATAACTAAACAAGAACAAACGTAATATACAATAATTCATAAGAAATATAGCAAATACTAGTATGAAATTGACACTCTAAATATGTAATATATACATTTATCACTACGTGTCAATTTGTAACAAGCGAAAGCCGTTACTACGTGGTACTTTGAAACAGTCACAAGCCGTTTCGAATTTTTTCGCAACAACAAAAAATTTACTGCCGGTCAACATTTGACCAGGTCAATGTTGTCTGGCACTAATTTTCCAGGCGGAAATACGCCGGAATTCCAACTAACCTGCATACACCTTTCATTTCTTCCATCATCCACATTCAACAATAGTTTCTTCAATCAATTCATATCAACATTCAACCAATTTATATCTGAATACAAATTCTTTTAAGTACCAAATTTTTTTTTGTTCATTCTCACTTAAATCAAATCAAAACATTTATGTTCATTTGAATCAAATTATGTTCATTCTCACTAAGTTCCTAAGTGAGGTTCATCCTCACTTAAATTACTACAAGCAGATATTACATAGAAACTTACTCAAAACTTGTAGCTGTCATTCTCACTTAAATCACTTTGTTCTCCAACCTTTCTGATCTCACAACTGAACATCCATGAATTAACATGCGAACAAAGCATACCTTGATACTTAGAAGTTGGAAGTAAGCAATAGAGTAAGCTATCCCAGATGAGATGACACACACAAAAACTAGAGGGGAGAAGTTATGAAGTTACTGCAAGGAAGTAGTGTCCTATAACTTTTGACATATTATACTAATATATGGATGAAGAAATAGGATAAAATGGTAACAGTAGTTCCAAAGATAATATATTTGACATTTAAAGATAAGATACCATTTTAACAAGTAGAAAATTAGGATAGTTTGCTGCATTAAGATTGTTAACGAGTAAATTAGTGCGATACAAAGTGAAGTATACACAAAACTTGTGTTGAATCTGATAAATTTTGTAGACAGTGGTAAAAAGGATTCGTTGCTCGGACTTGTGAAGACTGATGTAAGACTTATTCTAATTTTAATCTAGCAAAAATATACAAAAGATGATATCAAACTAAAGAGGACTGGGACTTAGGATTCCACCATTATTCATAATTGAGTGATGCAAATATCAATTCCTCACAATTACAACTCTTTTATAGACTATGTTTCTTTGCCAAAAGTAAATTTCTAAAACATCAATTGTAAATTGTAAGCATAGCGCATCAAAAGTACTTTTAGACTAAGCATACACCATCAAATAAGATCACAACTAATTAATGAAAATCAAAAATCAATTTAAAATAAGTGCAAAAAGTCAAAAGAATTAATTATAGTTACCAAACAATTATGAATTATATGGCTTCCTCCATTGTCCCAGTGTTGGGGTTTAACTCATGTTGCTCAAAACACTTTCAAAAGATATGTACATAGCTTAAATTTCTTAAAAAGAAGAAAATAATCAAAAATAATTGACATAGGAAATTTGGGACTTATATATCTGTTGCAAAGAAGGAAAGATTACTGTTTCTAGCTGTTACAAAAGAGCTGAACTCAAAAGAATAAGCACGGGAATATTTAGCTATGGTGACAGTTTCTTCATCTTCTTCCTCTCGAACATAATTTTTCTGGATATTTTTTTCTTGCTTCTCTGGTAGAGCTAGCCCCCCCTCCCCCCTCATCTCTTCCACGACTCTTCTATTTATATTAGTCATAACCCACTCCAAAATCTCGAAAATATCTTCTCTCTTGAATGATTGAATCTCGGCAATAAATAAATTTATTTTCTTTCCCTCGGACCTGACTTTCCCAAAACTCAGTGATAATATTAGTACGACAATTGAAAAAAAGCAATATAGAAATGAGCTCAAATAAGGCACATAAATGTGTCTATCAGAATCAAACCAAGGTAAAGTAGTGAAACTCATAAGCATGAGGAAACGAAATAACTTAACAACAAGTAAGTTCTTGTGGTAGGTACTATTAATGCAGAAAGCATGTAACGATGCATTGAGACCTTCACAAATACGAAAGAAAAGAATGACATATTCATGATCAAAAGTATAAAAATCAAACGAAATATGAAGTCAGAGGGGGTTCCTTACATCGTTTTTCAGTGGATATGGTGGTATACTTTCATAAAGCCTGAAATAACGTTGCATAATTGAGTGCTTCCAGCTGGAGGCTCATATGTGAAAAATGAGTTTTCTTTCAAAACACTAGCAACATCGCTTCAGTAATTCTAACAGTGAATCGACGTGCTTCTAGATTAAGGTCCGTCCACTCAGTAACAAATCTTTGGCTTCCTGCGAAGGACAAGAAGAGCAATGGTTATATGGATATTGGAGTTAGATATGTATTTTCTAGCCTAAAATAAATCAATCAAATTGAAATATATGAACTTGAGCCACAATATTTTGTCCAAGGAGCAAAAATAAAATAGATAAGCCTGATGGGACATTTAGTGGGGTGGGGGGGAATTCAACTGACCTTTTCTAAAAATAACATCAAGAAACAAGATTTTATATGCCCAAAAGATTCTTTGCTTTTCCTTCTGTTTATGTAGCCATGTCGGGCACTTGTACGTGATTAAATAATACTTGAATCCATACTCTCGTGCCATATATGGTATACCATTCTATACAAAATAATAAAACAAGAAAGCAGGTGCTCGTATAGATTTTGGGCACTTTTTAAATCCACTTAGAAGAAAGTTTTAATTCAATCCTTCATTGAATATAGTTTCAACTAAATAAGAACAGGGGAAATTATGACAAGTCATAATATAAAAGAAAAATTAGAATATTATTCATCCATGCACCAACAGTGCTATGCTAAATTTTCGACAGTGATAACATGTTAAAACAATACTCTTACTAGCGCATTATCAGTAGAATTTTTCTTCGAAACTTTGGTTGAGCTTATGGTGTTTGCTACCGCTTTGTGTGCCAGATACCTATATCAACAAATATGCATATCCAAACATCAGTAAGCAATTACCCAGAAAACAAAAGAGTAATCATCATATAGTACTTTTTGCAAATCAGTTTATCATGAAATGAGAATTACAAAAAATAACTCAGGATCCTTAACTTTCTGCTATTTCTTAGTCTTCTCTGGTTTTGGTTCAGATGGTACAGTGTTTTTCCTATTAGTTCAGATCAAAATAAACCCTAAAATTAGTTTCACAAAATAACCGTAAGAAAATCAACAGGGGATATTAGAGAAAAGAGGTTTTACTTTTCTGTAGCACTTTCAACATCCCGAGCCTCTGCAGAAGAAGAGATTAAAGAATAATAATTAGTATAAAAACCCCTAATTAATCTTTAGTTAAGATTAAAATATATTGAGGTTAGAAAAAATTACCCAAATTCATCTTGATTTTAAAATCAAGACTACAATCATCTGTATCGATAAGAACCAAAAGAACGTGTTTCTTACATTCTTCACTGAAATAAATCAAAAATAAACCCCATTAAGAAAACTCGTACCTAACTTTCCATATCAAGATCTGAACACTAATTTGTGATTTCAAAATCCAAATCATAATACAAAAATATTATGCATCTATGCTAGATCTAGAAACACAGTGTGAAAAATTATACCATCGAGTGAAAGCACTTCCATTTCTAGCACGTTTAAGTGAGTTGACATCAGCATCAAATCCTTTTCAAATTTTTTGAGGGTTTGATTTAGCTAAAGTTCCTTCTGCCAATTTTTATCTTCTTGAGAGAGAGAGAGAGAGAGAGAGAGAGATTTTTTGATGAGTGATTTTTGTTATCGATTTCAGTTCACTGAGTTCATGCTTCAGTTCTATAGAAGAGAGGGAACAAGGGCGACGAAGAAAACTGAAATTAGGGTTTTGGTAGAAACTTACAAGGGGTAGTCAAATGAGATTTATATAGAATTTCATAGATTTTTATTTTTAGTGATTTCCAGAGATTCTTTAGAAGTATACAAATTTTTCAGTGATTTTAAAAGACTGTTATAGAGAGTCTATGTGACTTGTAGATACAAATCTAATGGATTTCTAGAGAGTCTTTCTGATTTGTAGAGATAAAAATATGTAAAATATCTAATCATAAATTCAAAACATCTACCAACTTTTTTATTATGCACGTTACACAATTAACACAAGTACCATGAATACCTAGTAAAATTTGTGTCATTTGTCAAAATTAAAAGCTCATTGTTGTGATGTGCCTAAGTTTTCATTCTCTTTATTCCACTCATCCCACATTTTATTTGTTATGCTATCTCGTCACTGATTAGCATCTTCTTGTTGTTGTCTCTGAGTTTGATTTTGGGAAAGATTGTCTTTAGGATCTATTTGTTCAGTGGAAGAATCTGGTTCCTCTTCACTTTCATCAACTGAAAATTCATCGAAACAACATTCTTTGCGCAAAAAGTTATGTAGTCCTGCACATGCCAAAACTATTTCTGCTTGTGTTTTGTATGGAAACCGGGGTGCACTCTTAAATATTAAGAAGCATGATTTGAATACACCAAATATCCTCTCAACTACATTCCTTAGAGATGCATGTCGAAGATTGAACAATTCATCAGCTTTTACTGGTTGGCGCCCGGAACCTGAATATTCTTGGAGATGATAACGAACACCACGGTATGGAGCTAAGAACTGGCGTCGGTTTGCAAATCCAGAATCCACCAAATAAAATTTACCTAATTTTTTATGATTAACTTAATCATTATATGCATAATAACCAAATTCAAAGAGATTGCTATAAATAAATTATGTATAATTAGCTTGCAGAATGTCAAGTCCGTCTACTGCGGTTGGAAATCGAGGTGAGGTCTGACCATTTTTTTTGTTTTTAAATCTAATTTTGTTTTTAACAAAACTTATTCATCAACAAATCGGTCTACTAGCTGGTAAGTTTCCTCCCTCTGTTTTTTTTTCCTTTTATCATACTTTTGTTCTTTTACAGATAATCCCATTGATGTATTATGAGTAAATGTTTACTATTTGATTCTGGTAAAAAAATGGTTAATGATTCCTAAAATTAATTGTCGATGTAATCATTTTATTTGGGACGATTGTGATTTTTTGATTTTTCCATATAAAATCAAGCAATTTTAAGGACTGGCGGAAGAAGACAGAGGGGGGAGGAAGAAGAAGATAAAGGCCGGTGAATGAGGAAGAAAAAGAAGATAAGGCATGAGGGAGTTAAGGAATAGTCGCAGATGAATTTTGGTCATTCGATAAGACTGAGGAATGAGGACCTTTGGATTGTATCTGTTCTACCCAAATTTTCAAGTCTCTCAAAATATCACCTTTAAGGGAGAGATCTTGCTCATGCCTATTTTCATCAAAAAAGTCTCCCAAAATCCCAATAAGTAACAAATCAATGATTTTGAAGCCTATATCTAATAACAAAAGTGTTTGAGTGACTCTTAACAAATCTTAATCCAATAACATGATGTTTTTAGAGAATTTAAAAGACTTAGAAAAAGTCTCTATCCAATAACAAGAGAGTTTGGGAGACTCTCTCATAATCTCAATTGACTAACAACATATTTAAAAATTCTCTACAAGTCTTTATAAGTCACATTTGACTACTCCCTGGTTAATAAGTGATTTTGGGGAAGAAACATCCTTCCGTTTATTTGAACTTGGGTGGAAATACAAAACCAAGTGTTACCAACCACACACCCGAGTGACACATGTGAATTTTGGGGGAAAGATATCCTCTTGTTTTATGAAGCTTGGGTGGAAATAGCCATCCAAGTGTTACCACCCACACACGAATGACACATGTGCCTATCTAAGTTGTTGTAATTCGTAATGGCAGAAAAGCCGTTACTAAGTTCGTAACGGCCACCGGGCTGTTACAAGCATTTTGTAAGAGGGTTTTTCTGCTTCAAATTTGTAACGGCTGAGTCGTTACGAATTTCTGTTGTTATTCATGAAAAATGGTGAGGTGCTGTCTAGCTTTTCATCTAACTCGACGTATTTTCCAAGGTGATTTTCTTTCACCTTACATTCATTTATGTACGAAGGCCTTGTCTTTTTGATTTCTTCTTTTAGAGTTGCTTCTGGACAGGTCATCAACTTCTATAATTCAAGTGCTTTCTTTAGTACAAACATCCATCTACCGCAAAAACATCCGTCTACTGCAACAACAGGCTCTGCTATCTGTTCTTAACATAAAGGTTACATGCCTTGATGAAAAATATTTTGCTTTGCCTCTAATTTTGGGAAGAAAAAAATCTGAAAGCTTCAAACCAATAATTACAAATATGCAAAGCAAATTATCTACTTGTCAAGGTAAAATGTTATCATAAGTTTCAAGTTGCATGCCTCAAAACTCTATCCATCAAATTGATGTTGTTCAAAGAGATTATTGGTGCAATAAACCTCGACGAAAATTTATTTATTTAAATCATGACAATCCTTTTGTAAACCAAAATGATATGGTGGCCTCGGTTTTACAGATGCGACTAAATTTAATTTAACTTTGTTATCTAAACTTGCTTGGAGACAACTTGAGGAATCTTCGGCACTTTGGGTCCAAGTTTTGAAAGCGAGATACTTCTTCAACAAAGATCCATTGTCTGATATTATTAAGACCCAAGGTATATGAGTATGGAAAAGCATTTTACAAGGCTTGAAAATTATCAAACAACATCATCTCTGGATGGTTTCTACAAGTACTCGTATTCAGGTATGAAACACAACTGGATTCCTTCTATTCTAGCTCATCAACTCTCGAATTATCAACTTTACAAGAATCAAGATTTGCAGGTTACTGACCTTATTGATCAACATACAAAACAATGGAAGTGCAACTTACGTACTTCAACAATTTTTCTCCTAATGAAGCTACTCTTATATTATAAATTCGAATTCCTATCACTAGGAAGAATTCTCTTCACTAGCAGTTAACTACTTCAGGTCAGTTTATGATGCAATCTTTTTATGCTTATGTTATGAAAAATTCTATACATCATATGATCACACAAGAGTAACAAAGGTTTTGGTTACGTATATGGCATATTCAGGTTTTTCATAAAATTTTTATATTCATTTCGAAATGCTTACATGATATGTTATCTACTAAACAAAAAATTGGGTAATACCTGGATTTATGCAATATTTATGCCCTTGGTATCATCAACAAAATGAATCTCTAACTCATATTATATCTACTGGCAGGTTTGTTCTTATGCCTGAAACATTATCTTCTATCAATGCAATCATTTTAGTTAAGTAGTGGATTCAAAATTAGGATAAGCACGATCATTTTGTTTCTTTTTAGAATCGTATCTAGTCAGCATGGAAACTATTATTCTTTGGCATATATGGAAACAAAGATGTCTCACAGTATTTCAAAATAGAAGTGTTGATCCGAGAGCTATAACTCATCTTATTAGACAGCTTTGTATGTAATAGAATAGAGTGTGAGTGTGTGAATAGAGTATGTGTAGTGAGTGTGTGAAATGATTGTGTGAGGATGAAGTGTGTGGTGTACGCTTGGTTGAGAGTTGAGAGTGTATAAAGTCTGTCCTGTATTCATTCGGTTGAGAAGAATAAAATTCATTCACAATGTAGTTCTATCATGGTATCAGAGCAGAAGATCCTCTGCCTCTGATTTTCGATTCCTCTGCTGCTTCTTCTTTTCAATTTTAATTCTTCTTTCAGTTCAATTCTGGATGAGTTTTGGTTCAATTTCCATTTGTTTTCAATTTTCATCTCCCTGCTACTACTACAGATTCTATTGTTTCTGATCTGTCTCAGCAATTGTTACTACTCTACTGATCCTAGGGTTTTCTTCTGATTCAAGTTGCTGCTATTGATTTCCTTCAATTTCTGATTCTGATACTGTCTCCATAACTCACGGTAACATTCTCCCTGATTTATCCAGTGAGTATTTTCTTATCTCGTCAAACTCTGCAAATAAAGGATGCATGGTTTGCTGTGTATATAAATAAACGCCCTTGCTTCTACTCTTTGGTGTGTTGTGTGAGAGCCTGAATTACAGGATTTCAGACTTAAGGCTCTTGTATGACAATACTCCACCGTAGGCACGGTTCACAGTTCTCCTGTCTCTAGATAATCTTGACCTCTTGTACTACTGGATCATTGGCTTCAGACTTCAGGTTCTACTAATGCCTGCAGTTCTACTAGTTGACAGAACTATGCTGCAACATCAACATTTTCTTCCTGCAACTACAACAATTGCAACTACATCTCCTGCAACAATTTCACACCTGTTTGTACTATTTCTTTTGCCTGCTACTACTATTGGACATTTTACACCAACCTGATTCTATGTGTGTGACTTGTAAGAGCAATCTCAAGTTGTCTTTTTCAGCCTACTTGAGATTGAGGAGGATAATAGAATAGAGTGTAAGTGTGTAAATAGAGTATGTGTAGTGAGTGTGTGAAATGATTGTGTGAGAATGAAGTGTGTGATGTACGCTTGGTTGAGAGTTGAGAGTGTATAAAGTTTGTCCCGTATTCATTCGGTTGAGAAGAATAAAATTCATTCACAGTGTAGTTCTATCGCACTGTAAAATAGATTGCATTTTACCTTATCACCCTTCTCATAGTATATCTATTAGGCATATTCACAGTCATATTCATTGGTATGCACCTCAATCCAATTGGGTCAATTTAATTTCTTATGTTGTTATTGATACTAATACTAACACCGATGGTATTGGTTCGGTAATTCTTAACTCTACATGTAGGTTTCTGGCAGGGACACCAGTAACCATTATTGCAAATAGTGCTGAGAATCGTCCTGAGAGAGTATAATTAACATTATTTGAAGACGTTCAATAGTTTAAGATACATCTATTCCCACTATCTGCCTTTCCAATTCTCATTGAAGGCGATTATAGAAATGTAATATTAGTTGTAAGTCTTAATTGACACTGTTAAAATAGGAAAACCAACCATCGACGGCGGATTTTCGATTTGAGTTTTTTTTTTTTTTTTTTTTTTTTTTTTTTGTGCAATAATATGGCGGATTTGTTAGCTAAAAAGGAAAAATCTTGTCTGATGACTGAGACTTGATTTGGTATAGAAATCTCATAACATGCTGCATGTTGGAGATATATCTCAGATATGTTTATTAATATTAATTGCATTGGAAACTTTTTTAGTGTTTCTAGTCAAGTGATACACAGTCTCAAAATTCTTGTCGGATACTAATCGAGATTTAATAATTTGAACCAGCCAATGCATTCACTGTTATTAATGGTCAATAATTTTCTCAATGGAAAACTAATATAATTTCAATCAACAGTTTCAATATCCAATATCCAATGTATGACGAAGGAAAAGATCGAACAAGACAAAGATGTCAACAAACTATGCTTCTACTTCATTTATAGAGAAAAACAATATAATGTAGGAAAAAAAGATAAAATAAATATACATCTGTTAACTACGAATCTACGAATCAATAGAAAAATCCTGAGGATGTAGTCCGAAATGAATACTGACAAAATAAAGAAATTGCTTGGCTACTTCGTCTACCTAATGTATCCACAAAAGATCACAATCCATTTATCTCGTTTTTGTGATATCCTTATGCTTATACCCACTTCGAGGCTACGTATAAGAATATCGACTTTTATATATATATATATATATACTAGGGTATCACGTGTCTGGTCGGTATGGGCTATTTTACAGAGTCGTTTGCTAGGTTTTCTAGCATTGCGGAAAATCTGTTCATCCTACCCCTTCATTGTATATTATGTGGAACATCGGTCGATAATTGTCATTATATGACTGCATTAAATCATAATTTGTCGGGGAATATTTGTCGATAATTGTCATCGTATATGATGTATTTTAATATACACATAAAAAAATAAAACGATCAAATACACCGATTATTAATTTATTTTATTCTGATAGAGGAAAAGATTTTAGCTAATAAAGTTGTGCCAGTAAATTTAGTTAAAATAGCCTGAGACGTTAAGCATCATGCTCCGATGTAACTCTATTCACTAAGATGTGGGTCGGTGCAAAACATATGTTGGCGGGCCTTCGACGGATCTGTCCTCATTATAGCTAAACCTCCTGGCTTAAGAACTCTACCCATCTCTTTGAAAACATCAATTGGCTTCGTCAAGTAATCAACAATAACCTACAAGATAAATATATACCACGTTCTATCGGCACATGTCTTTCTTTATTTTAGAACTTACCCCATTAATAATGATATCAAAAAAATTATGTTCAAATGGAAGTTTGGGGTTACCAAAACGGTACGGTGATAGACACATTTTAGTGTCTAAATTACACCTTAATTTCTAGTGAGTTAGTATTCGATTTTGTGTCTATTACGTGTTTTATTGCTTTTGCAGGTACATTAGAAGAATAAAGATTTGTGGAAAAATTGGCTCAAAAAGTGATAAAGGCACCCAAGGACAAGTGTTATTGGCACCCTAGAAATGGATAAGGGGCACCCTCGAGTCAACTCGGTCAAAATCGGGTCAAACCCGAGTCAAATCGGTCAACCCGAGTTGACCGAGTCAATCACCGATTCAACTCATCGGACGAAAATGCTGTACTCAACTGTCAATCAAATTTCGAGTTGTTTTAGGCTCCAAATCATCCCACACGCTAGAAGATATCTCATACAAGTCATAACACGTGAATAGATAGCAAAGAATGCCGAGAAATCTGCTCGGGAATGTGATTTTGGCCGGAAAAAGGAATCACTCTTTGATTCGGATTTGGGAAGATTCTAGAGTGTTTTGGAGAATTCTATTAGGTTTAGAACTCTCCCTAGGGTTCCTACACCCTATATATATGAAGAGAAGCCGAAGAAATCAAGAAGAAAAGCCTAGAGATCGAAACAGTAGGTTTCCGGCCACTTCCGGTCATCGCCGGCCAACTGCTGCTGCTCCGGCCGGCGTGTTCTTCATCTACCACCGTCTGAGAAGACGACTCAGCCACACTTATAACTGTTGCTGATTCAAACTGCTTCTGTTGCCTATCCTTTTAAACCTTTGTTGCTTAGAAACACTTCTGTAACGGCTGAACCCTATTCTGTAACACTTATAAACGTATCTGTTCAGCTGTTGCACTATTATTTCACCTTGTAATCAACTTTTTGAGCAATGAAAAGATCTTTTGAGCAAGTTTTCTTCTCCATGGGGTAAGTTTATTTACTGGGATGATGGATAAGGTATTTTTTCTCAATTTTATGTGATTTAATTATTTTCTAATAATTATTTATAATTCTTTTATTATTATTTGCATGGATTTAAATTAGAAAAAAATGGTTTTTATTAAATAGTTGTGTTCTCTTTTGATGGGTCATGCTTAGTTAATTACTCTTGATGTCCCATGCTTAGGATTTACAATTATTCTTTTAGGAAACATATTTTTGGCAAACTTGAACTAAATTGTTAAAAAGAATTACATGATTAATCACATAGATTGTTAGAATTACCTGATTCCTGATTCCTGGTATTTTCCATATTTTCTAAAAATCATCTCTAGTGTATTTTCCTGATTTTTATTAGTTTAGGTTAAGTCTAATATTTTCTAAAATCATTACCTTCACAAGTTCGAGAATAGAACCTCTTTTTACCACTATATAAAATCACATCATACGGCTATTTCACAGCGTTCTAATATGTATAATGTGTTCTTTATATAACCACCAATATGGAAGATATGTCCTACTATGTGGAACCTTGTTATAAATTGATATAATAACACGTTTATTATTGTTTATTGAAATCCAATACATAACAAATTACAATACACCCAATATCTATCGATTCTCACTGTCAAAAATAGTCTCATATAGTTGAGTTCATTTAATAAATTATGAAAATTTCATCATTGTGTATATTGGTGATGCAGGCCACTGCATCTTCTCATTCTTTTAAATTAGGTGGATCTCTCACAGATTGTAACAACATGAATTACTCCAGTTCGGGATTTATTGACGGTGCTGGAACCGACCATGAAGTTTTTTTTGTTTTTTTTTGAAGCATATACCATGAAGTTAATTTGTAAGAGTCGGAACTTAGAGCAAGTCTTATGGTGGAATCCACGCCATTCCAAGCTTGGAAAAAACGTGGAATGTCAAGTCTTGTGGCTTCCAAATAGCCTCATTTCACGTTTTTTCCAAGCTCCCTTCCAAGGTTTCACGGAAGAGGGTTTGGATTCCAAGAGAAAGTGCCATTCCGAATTGCGTTCAACGCAATTCCTAATTACGTAAAATCTGTCAGAAACGTAATTCCAAATTGCGTTCAACATCTCATCCGTTGAATATCCAACGACTCTTTTAGATCAACAGTTTGTAGAAATACGATTCCAAATTACGTTTTTCTTAAACGCAATTTGAAATTGCGTTGAACGTTATTCGGAATTGCGTTTATATGGATTCCACCATAATACTTACACTTCCATGATGTATTCCAAGTAGTAAGGTGGCACTGAACTTGGAAGATAAAATTCTTCCACTATAAGATTTGCTCTTAATAAGATCCATTGTGTAAGTAATACGTTTGAGGAGCTCCGCCAATATTTTATTACCGTTATTTCCTTCCTAAAAAATGATATATTCCATTCATGTAAACACTAAGATGTTTATGTCTGGTATTTTTTAGCAATGTTTTCTGAAAAGCTAATACATGAGATCAATCAAAATCGAGCAAGACGTAATGCGCTAATGCCTTTCTGTTTTGAATACTTGGAAATGAATGCAGCAGTAAGTAATTAACATGTGCCATATTTTTGATTAAAAATTACAGCCAGTTAACTATGAAACTTCTCTCGGATGCTAAATGCTTAGATCAGAAAACCCGTAACTGACTCATCATTTCAGTATACTACTCAAATTAATATGAATCACAATACAATTAACACCATAAACCTTAACAACCCCTGTGAAAAATCTTTTTGTATACTTTAGAGTTGGGAAGAAACTCAAAACCCAAATTTGTGACCAACTTGGTAGACACCTTAAATCGATATGAAGTAGCTCTTCAGAATTATCAAATACATATCAACCATTCTATTTTGAGGATAGATATAAGTCTAAGATAACTCTCGGAACCAAAACTTGTAAATTAATTTGGAGGGTGAACCTACTACTCCGCATCTTCAGGGAGAATTCACCAAATCCATGTTGGAGACAGCGGGCAGATGCAGAGCAAATGAAGAATCAACACATTACTCACATTTGAGTACATCAGCAATAACAACAAACTTAGATAACTTGTATTGGTTAATATTGACAACACCACAGAGTTCATCCTTCATCCTTGTAGGTATCTTATTTGCTCAGTCTCTGTACTTCCACCCACCTTCTTGATGAAATTCTCCACCTTGTAACTTCTGTAACTATCTTTAATTAGGTGCAACTCCTACAATTCGTATCGCACCTACTGTTAGAAATCCATATAAAAATCAACTAATAACATAATTGCAAAGGTAATATAAGATTATGTACCATTTGCGAGATTGAGTAAAAGGTCAACTAGATTAATAGTAACAGAAGTGGAAATCCAATTTAAGAGACATAATCTCAGGCATTCAATGCAAGTCCATAGTAGATAGGGCATCCTTATGATAACAATACCACCTGGGAGATAGTGACACACACATATCCCGACAACAAACAGTTTCTAATGTATTAAAATGGAATCGACTTTCATTAGGCAGTTTGACGTGTATATAATCTCAAATGACCATTGAAATTCCTAACGTATTCAATCGATATGTTCTGAGTAACATTTCATACAAATTCTTCTTCGAACATCTTATTTTTCACCCTAATATGTAAATCAAAATACAAATTATTTCACGGTAGCCCTTTCATTCAGAAAAATAACACACACACAAATGTATAGCCAATTCCTTCAGAGAAAAAAAATCACAGACAAATGTATAGCACTTTCCTTCAAAATAAAAAAAAACACATAAAAATATAGCCTAATAACCACATGCTAAGCAGAGCTCTTGTAGACATGTGCACTACAAACACCAAAAGACTTGCAAAAATAGGGGTGCATGGAGAAACTTTTTTCTTGATAAGCTTATGATAATGCACATGGGATTTAATAATTAAAATAAATCTAATTCAAAATAGTATAGTATTACTTACTAACTATGATCACGACCCGACCTCAATAAGTTAGATGCTGTAAAATGAGTTGTAGGTGGAAAATGGAAACCGATTCTACTCCTACAATTAGGTGCAACTCCTACAATTCGTATCGCACCTACCGTTATAAATACATACAAAGAATTAACTAACAAAACATTTTCAAAGGTGAGATAAAGAGTTAGTTGTAGAAATCCATACTCTGATGAAGGAAGAACTTGTGGTATTTTCATCTACTTCCAGTCCATTCTTAAATGATCCGTCGAGATAGAATACTTCATAATAAGTGTATCTATATTCCATTCCTCCAAGCTATCTCTATACCCCTGACTCATCAATCTACTCCTGACATGTTCATATTATTGTGCAGTGAAAATGCAGACAGTGTTAGAAGTAATGCCAGAGTCAGCTACATAAATGGTATTCTCATCCACCATTTCAACAGCTTTTGTTGGATCCATCACATAGTAACTCACATTCAGTTTCACTTCTTTAAGCTCCAACTCAAATTACCTTGCAAACTTCTCCCAACAGACCTGAACACTGGCATAAAAGTCAAACAATGAGTAATGTATACGGTTGTGGTTGTTTCCGCTTTATGTCCATTAATAATCCGAAAGCACAAGAGATCCCTGTAAACAACAGCCAACAGGTATATAAATTCAAGGGACCAACGTCAAAAGGTGATTTAAATTATTGCTAGATAGACTCACAAAGACGTGAAACACGTAATTAGTAATAACAGGTTCAGGTTTGCGATTTTACACACAAATTTAAATTTGATACAATCTAGGCATATTTTTCAAAAGCAATCCAATATTCCATGATTACCATATATTTCTTTGACAATTAGAATTGCTTATCTATGTTTATAAAACAAGACTGTTTTCTATTAGACCCAGTGCCAGGATACACTCCTGGATTTACAACTAGCGATGTGATTCCCCACACCCTCCAAGTATAATATCAGTTCCACCAATCCAACGGTCATGCATCATCTTTGCTGCAACTAATGAGTAATCAATTCCTCCTCCACCTCTACGAATTGAATGCCATTATTTCTTTTCTTCTTTTCTTCTTTAACCCTTTCTCTCTTCAGTAACGTAACAAAAACCTAGGAATAGTTTACCCTTTTATATCCATCTTCAACACAATGATTCTCGCCTTTTTTTTTTTTATGCTTTAAATGGCTTCAAATGGCTTCTTCTCTTATTCCCAAAATCTATCAAAGTTGTTGATTTATTAGGTACCTTTGATGGATTTTGGGATTTGAGTTATTTTGTAAAAGATGTGTTTCGACTAATTCACCTGATATTGTAGGGGTTGCGAATTTTGATGTTGTTGTTTTGCCATCTAACAACTTTACCAGAACGTTTTAGACCTCCATTGATGAAAAAAGAATTTGTTTTCAGATCTGATTGAAAAAAGTAGTAAACAGATTTTTTTTACATGTTCGATAAAATGTCCCAACCAATCATGTTAGGTTGATTAGTTGCAGGTAATAATTAATCTACACTCTACTAAAAATTTACTTATAGTGATATATGTTGACTCATATATGGGGTTAGAATCATATCCTGTGTAATTGAATCCGGTATTATTCTCTATTGTTGTTTTTATTCTTCGCAAGCTAATCTATCACCCATCTTAATTTCAGAGATATAATAATTGAGTATTGGAAGCATATTACTAAGTTGGCAGATACAGTTAATAGGTTGTAATAGGAGGCTCTAGGATTAGAATAAGACCACCTTAAAATAATTTTTACTGATTTCTTGGTGCTTAGTGGTCATTACTATCCAGCATACCCTGAACATGAACTAACCTTATAACGCGTTTGGTTCGGGTAATTGGGTGCCCAGGAATCAGATTCCAAGGGAATAGGTCCAATTCCCCTAACCAAACAGTCCATCTAAAATCATAATCCAATTACCAGGGAATCCGATTCCCTGGAATCCTTTCCTTTCTATTCCAACGCCATCTGAGTGGAATATAATTGAACTCCCAAGGGAAATACAGAAATTGTCATTTAAATGACTAATTGTCCTCTTCAAATCAAAAGGTAGATCGAAGAATTTTCAGTTTTTATTCAATTTGAGAGAAGAGAGAAGAGAGATGGAGATTGGCTAGAAGTTGATTTTCAACTCTCATAGGGAAGGGTTTTATTCAATCATCCTAATCGGATATAAGTTGATTCATTTTCTATTCAATTTGATCTGCTACAGTAATTTGATTCTTTTTCGAATAAGTGAGGGTTTTATTTGATTTCTCTTTCGAAATTGAATTAGATCTGCTTCAATAATTTGATGATTCGTTGTTTATGCTGCATATGATGATGTAGTTGAAACCTAGAAAGCTATAAATCATCCTGATATCATGATTAGCTGTTGGGATTTTGTGAAAATCTAAATTATGGTTTTCAACAAAAACTGGGAGTTTCTTCATACTTATATCTAATCTGTAATTCATGAAAATTGATGTAATGGGTAGCTATCAATCCTTTTGAATTCGTGTTTTGTTATCCTGATTTTGTAATTTCTTGAGTTGGGATTGATCATGGTAACTAGGGTTCCACTATGAAATTTTGGGGCTTTTTCATGAATATATGTTAATTTATAATTCATGCAAAATGATAAAGGGTTCTCTGTACATTATTTCAGATTCGTTTTTGGTGGTATCGAATTACTACTTTCTTCAAGTGGAGTAAAACAGCTATCGTCTTTCACTTTCAGGTAAGATTCTCAACTACAGAAACCCTAAAAATAGTAGTAGAGTATATCAGTTGTTTGTGTTATGTTCTTGAGTTTATCTAGCAATCTAGCTCCTTAACTGCCATTTATCGATATAAAGTTGATTGAGTACCAAGGTCTTATATGTACCTAGGTAGCAACATAAACATGTCTTTTTCCATTATATGTTGATTCTCCTTCTGTTTGGTAGCTTCTATAATGCCTGGGTTTATCAATCGTGCAAATATTATTAGTCTCGTCATATGCTCACATTGTTTTCTGAAAGACTTTCTGCATACCTTATTGTATGATTCTGTTGGTGGGTGAATATTATTCTCCAGAGTAGCTTGTTAAAAAATTAATAAAAGTGCTAACATAATGTTATGTATCTGATGTAATGTATACCAGAAATATTACTGGTTTTCATTTAATTCTCGATATTCCTTACTGTTTGACGGAACGACAGGTTCAAACCTTAAACCTAAATTATTTTAGTGTACTTATTTAATTTTCATTGACACATGATTTTAGAAAAGGGAGTAGTTATGACTAAATTTACAATTTGTGAATGGCGAATTATGCTGGTAATTACAAATCTATACTGAAACAACAAGTGGTCTCGTCTACTAGTTATTAAAGTTATTAAGTCGGTGACATACAATACAATCATCATGTAGATGCCTCTTTAGTAGTTTAGTTAAGGCCATTTAATTGCATACCTACACCCTGAAGTTAAAACTGGTTTGTATCTTAATTTGGTGCAAAGAGATAGACATCTTTCACAGGCTTCGATGAACTATCTATACTTGATAAGATGTACTTTAGATATCACATATGCAGATTCATATTCAGTGGTGTAGTGCATTTCTATATTTATTAGTTATGATATGAAGGCTAATACATTCCTAGATGGATTTCTAAATAGCCTCATTTTCTCCTTGTGCATATATTTAAAGCCAGCAAGCTACACTATATGTTTTGCTTTTTGTTAGATTCTGAATGTAGTATATATAACAGAAATGTGTAGTTTGTTATATAACAACTGAATTTTGTATCTCTTATTTTTTTTTACTGAGAATGAGTTGTTGTATTTTCCAGTATGGCTCCTCTAATGCTGACAAAGAAAAGAAAAATTGAAATGATGACCGATAATGTTAGGAAAACAATGGATGTTGTAACTTTGTTTTATGTCTACTTTTATTCATATGTATTGTGTCATCGAAGTTCTGTATTGAGATCCAATGATCGTTTTGAAATGATTACTATACGATTGTGGGTGATGCAAGATCTTGTTTACAAAAGTGACACAACATGTAAATAACAACTTCATCTCAATAGACGTACTTTTCGAATTCTTTGTCATAAGTTGAGGAAATGGTCACAATCTTTTTGTATGTAATTGCATATCACCATAAGAATGGAGTTATAGGGTTTACATTCAAGCGATCCGGAGAAACCATTAGTAGACATGTGAACACGGTCTTGAAAAGATTTATTAGGCTTCAAGGGGAGTTGCTTAAAGAACCGGTAGCAGTGGATACAAGTTCTGTTGACCAGAGATGGAATTGCTTTAAGGTATGAACTTGAATTTATATATTTAGTCTCTTTTAAACATATATTTCTCATTTGTGATGAATCATTAACCCCTTGTTTATCTTTAGAATTGTTTAGGGGCATTAGATGGAACACATATTAGTGTCCATGTTGCTACTGCAGACAAGCCTAGGTATCATACAAGGAAGAGTTCAATTGCTACCAATGTCTTATGTGTATGTTCCCAAAACTTGTAGGTTATATATGTGTATCCTGGATGGGAAGGTTCAGCTGCCGATTCTCGTATTCTTAGGGAAGCAATATACAAAAAGAATGGCTTAAAAGTTCCACATGGTTGATAGACACGTTTTCGTGTCTTATTTGATCTCAATTTGTATATTGTTAGAACTCATTTGTGTACTTATATTGTGATTTTATTGTCTTTATAGGTATTTTTGGATAAATAAACATTTGGAAAAAATTAGCTCAAAAAGTTATAAAGTCACCCAGAAAAATACTAAAGGCACCCAACAAGAAATGATAAAAGCACATGTACTTTAGATAAGGGCACCCCCTTCATTTTCAAAATTCAAAAGTAGAAAAAAGGTGGGAACTTAATCTCTCTATTTGTGAAGTATTGGATAGGTGATTTGGAAGGGATTTTATGGTTTTAAGACGAGATATTTCCTTAATCCCAAGAGTTTATAAATTATGGGGGTTCGAACAAGATCAAAAAGAATCTCTCTAAAAATGGTTGTTTCCGGAAAAAAAATGGAAAGAAAAAAAAACTCGGGTTTGTTATTGCAGCAGAGAATATATTCTCGAGTCTGAGTTAGGGTAAGAGATTTATTCTCGGGTAACAACCATGGAAACAACGAGCTGTGATGAGGGGAAAAGAAAATACTTTGAGATTATGTTCCAACTGCAGAGAATAAAACATCAAAAAAGACAATATTTTTCAAGGATTTTGTTGACGAGAATTGATTTGGGTGTTGTAGTATATAAATAAGAGTCGAAGGAAAGAAAAAGGGGTGTGTGGGGTGGGGGTGGGGGGGCTGGAGAGGCCAGAAGTGAAAAAAAAAAATCAAAATCCAGAAAATTATCGTGATGAAGAAGATGACGAAAACGTTGCGATAAGGTTGAAGTTTTTGTGACTAAAATTTTGAAGATTCTGTTGCTAAAGCTTTTAACTTTGCAAAATTTATCTTCGTTTGCAATGTTTATATTCAGTGAAACACTTTTCCCTCTGTAACAATGAGTCTGTAACGCTTATAAACGTTGCAAACTCGTCGTTTTCATTACTTTCACTCTTTTTCATCATTTGTAAACACTTTGAGCTATGTACCAATCTTTTGAGGGTGTTTTAAACATAAGGAGATAAACCCCTTTGCTGAGGTGATGGAGGAAGCCATTTTTCTAAGAAAAGTGGTATATTTCTATTTTAATTGATTTTTGCAATTTCTTTTATGATTATTTGTTTTGATTAAAAAATTGATTTAAGAATTTTTATTAAACAATTGTGATTTCTTTTGATAGAGCATGCTTAGCCTAGGGGTTTTGATGTTCTACGCTTTCGATTTACAATTGTTATTTTGAGAATCTACTTTTGTAACATATTAGAATCACTTTAAATATAAAGAATTACATGAATACTGATTAGTTTGAATCACTTTAATTGGTTAATGGTGAAATCCATAACCTCAGTCTTCACAAGTCCGAGAGTTTGAAACCCTTTTCTTACCAGTATAACAAAACCATCAGTTTTTAGCGGCGCCGACACGGACTTGTTTTTAGATTTGTTTTTATTTTTAATTAGGTTAATTAATTTAGTTAGATTTATTTTATTATTATTTTTTTTTTATTTATATTTTTGGGTATTTTTCTTTGTATTACAGGTTTTGGATCAAAAAGAAATTGGAGCCAAATATTATATTGATTGATTAAAGATTTGGAGTCAAAGACAAATCGAAAAGAACGAAAAAGAAGACAAATTTTTTTAGTTATTTTTTTTAGGGTTTTTATTTACTTTTTTAGAAATTGTAATTAGGAAATTCTTATTATTTTTGTAATTATTTTAGGTATTTTTCTGTTTTTTCTTATTTTTGGACTTTGGACTTTGAACTTTTGGGAATTATTATTATTTTTAAACCCAACGGAAGGGTAATTTAAATATAAACTGCAATGGGGAAGGACGAAAATTACGATATTGTCTCGGCCCCTCGGATTCGTACACTGACATAGGAGTCGGTGGCCCGAGTCGACTACAACCGATTCATCACCCGTCTGGTAAGGGAGGTAAGACTCGATCAACCCACGAATCCCCTGTCAGTGGGTTTTCTGTATTCCTTCGTAATGCATATATGTTGAGGACTTGAATATGGAATTTACTTTTTTAGTAAAGGGAAAGGACTGGCCATATAAGATAAGGACTTGGATTTCATCACCGTTTCCTTCGACTTAGGAACACGTTACCTACGCGAACCTAAGCCTAAAATTTGACTAGAAAAAGACTTATAGGGTAACGAGCTTACTGGAAAGTCATTCAATAACAGGCAGTTCTATCCTGGACACATCTCCTCTGTTGGGGTATAGCATCTCTCATTATTGAGGAGTACCCGAGGACTATTCTGTTAAGGACAATTTGCTGAGCAGGTGGCTCTGTCCATTGTGTGTGCATCATCAGAGATTTCCTAACCTTAACAAATTTCTTTTGTTTAGTGTTTTCCATTGTTGCAGAAACAACAATCTTAACACAATATCAATTTCTTCTGTAACAATAGGTAAGAATGATGTAGACAGACCAGAAAAATTCAGTGGCAAAGAGAACTTTTCTGCTTATGATTTATGGGCTGCCTTAGAAGCAAAATATCAAACGGAAACGGCTGGAAGCAAGAAATTTTTGGTTGCTAGGTTCATGGAATACAAATGTCTAATGATAAATCTGTAGTTGATCAATTCCTTGAACTTCAGCGCATTATTAATGAAATTATTGCTGAAGTTACGGTGATAAATGAAACGTTTCAAGTGTCTGCGGTGATTGAGAAATTACCTTCTTCATGGTCTGATTACAAACGAAGATTGAGACATGAAACGGGTGAAGTCAGTATGGTTGAATTGGGTAAGAAGATTCAAGTGGAAGAATTATTGTGTTCAAAATATAAAAACGTATCTTCCGCAAGGGACGTGTCCAACTGAGCTCATGTAACTGAGCACAAGTCTTCCGCAAGCCTGGACCGCAGCAACCGCAAACCTGGTCCGCACAAGAAAGGTACATTTTCGAAACCCAAATCTGGCATTGGTAAAATTAAAGGTGCTTGTTATGTTTGCGGACTTCCTGGACATATGGCAATGCATTGTAGAAACCGTAAGGATTTTAATAACAAGAAAAACAATGCTAATTTGATTGAGAACAACAAGAACGAATTTTCTGGCACGGTGTCTGAAGTCAATTTGGTAACCAATGTGAGAGACTGGTGCGTAGACTATGGTGCTACCAAGCATGTCTGCGGAAACAAATATATGTTCACATCCTATTCGAAGGTAGGGGAAGGAGAAAAACTCTACATGGGTAACTCGTCCGCAGCACAGGTTGCGGGAAAAGGCAAGGTTGGGCTAAAGCTCGCTTCTGGAAAAACTCTCACATTGAATGAAGTTCTTCATGTCCCGGACATCTGCAAAAATCTTGTATCTTGTGGTGTTTTAGATGATAAGGGTTTTAACCTTGTATTTGAATCTGGGAAAGTTATTGTCACTAAGGGTAAGGATTACGTAGGAAAGAGCTATAAGACTGAGGGTCTTTACAAACTTAATGTAATCTCTGTTGAAATGAATAAATTTGATTCTTCTGCTTATGTTTGCGTGTCATTGAATGTTTGGCATGGTAGACTTGGTCATGTAAACTATAAGTCAATGAATAAACTGGATAGCATAGGCTGCATTCCCAAATTTACATTGGAAAATGAACATAAATGTGAAATATGTGTTGAATCAAAATATGCTAAGAAATATTATAGAAAAATTATTCAGAGAAATTCTAAACCCTTAGAATTAATTCACTCAGACATAGTTGACATGAAATCAGTCCAAACTAGAGGTGGTAAGAAATGGTTTGTCACCTTCATAGATGACTGTACGAGGTACTGTCACATATATTTACTTAATGGAAAGGATGATGCCTTAGAAGCCTTTAAAATATATAAACTAGAAGTTGAAAACCAAATGAATGCTACCATTAAAACAGTTAGGTCTGAACGTGGTGGTGAGTATGTAATCCCTATCGGAGACTTTTGCATAGAACACGGCATCATACATGAAGTAACCCCTCCTTATTCACCATAATCTAATGGTGTGGCTGAACGAAAAAACCGAACCCTTAAGGAGATGATGAATGCCATGTTAATTAGTTCAGGACTACCTGCAAACTTGTGGGGGGAGGCCGTCCTCTCAGCTTGCTATGTCTTGAACCGAGTACCCTTTAAAGGATCATACAAAACTCCATATGAGTTATGAAAAGGTAGACAACCTTCTTATGCATACTTTAAAGTGTGGGGGTGTTTGGATAAGTTGTCCATTCATCCACCTAAGAGGACCAAGATAGGACCCACAACTGTTGACTGTGTCTTCATAGGGTATCCTGAACATACTACTGCATATAGATTTATGGTTGTAAGTTCTGAAATTTTTGAAATTGGTGTGAACACTATTACGGAATCTAGGGATGCTGTGTTTTTTGAAAATACTTTTCCTTTGAAATGTGAATCTCGCATGATATGTTTTGATCCCCTAGACGTTTCTTCGACTAGTCAGACATCACATTTAGAGGAAGATGAATTTGAGCCTAAAAGAGGTAAAAGACTTAGAACTAATTTTTTTTTTGGGCCAGACTTCATAACATGCCTAGCTGAGACTGATCCACAGACTTATAGATAATCCATGACTTCTTCTGAAGCTCCATGGTGGAAAGAAGCTACAATTAGTGAAATGGATCCTATTATACAGAATGATACTTGGGAGATTGTAGATTTACCTCTAGGGTGTAAACCCATAGGTTGTAAATGGATCTTCAAAAGGAAACATAAGATAGATGGAACTGTGGAAAAATACAAAGCTAGATTAGTAGCTAATGGCTATAAGCAAATAGAAGGTGTAGATTTCTTTGATACTTATTCACCTGTTACGAGAATTACTTCCATTAGGATGTTAATTGCTATTGCTGCCACTCATAACTTAGAGATACATCAAATGGATGTAAAAACAGCTTTTCTAAATGGTGAATTAGATGAAGCAATTTATATGGACCAACCTGAGGGATTTATAGTGAAAGGTTGTGAAAGCAAAGTTTGTAAACTTAGAAAATCTTTGTATGGTTTGAAACAAGCACCTAAACATTGGCATGAAAAATTTGATCATGTAATGATTTCTAGTGGTTTTAAAATTAATGAATCTGACAAGTGTGTTTATACTAAACTTGTGAATGATGCCTGTGTGATTGTATGCTTGTATGTTGATGATATGCTTATACTTGGTGCAAACATGGATGTAATTATTTCCACTAAGAACATGTTAAATGAGAACTTTGACATGAAAGACTTAGGCCCCGCTGATGTAATCTTAGGGATGAAGATTAGAAGAGATTCTAATGGATATAGTCTTAGTCAATCTCATTATGTTGAATCTGTGCTTAGAAAATATAACCAGTTTGATTGTAAACCTGCTTGTACTCCTTATGATCCTTGTTGTAGACTCAAAAAGAATAAGGGTAACGGAGTTTCACAACTTGAATATTCACGTGTTATATGAAGTATGATGTATTTAATGAACTGTACGAGGCCAGACATTGCTTATGCTGTGAGTAGGTTGAGTAGGTATACATGTAATCCGGGACAAGAGCATTGGGATGCACTTATTAGAGTGTTAAGGTACTTAAAGTACACTTTGAACTTTGTATAAGTTATGAGAGATACCCTGCGGTCCTAGAAGGATTTTGTGACGCAAAATGGATATCGGACTCAGAGGAGTCTAAGTCTACGAGTGGATATGTTTTCACTCTAGCTTGCGGGTCTGTATCTTGGAAGAGTTCCAAACAGACATGTATAGCTCGATACAATATGGAATCAGAGTTTATTGCGTTAGATAAAGCAGGAGAGGAAGCCGTTTGGCTAAGATACTTTTTAGAAGACATTCCTCTTTGGCATAGGCCTGTAACAGCTATATCTATACATTGTGATAGTCAAGCTGCAATAGCTAATGCTAAAAACAACAACTATAATGGGAAGTCTATACACATTCGTAGAAGACACAATTCCCTAAAACAACTAATCTCAACTGGCATAATTTCTGTTGACTTTGTGAGGTCTAAGGAGAATATCGCGGACCCTTTGACGAAAGGTTTGTCCAAGGAGATAGTTAGTAATGCATCGAGGGGATGGGGCTTAAGCTCATCAATTAAACTTGCCATGAACTCAAACTTGCTGACTGTAGATCCCAAGATAAAATTTTCGAATGAGACAACTAATTTGTGGTGGGTTAAAGGAAACACTATCAGAGAATTTCATTCTTTGTCCCTTCCCTATGGTGTAGACGTGATAGTGTGACTGCATGTGAGGATGACTTTTTATTAAGTCTTAATGAGTTCTATAGTTTCAATTTAAGATTGAAGTGGGGTGTAGCAGTAAACACTCTTGATAGAACTCAACTATATGAATGAGGAAGTGGGCCTCTTCCTATGAGAATTGAGATGATTCTCTAGATCATTCTGAGAAACGGGATATGTCCAGGGCCAAAATGGACACAACGGCACGAACTTAACAGCACCTAGAGAGATATCACGCGTGGAAGTTATTGATGAACTACACCAATCGGTGGCAGTTCAAGACATCGCGTTCACTTTCCTTCAAGTAGTTCCGGTAATTTCTCACTAAGCAAAGGTTCAAGACCTTATGGACACATATTGCCTAAGAGGTATTTCTCGCTTTTTGATTTCTTATTTTTATCGGGTTTTCATTCATGTGGGGGATTGTTGGAGACTTTAAAAAATGAATTTTAGTCTTGGTGGGAATGGACCTTAGGACCTAGATGTCACTAAGGGTGAATAGCTCATTTTTCACTATTGTGAATGAAGAACCTTTAGTCCGACACTGGAGAGACTAAAGATGAGTTCTCTCCTTATTACCGTAAAAATTGCAATTAAGGGAGGGCCCTTAGGGTTTAGAAGCTTTTGTGGTTGGGGGAGGACTAAGGCAATGAGCTAGTTGGTGCACACATGCTTCTCACACATGTGTGGTGCTTCGCACCGAAGCACGCATGCTTGCGAGTTTGCGTGCTTGCGACTGTGGCTGTGGCTGCAAGTGCGGGTGTGACCGTGGATGCTGTTGCGGGTCTGAGTGTGTGTTGCGGGCGTAGATGAGGCTGTGGACCAACCAAGACTTACGTTTTTTGAAATCGGTTTTTTGACTAATTCAAATCTTGTTTTAATTATGGGGGCGTATGACCCGGCGAGTCTTTAAAAGAGAATTATTTTTAACTGTTTTATATCCGTTTTAACCATTATCTCCATGATTAATGCATGGAATTAGTTTTCAAACTTAATGTCCGTGATTATTGCCACATTCTCTTGTTCTTCTACCTATAAAAAGAAAAAGAATTTCTCTATTAAAATTCACTCCAGATGCAGCTATTATCATGTCTTCTTTTCCCCTCTTCTTGCTTTGTTTTGCGCATTGCTTGTTTATTTCCCTTCCACTTATATCTTGCTGTTAAGTTCTTGAGGGTGATTAGTATTGTGTTTATACTAATCATAACGGGTAGTTCTATCATGGACACATCTCCTCTGTTGGGGTATATCATCTCTCATTATTGAGGAGTACCCGAGGACTATTATGTTAAGGATAATTTGTTGAACAAGTAGCTCTGTCCATTGTGTGTGCATCATCAGAGATTTCCTAACCTTAACAAATTTTTTCTGTTTAGTGTTTTCCATTGTTGCTGAACTACAATAGTGGGAAGGCAAAAAGTATGAAAAGAAAGAAAACGTGCACGTCTTCTTGCTGTTTTTGTATGATATTTCTGATTAAAAATGGCCTATCTGAACTCTGCATTGTAAAATTCATCTCCCATAAACTAGGATCAAGGCATATAAAAAATCCTCCATTCCGAACTTTCGGATAAATCACCAGTGACCACCTAACGGAGAAGTATAGATTTCAGCAGTCAGTAGAATTCATTATCTACATGCATACATTAAAATGAACAACAAATAGATGAATGTGAAAGTAGTTGCCATATACCATGTATCACCCATAGAAAAACTATGGGAAGAAAGAGATTCTTCGTCGTTCAAGCTAGAAAAGTTCTCAATCTTCCAAATGAATTTAGAAGTGGATGATGAGTTCATGATGATGGAATTCACAATCGATTTCAATTTAACCTTCAAATAAAAATCAAAACCATATTTTGACAAAAAGAGCTACATTTTGTATTTATGATAGAATAAATAGTGAAATAGATACCAAGAAATGAAACGGTTAGTTTTTTCCTTGGGAAAAGTAACAAATTTGAATGTTTTCTAAAACGCATTGGAAAAATGACGGTTAGTTTTTTCCTTGGGAAAAGTAACAAATTTGAATGTTTCCTCAAACGCATTGGAAAAATGACTCCGGGAAGACGGAAGCTATTCTCTTAGTTTGATTACTATTATATAATTTTCAAATTTGAATGTTGTTTCTGTGTTGTTCCATTGTATTAAACAACACAGAAAGCACTAATTTTCATCTAACTACTGCTTCATCTCGAAAATATTTGGATTACTATTATATAATTACCTAATTTTGATTCTAATCATTTTTAATATCTTTTACTTTATAATCAAATATTTAATTAGGGTTTCACAATATGATTTGGGTTTTGTTTAGTTGAATATAATGAGATTTGATCTCTGAATTTAAATTTAGTTTTTTATTAATTTGTTTTTTTAAAGATAGTCATAGCAGAAGGAATGGATCGACGAAGTTTTATATGAAATTGGAAATAACATGCACATTTGGAGATACTTATAATATCGGAATCTATGAAGATGATGTGGTTATACCTTATAAGTATCCATGTTATTTAGCAACTTATATCCGATTCTCTAATGGACTTTTAAAATTGACATTGAAAAATCCAGAACCCAACAAAGGGTTTGTCATGTTATTTCGTCCTTAGTTGAAATTACACTTCAATGAAGGTGTTGATTATTTTTTTTTTGGGACAGGATACATGGTTCTTTTGTCATATGTCTATAATGTTTAGGAGTAAAGAAAAATACACCTTACAACTATTTTGTATTTTTGGATGCAATGCTATGGTGTTATAATATTTACAACATTTAGTGGAAAGCAATGAACATAGAAACTTAATGTAATTATGATGACTTTTTGTAATGAAGTGGTGTTATTTTTATGTGCTTAACAGTTCAAGAACTATCCCTGTCTCTTTTTCTTAATATTTAATCTGAACATTTGACGAAAAATTATGGTTTATCCACGGTGAATAATGGTTACAGGTCTACGCACATCTACCGTCTGGATATAAATTTCTCAGTGTTACAAATTTTAGAAGAAAATAAAGTTTGTAAGAATGTTTATGTTAAACATACTGAGCCCTTGAATATTTGGCAATCTCTCATATGATTTTTTTCCCCTGAAATATATCTCGTATGTGATTTTTTTTCCCAACCAATATATATGGTTAAAAATGGTTGGAAAAATCTATGGGTTCTTCAGATTCACAAGCAGTTGAAAGTGAAACTGAGCAAAAGAGGTAAATCAGAAGAAAGTATTATAAATTTGTAATTGGAACTTTCGAATTCTTTTTATTAGGCGGGTAGTTAGGCCTAAAATGCAATGACAATGAAAGATTCTTAGTGGACAATAAAGTTTGCGTCTGTACAAGTGGATATGAACTCATAATCATACAGTAGTTCACCAATCTCTGCACAGTATCATATTAACCTGAAAATATGACTGTACCGAATGTTCAAAGAATTTCTATCTAGGATATGGTAATTATAAACCAAAATTCCGCAATGTTAGAAAACTTAGCAAGCGACCCTGTGAAATAGCCTGCCGACTAGGCACGAGTGATACCCTAGTTATATATGAAATAAAAATAAAGCTACAACAACAACTCACCAGATTGAATATCTTTTCGAACCGTTGCGGAGTAATAATTAAAGAAAACTCCCCTTATCCTTCCAGCAACATGCTCTTTTTGGTGGACTCATCTGACCTGTCATTTCAATTGTCCACTCCTGCAATCAGTTCAAATCGGAATTTTTCATATACATATTGGACAGTGACGATGCAAAATTTCGGAAAGGAATCCAAGCTCTTTAGAGAGATGTGGATGTAAAATAATGGCTTACCTAGGGCTGCACAAACCCGACCCAACCCGCCAACCCGACCCGCACCCGCCCAAAATTACCCGACCCGCACCCGGCCAACCGATGAACGGGTCGGGTGCGAGTGATTTTATTAAAACCCGACTTCTGGCGGGTCGAGTGCGGGTGATAGCTCATCTCACCCGACCCGACCCGCCCACCCGCCAAAAAATCCCTACTTCTTCCATTCGTATGTGCAGTTGCAGCAGTTCCATTCGTATTTCTTCTTCACTTCTTTCTTCTTCTCACTGCTCTCACTTCTCCCCCACTCTCAGACTACCACCAACACGGCGCCGCACTTCCACTCACCATCATTCGTTTAAGTCCGCACTTGATTTACTTTAGTCTCTTTACTATTTACACGGACTTAAACTTAATCACAAAGGGAAAGAGTTCTTCTCATCTTCTGTAAGTTTGTAACTCCGTTCACTTCTTCTTCTTCATCTCTGTAAGGGACTTTTCCTAGTTAAACTCAGTTTAGGACTAAATCAGCTTACATGTAAATCAACTTCTTCTTCATTACTTCTTTTGGGGATTAAATTTTGTTGTGTTTGAAGTTTGTTTTACATTAGTTGTAAACCTAATTTGTTGTTTTGGGAGTAATTATGTATGATTAGTTTAGTTGTTGGAGTAGATTTAATATTAATCTTTCTGCTTGGATTCTCAATTTGAACTGTAATGTATGAAACCGATGAAGTTCAATAGAGATGGTGAAATTTGTAGAGTAAATATGAAACGGTGGTTTTAGTTCAATAATCTGCATCTACTGTTACTAAGCTAAATTTGGGGTGTTGGACTGTCATGGGGTTGGATATGGGTAGTGGTAATACTAGGGGGATATTTTTGAATTTGGATGTAAAATGTGGTTTAAAGCTGTGTCAATTTAGTCGAGGAAACCATGCAGCACGAAAGGTTCATATGTTTGGTTTGTGGGTAGAAATTTGTTTGAATAGTCATAACCTTTGTACCTCGGCTGCGCAGGAATGATATCTTGTAACATGACTTGTTTATAGGGCTTTTTCGATGCTAAGTTATACATTCATTTTTTTGCACTTAGTGGTATTAGTTTGGAACAGTCAAATTTACGCTACAATTCAATCTCATTTTCTTGCTTGCATAAACACAATTGCAGAAAATATGAAGTGGGGATTAGTTCAAAAATCAGTACCTACTGTTATTAAGCTAAATTTAGGGGTGTTGGGTTGGCATGGGATTGGATATGGGTGGTTTTTTTTACTAGGTGGAGATTCATGAATTTAGTTAGAATATGTGGTGTCATTCTTCGTTGATTTGGTAATGAAGCTGTCTATGTAGAAAGGTTCAAAAACCATATCGAAATCCTGACTTTGTGGGTATGACTGTGTATGTATAGCTTTGAGTAGTGAGTTCCAGTACCACCAACTAAATAATAGTTTTAGTTGTTTTAAACTTTATACCTTGGATTCATATGTTAGATATGGTTAATGCTTTGTGGGAACAACATAATGTGACACGACTTGCTTATAGGGTTTTTGGATGCTAAGTTATACGTTCATTTTTTTTGCACTTAATGGCATTAGTTTGGAATACTCAAACATCTGTTACAAATCAAATCTTCTTTTCTTGCTTCTATAATCACAGTTTCCAAAGGCCATCATTGAGTGTTTTCAAAAGCTCCAAATAAGTTTTATGCTTAACAAGTTTTTACAAGAAATACGGCTATTTAGTTTTTATGATTCTTTGAAGGGTTAGCCACTTTTTTCCTGCTCTAAGGTTAACATTTATCTTGATGTTGGTGTTTGTTATTCCAGCCTCATTTCAAATTTAGAACTTATTGTGTTTGCGGGTTCTGTTGCATTGGTTCAAACTAACCAATATGTTCACTGTAGGTTAGGTTCCTCCATAAGAGTTCAGTGCCGTAACTACAGTGGAGCATCGAATAAAAATAAGCAAAGGCTAGAGACTAGGCCTCTAGTAACTCAACAACCACTGAACTCTCACTCGAAATGTCGTAGAATTGCGTATTAAAACTTTAATTTTATTGTATAATTTTGAATGTTGGAACTTAGATTTTAAGATTATAGATTATTGGTTAAAATGGTTTACCAGGTGGCGCGCATGAGGATCAAAAAAACAGCCAAATTCTTGAAAAAAAAATTCAACATTTCTAGGGCGGGTAACTCACACCCGACCCGCCTAGACACATCATTGGGCGGATCCGACTCGATCGACCCGAGACCTGGGCGGGTTGGGTGCGGGTGATTTTTTTTCACCCGTCTTACAACGGGTCGGGTGCAGGTGAGGCTAAACCCGATCCGACCCACCCGATGTGCAGCCCTATTATGATGTGGGGCACAAACGACGGAATCGAACAAAGAGGATACAAACTTGATTAATAAGCCTGATGTGGGGTGCAAACGACGGCTGGCCATTGTAAGGTTGACAAAGTACATAACTTAATAACTGGCAAAGGTAAAGTTCAAGACATTGCCAGCCTCCAATCTTTTAAATTAAAGCTAAACAAAAGCTAAATAACCCAATGTGAGGTTATGACCAAGACACTTGGATTCACTTACCCCTGGGTGTTATGTATTAAAATGTTGTTCTTTTTTAATAATGATGACATTCAGATTGCATAGATACACAATGAAGGGATACATTTCGAGAAATGTGAACATTACGAACAGAGAACAAACTTCCCTCTCAGATCTGTTTATCAACTTCCAGATCAGATCGATGGCAACGAGTCACTCCTGTCCCTGTATAAGAGAATACGTTAGAACACTAAATTTTCCAAAATATTTTGTATTTTTCATTCTCTAGACCTCTGTGTAAGCACAATCACTCATCAAAAAATCTTATCTTTATCGGTGATACATGTATACAGAAACCAAGACAGATAGATTTTATATTCAAGTTTAGTTATCAGTTTAACTTAATTAACAAATGGTTGCTAACAAAGGACATAAAAAGGGATTGAGAAGAAAACTCACAATTTCATTGTCAAGTGACTTGATAGAGACCTCAACCTTGTTGACAAAAGTAACCAAGAAAGCTCCTCAAGAGGGTACAGATGCGGCTATTGAATATAGTGCACAACCCATCAGTGAGTTCCATCTGCACGTGCAGTCGCGACACAACAACACCACCGAGTCTGCAGCGAAGAAATTTTCCCTTTGTCTATCACACACCAATAACCATTAAAAACCTTCGATAGAGTGTTAATCTTTCTGGTATGTTTACTACAAACCTCCAAAACAAAGATCAAAGAAAAAAACAAACCAAATAAAAATTAGTAATTTGAAACAGAATTTAAAGAACTTTTTCATTGTAGTCCATGTTGAAACTGGTGAATGATTTGGTTATTCTCTCGCTTCTATTCCCAATCCAAATCTTCTTACACTCTCAGAAAACTCGGATCCAGCTCCAACCAACTCTCTATTCCATTTTGATTTCGAGTTTCTGTCCTAGACCATCAAAAATAGCCCACAACGTCCATGGCAAACCTGGTGGAACCAAGCTGGTGGTTCAGATGTTTTTTCAAACACTTGCTATGCATGACCAGGAGGCGTTGTTGTGCGTTCAGAAGTATCTTCTGTAGCTCTCAAATTTCTTGCAAATTCAAATCTAAACACAACCATTCACACATTCATAATTAATTCATACAAACTCCATAAACAATCCCCCATTTCACGACAACATCTCATTATTCTTTCTCTTTACAATAATGGCGGCAGTAAACTTCCCTGCTTTCTTCTTCAACCCAGGAACCTAATCACATCATTCTTCACCTTCTCTCAACTCAACAGCGAAACCCATTTTGACGTGTTCTTCCTAGCTTCTCACTGTCTTCTCATTTTTCTTGTCTTCGAATACATATACCCATCGACAGCGACCACCACCTTCTCCATGTGCTAATCTTTTTGGTATGTTCACTACAAACATCCAATACAAAAATCAAGGAACAAAACAAACCAAATAATAATTAGCAGTTTGAAAAGAATTTACAAAAAAATTCATTGTAGTTCATATTGAAATTGGTTAAGTTAAGGAGACCATAATCTTTCTACATAATAAGAGATAAAATAGAACAATGAATGGAGAGAAGTTATAGGGAACCAAGAGAGAGATTTGTTCTTGAGTTGAAATTATCAATCATAAACCTAAAATACTTTCTCAGCAATTGAAAGAAGTCATTGTTGGCATAGGCTCCAGCAGCGCATCTGGACCAAGCTCAGAGATTGGAGGTTCAATGAAGGCTGCATCAACGAAGTCAACAACATGAAATACTGAAGAAGAAGAAAAACAACTAAGTTGGCAATAGACAATGAACTGAATAGTGAGTACTGAGAAGGTAAAACTACATCTTAGAGCAAGACCACTTTGGTGAATCTTATATCTTTACTAAAGTATTACGTAAGTTTTGGTCGATGCTCAAGTTTACATAATCATATCGAACTCAATCAATCAAACACTATCATAAAAACAACTAAGATGGCAATAAACAATGAACTGAATAGCAAGTACTGAGAAGGTAAAACTACATCTTAGAGCAAGCCCACTTTGGCGAATCTTACATCTTTACTAAATTATTACGTAAGTTTTGGTCGATGCTCAAGTTTACATAATCATATCGAACCCAATCAATCAAACACTATCAAATTAAGCCAGCAAAAATTTAAAAACACTATCAGATTAAGTATCAAAAAACAACAGGGTTTAATGATAAAATTAAAACTCCAACATCAACATTAGGTTTACAACTCAGCAGCAAAAAATTGAATGATGTATAACAGAAATTCTAAAAATCGAAAAATCTACTCATATAAAGAAGAAATTCTCAAATTATTTTGGGGGAAAGACTGAATATGCAGATAGGAGGAACTTACGTGTTGAAGGGGTTGAATTGATACTCTATTAGAAGTTAGGTAAAAATCAATTTAAAGCTGCCTTTGTTTTTTAAGGGTTCAGGGTTTAATTGCAAAAATTGAGATGACAAATTAATAATAGGAATTGGTCAGATAGATATGAGAAGGCCATGGAAAGTGAATTTTTTCTCCTAAATCGCGTTCTGTCGCAGAGAAATTTTGAAAGTGAAGAGCTCGGTTAGGTTCTTCAGCCGTTACAGACTGGAAGAGTGGGAAGAGAAAGAAATTGTCATTTTATTCACAGATTAACGAGTATCGATGGAGTATTAAAGTCTGGAAACTGCTTTAATGAGGTGGGCCATAAAATGGAGTGATGCCAACCGTAGGATCTATTTGATCTTTCAAACACGGGAGGATAGAAAGATCATAGCCGCTAGTTGTAAAGTCAGAAATATATCCTGGTCGCTGGGTCTAATTTACTCCTTAGTTAGTCAAGAAGACTTAAATCTAATTTTCCCCTAAGAGCATCCACAGTAACACGAGCATACCAAAGAGCATAATCCAAATTTATTTGCTCTTTTGTCCGCCCGTAACACAACGGTTTTCGACCCAAATATGCTCATACTCTCTTCTAACCAGACGCTTGTTATTGAGCGTAATTCTAGCTGAACGTTAGATGGAACAGGCGTCTTACTGGTGTAACGCTTTGGTGTTGGGCGTACATTTGGTTAAGGCTTCATTTTAGACGCTACACTAAGAAACGCCTGGAACCAGACGCACTTCTATTGGGACGTTGCAGACTCATACGCTGTCTTAACCAAATGTATGTTTAAGCGTCAACACCAAGTAGCGTCTCTTATCCAAGCATAGTCATATGGGGACTTATGGAAATTGAGCGTTGTCTTGTGTAGACGTTTAGTGATACACGTCGTCCCTGAAAGACGCCTGAATGACAAACGCCCCCTATAATAGCGCCCAGACGTGAAACGTCCCCCCATATGAGCGTTCTTGAAGTTCAACGTCTTCCAAGAAGAGCGTGGGTTAAGTGGACGTCCACCAAGGATAGCGTGAGGTAATACGTCTCCCAAGTGGAGCGTGCGTTAGGTTAGACGTCTCCCAAGAAGAGCGTCAGTGATTAGGGTTTTCGCTACTTCTCTACCAGACGCAATTCTCCCTTGTCATTTCTTTTGTATACATTGAACAGACGCAATCGAGCGGCAACCACCCTAATGTGACGTATTTTGTTTCCCCCCACTTCAATCTTGTAAAACTCCTTTCAAAATTTATTGGGTACTTCAAGCTATAGCATTTCACGGTTGATTTCTAACAAAAAACAAGGTAACAAACTCAACGATTTCAATTGATTTTAATTGATTTTAGGTTTATATGATTTGTTAGTATGTAATGATAATTACATTTTAATTATATATGTTTGAAGATTAAACACTTCATTATAATTCTAGGGTTTTAATAAGAAATTGTAATTTAAGGGTTTGGATAAATCTAGGGTTTGGATGTTGTAATTTGGGGAAAAAAATTAATGGAAAATTACAGTTTTAAATTTACAATTGATTAGATTATTAGTTAATTAGAGTTGTCGGTTTGGTTAATTTTAAGTTTTAGAATGATTAATTTCACTTGATTGTTATGACATTTGGGAATTGTACCCCGGATTATTTAGATTTTAATCAAGCCTCTATGAATTTTAAGTTTAATTAACTTTGTGCATAACAATGGAGTTGCTAAGTTATTTATGATTATTGATGGATACCCCTAGAGATTCATTGTGTTGATTACTGTTGATTTTGTATAGATGTTGAGGAATGCCGCCTCCAGATTCGTTGGTCGAAAAAAAAAAGAACAAGAACCCCAAAATAACTGAGGATACACAAGGACATCATGTTGCCGAAGGAACGAACGATGTTCCCGGATTGGCGAACTATAGTCTGGTGGAAGATGATGAAGGTCATGCTTCCATAAATATCACTTACTCAGCAGACTCAAAGTTCAAGTATATGCATCGCGGGTCTCTCAAATCGGTCCTCCAAGCATATAAAGGTATAACTACACAATGCCCTAGAGCTAAATTTATTATTGAAAGGGCAGGATGGGACCGTTTTTTGACAATGGATGATGGTGACTCGTCACATGCGTTGATTGACTACATCGTCGAGCGTTTCTGGAACACGATGAACACTTTTCACTTCTCATTTGGTGAGATGGGGTTTACACCTCTGGACTGGGTCATGTTGACCGGAATTAGTATTGGTCTTGGCGGGGAGATTTCGTATGACCCGGATAAGCATACCTTTGAATATGTCCGGGAGCATATTTTCCCAGATCTAAAAGACAGCGAAGTGTGTAGTAGAGAAGGTATCCCTCAGCAGTGGATTTCAGATGCCATTATAGTGGCATTTTTTTCCTCATACTTTGAAGAGGAAAAGTTGGCTGCGGCACAAGATGATAACATACTTGCTGAGAGAGTGACGCGAGCCTTTTGGATGTATGTTCTGGGACAGTTCTTCTTTTCCAATGCTAAGAACTACATCGATGCTGGATTGTTAGCTGCATTGGAGGATCCAACTGCAGTTGACACTTATGACTGGGGTAGTGCTGGTTTTTACAAACTGTATTCCGCACTTGGCGCAGCGGGGAGGGGACAAAAGTCACTATCCGGACCATGTCATATAGTAGAGGTAAATTAATTATTTTTATTTTTTTTCCTTTTAAATATGTATTTGTTGGTAACTTATTAATTTTGTTTATTTTCTTCAAGTTCAAGTTTTGGGGGTACGAATATCTAGGCATACGTCGACCAAAGAACCCATCTCCTGAGACTGAAACTGTGTGGCCTAGATGTTCGCGGTGGAAGAGTACACGAAAGAAGAGTAATGATATTGTGCATTCAAGGACTCTTCTCAATGAATTGACCGCCAACGCAGTGACATGGCACCCGTGGTTTACCGCCATCCCATTAATTGCTGATGAGATTATCCAGAAAGCTATGGTGCTCTCAAATAAGCGCGTTATATTTACTTGGATTGGCACTGTGAGTTTATAATTTATTTTCATGTGATTTTTTATTAATTTCCTGGTTCATGGCTGATAATTATTTACTTTGCACAGCATAACGTGTACCTCGGAGAATGGTTATGGCACCAAAACCATAATGAATGGGGAATTCCGAGCAACCCCCCAGGCAGTATTAGCTACATCACCGATGCCGAAGCTACCCAGCTGAGGGAAAACAATAAGGTCCCTATAACTGAATACGTTAGAGTTCCAGTTATGTATGATATGTATTTGGAGTACTGGCGACATGTAACTAACTCCAACAAATTTTGCACCAAAGTCGACTGGGAGGTGGAAACATACGACTGTTTGGGTGGCCTTATTAGAGAAACCATCGATGAACCCGCTGAACATGCAGCCATTCCGCCTCAAGATAATTGGTCATACGTAAGGATATTTCAAATATTTTTTTTCCATAGTTTTAAAAAATTGTTGAGAACCTGACATTTTATAAATTCTATAACAGGCCGAAGCTTATACTCTTGCGCAAGATTATGCTGACTTTACCCAAGAGTTCCGTAAGTTTTATTCGGACCAGACGAGGGAAAGGATGGAAGAGTTGCGGAATTATAAGCATTAAATCACCCGTTTGCAGCTACAGCTGGCGCATTCTCGTTCTCAACCGCCACAGCTTGGGTATGGAAATTTTTCAAGAACCCTCCCACCATAAATGTAGAATACCAGGGGTCAGGGATCTTCGTTAACTATGCCTCCGTTTATGCCACCTCGCTCATCTCGTGGGGACCAAAACAACAGTGGATAGTATTTCTTCTTTATTGTTTTGTCATTCCAATATATATTTTATTTTGTCCCTTATTATTTTGTAATTCCAATATACATTTTATTTTATCTCTCCTCGTTTTCATTTACATGCTTTGTCAGTTTTTGTTTCTAACTCTTAGCTTAGCTTTCATTTGACGCAACCCAGTTAATTTTCAAACTACCATTGTGACCATACAAAATCTTGAAATTTTCAAACAAATCTCGATTTCCAATTTTGTTACCGTTTAGTTACCTTTGTGAATTGTTACCGTTGTCCAATGGCTATAAATTGTATTCTGGATACACCTATAAATACATCAACTTATATCTATCATTCCCATCCCAAATCCACATCTTTAACATTTCAGATAAAATTTGTAATTTCTTGTTTTCATGTAATGACGGATTACGAAAATTTTATGCTTAATGCATAGAATTTTACACTAGAAGAAGATTTATCCATATGTCGAAACATAGTATTACATTATCCAGCAAGGGGTCATGAACGTCAGATGAATGGTTCAATGAGCATGCAATGGTTGGAACATACACATACTAACTTTTGTACCGAAACCGGTAATCCCAACAACCGGAACAGAGCAGGCCTTTTTTGTCGATATGTGCAAATCACAAAGGAAGTGCTAGAAAAAATTTTCTTCTTTAACTGCTAAGGTGAATGAATTTCGCCTTAGGAATGAAACTGATGATGAAGTTGTTGCCATATCTCTGGAGGAATGGACAAGATGGAAACGTTCAGATTTCATGTACAAACCTCATTTCGAGATCTTAAGGGTGATGGAAGAATTCAATCCTTTTGTGTTGATTATTCTCCCAAGAAGTGAAGAACGTCTTCCACGTAGTCCTACAAGTCAATGCTTAAGGTTTCATAATAGGTTTACTTAAGTGTTTAAGTGTAATCTACTGATTTATTATATTTCATTTCCCTTAATGTATGCCTTTTTTTATTCAATAAAATGATGTTACAAAGTAAAGTTACTTCCAAAGAGACGGAAAAATTATGCAAATATTCTAGAACAACCAAACTCTGAAAAAAATTTGCAAAAAATTAAAAATCGTTTCAGAAAACTAGGGGGTTACTTCCGAGTCTATGACATCTTGACGTAGGGTTTCGTTATACCATTCCATCTATGACATCTTGATGTAGGGTTTCGTTATACCAGGTTTGGGTTATACCCAAGTCTTCTGATGAATCAAATGTTGCCATGGTTGCAGGTAGAGTTCTGAACTGAATTACAAAGAAGAGATGAATAAATGGAATTTGTAGAGTGTATGAAACTGGTATATGTGATTTTTAGTAGATAACATACTTGTATTTATAGGATATAAAGAGATAGTATTTTCAAAAACTTACTACTTTGCATTATTTCATTTACATGGTTTGTCAGTTTTTTGTTTATAGCTCTTGGCTTAGCTTTCATTTGGATTTTATATCTACCTTGTATTGTCTACTCAACCGACACTTCTTATCTCTCGATTATTTCATTTACATGCTTTGTCAGTTTTTTGTTTTTAGCTCTTGTCTTAGCTTTCATTTGGATTTTATTTCTGCCTTGTATTTTCTACTCAACCGACACTTCTTATCTCTCGATTTTTTTTCGTTTGCATGCTTTGTCAGTTTTTTGTTGTTAACTCTTGTCTTATCTTTCATTTCTCTTTTATTTCTGCATTGTATTGTCTACTCAACTGACACTTCTTATCTCTCGGTTTTTTCATTTGCATGCTTTGTCAGTTTTTTGTTGTTAACTCTTGTCTTAGCTTTCATTTGGCTTTTATTTCTTCCTTGTATTGTCTACTCAACCGACACTTCTTATCTCTCGATTTTTACATTTTGCATGCTTTGTCAGTTTTTTGTTGTTAACTCTTGTCTTAGCTTTCATTTGGCTTTTATTTCTGCCTTATATTGTCTACTCAATCGACACTTTTGAAGGGAAGGTGCTCAAAAACTTATCTTAATATGCCTATAAAATGAACACACCATTCTCCATTGAAACCACAAACGAAACTACAAACCTCTCCAAAACTACAAACCTCCCCAACCAATGGCATTCATTCAGAATAACAATATGTATTATGCTTCTTCTTCTATTCCTCCTAATCATTAACTATATCTTCGACATCTGATGATGATAGTAATAACATCATTTACTCATCAGACGAGGAATCATTTGCACTTACCCAAAATGACCAAACAATCGGTTTGGGATTGGTCGCTTCAAATATAGACTGGCCAAATACTCGTATCGAAATACAAAGAAATCGTGAGGACGGAGCAAGGCTTCTCTGGACAGATTACTTTTCCAAAAACCCGACTTTTCCTCCCAATGTTTTTCGTAGAAGATTTCGAATGCGAAAAGAATTGTTCAACCGTATTTTGCGGGATGTGGTGGCAATTAATCCTTATTTCGTTCAAAAAAGGGATGCGGCTGGCCGCCTTGGATTAACCCCGCACTTGAAGATAACTGATGCAATTCGCATGTTAGCTTATGGATGTGCGGCGGATGCAATAGATGAGTACTTACGTATCGGAGAAACCACAGTATTGGATGCAACACGTCGAGTTTGTTTGACGATTGTGCGATTATATGGAGATCATATTTGCGCAACCCAACCGACGTGATGTTGAACTATTACTTGCTCAGAACCAGGTCAGGGGATCTCCTGGGATGCTCGGCAGTGTAGATTGTATGCATTGGAAATGGGACAGATGCCCATCGGTCGAATCTGGTGCCTACACTGCCTACAAAGGCAGTGAAAGTATGTGTTGAAGGCAGTGGTTTCACAAGATATATGGTTTTGGCATGCTTTTTTTGGTATGCCTGGTTCCAACAACGATATCAATGTTATGAACCGATCTTATATTTTTAAAAACCTTATCAATCGGAAGACACCACCAGTGAACTTCGAGGTTAACGGGAACCAATATGATATGGGGTATTATCTTGGTAATGGGATATACCCAGAGATAGCTACCATTATCATGTCGATCAAACATCCAGATTCACACAAGAAACACAAATTCTCAGCAATGCAAGAGGGTTGCCGAAAAGATGTGGAGCGAGGCTTTGGTGTACTGAAAAACCAATTTGCCATCGTTAAACAACCAGCAAGAATATGGAATCCGGACGCACTTGCATATATAATGAAAACTATTATTATTGTTCATAATATGATTGTAGAGGATGAACGTCTACCCGGTGATTGGCCACATGAATATAATCAAGGGCGCTACCATGCAGCGGTTAATATTTCGAGATAAAAAACTGCTGAACTTTCGAGGATGTCAACTCACCAACGCCGACTTGCAGTACACAGCCAAGAAACGCACATTCGATTACGAAATGACTTGATCGAACATTTGTGGTCGGATTTTGGTGATGTATGAAAAATTACTAAAACATGCAGATAGGTTTTGCGGGTATATCTCTTGTAAACCCTCCCGAGACACCACTCGGTCGCTAGGGGCACTTAATGGTTTGAAGGCATGTTGCACGTGCTAAGTTTAACCGCGACTCATGTGAAAATGAGATATCTTAACCTGTACTTTTGTTATGTTGTTATGAATAAGTGACAGTCTATTCAATGACTAAAAAGTTATAATTTTGATTAATTGAAGGAAAAATTACACTGGAAGTTCAATACTGTTTTAGGTAAGACGAGAATCTCTTCTTTTCTGTAAAATCTCTTGCTTCCTAATTTCAATCCACTCTTTTGTTGCGGCATCCAAATGGGAGACGTCCGTCATCATTATGCGAAACTTCTCTTTTGCTGCAAAATCGGCTTTTCTCTGATCAATCTTCCTTTTAGCAGTTTCTGTATAACTGGTGTTGAAGTTTTATTGGTTCTTAATAATTAGGTCCAATGCTTCTGCTTGGGCACTGGATTTTGCTCTCTCTGTTTTCTTCAGTCGTTTAGCCTCTTTTTCCAATTGGGCGCAGATACGTGTTAGGTATATCTCCTATTTCTTCATATCCACTCCATTGGCCTTGGCTTGGTGAAGGTCTTTCTCGGTTATCGTCGCTACTTTCAGAATCTTCTTCAGCTTGTGAAGAATCGAAAACAGTTGTGGATCGTCGTGAATATTTGATATTTTATAACATAATGGTGTAGCACTCTTCATGCTTAAATGGTTTCCCACCATTAGCTTCCTTGAATAGCTTCCTTACTTCTTGAATCTGTTTTTTCTTAGAAAAAGTTTAGTGGATGACATACAATTCAAAACTGTAATAAGGCAACGCATAAAAATTAAGTGTTCACTTACCTTTGTTTCTGGGCCCATCCAGTATGGTGTTCACGTTCCACTTCTGCCTCCTTTGCAGAGTAAAGTGCCGCATCTTTACTTATTCCCTGAAATCGTTTTTGAATGGAGGTCCAACTGCGGTCAGACATTGAAGGTATAAATTCTTTCATTCCATCTTTGATACGAGACCATACTCTCTCTTCTAATTGATCGGAACCAACACTACAATCTTGAGATATTGATAAATGAATTCTACACATGGTTACATCTTCATTCGTAGTAAAATTTGGACCTCTTGGTTTTTGTGCCATTAATGAAAGTGAATTACAAACTGATTTGAAAGACCAAAAAATAGAAAACCCTAGACGTTTCTTGTATGAAGTAAAAATGAATTATGAAATGTTGCTGTAGTAGATGAAACAAACACTGAACCAATTCATTTTTATAGATTGATAATAAACTAGCCGTTTCAACCAAATCAAAAGTAACATTTCTCAAGCACGGTAAAATTTCTCAACGGTTATCTCAACGAAAACTATTCAACGAAATCTTTTCTCAACGGATATAATAATAAACGAACGCTATTGTATGGGAACGTTTGCTGTTGGACGCTCTCTAAATGTACGTCTTGTTCACCGGCGCGAGTGTATGAGAACGTATGAACTGTAGGCTTCGTCTTAGAAAGACGTATGCTTCGCCAGCGCTCTGTTAAGGGAGCGTGTGCTTTCTGGCGTCTTGTTAAGAGGACGCCTGATATACGGGCGCTATTACGGTGGAACGTTTCAACCAGGCGTACATTTGGGTTGTGCTTCTTCAATGAGCGTTGTGTTAGTGTAGCGTTACATCAGACGCATTCTTGTGTGGCCGTTTCTTCAGGCGTCGCTCAACTCTTGCGTCCGTGTTTGAAAACGCTATCTTATAAGAACGTCTGGGTTCGAACGTCTTCTTAACAGAACGTTTTATTGTTAACGCTACATCAGAGCAACGCCTGAGTGTATATACGTTTGGTCCAGTTTTGGGACCAAGTTTTCTCCCGAACAGTGTTTTTTCTTGACCACTTCCCATTTTAACTCGCCCGCTGTGGTTGAAAGTTGGCGATCAAAGACCAAATACATGATTTGATCTTTGGTCTGATCATCCATTGGAGATGCTCTAAGTGTTCTAATTTCGTCCTAACAAAATACTTTGGGCGATCAAGCGTTCTAATATCACACTACCTGAAATAGAAACCCCAAATACTAGCTAGGTTTTACTAACTTAATCTTGCTTCCTATAACACTTAGATTTCATCAACTTAATGGAATTACCAAAGTTATTGAATCAAGGCTCTTAAACTCGAAGTAAAACTTCTTGATTACCACATAGTAATAAATGAAATACCATATAACTTGTGGGTACCAGATACCATATGCATGTAATTAGTCTATTTTGGACCTTGTCCGTTATCCTTATAAAAACAAGAAAGATAAAATAACTTTAGGACTGTCAACGGTACTTAACGAAACGGATAATAATTGTCCCGTATCCGAATATGTTAACAGTATTCGGATATCCATATATGATAATTATCCGACAAATAATAAAAATACATCTTCATATCCGAACCTGTTAAGATTAACGGATATCCGATAATCCGATAACTATCCGAAAACTATATAAGAAAAATAAAATAATTAATTTGGTTATGTGTGTTTAATCATTTTTTCTTCTCATGAATTCAAAATTGTAACACAAAATTAATTTTGATGAATTGGTTATTCCTTCATTTCTTTTCGAACAAAATCATCAACACATGTAAACAAAAATTAAGAAAATTAAACGTATATTAGTATTTGTATATACATATATTTATGTTATCGGATATCGGATAATTATCCTATAGGATAGTAGTATTCCCATATCTGTATCCGAGAAGGAGTACTTATCCGATAAGATATCTGTATCCTATCCGATATCCAAAACTTCGGATAATATCCTAAATTTTCGGTACAGACTCAGACGGATGTCGGATATTTGGTTATCCATTGAAAGGCCTGAAATCAACGTAAAGAAAGCATTAGGTATCCACCAATATTTAACGAACAAAAATCTCATATAATCTTTAAACATATTTTCAATATATTTGAAAAAAATATTACAACTAATCTCATGCCTTAGAAAGTACTATGTTAATATCTTCATTGTCTGACTGATATACATTCTTTCATTTCAAAAGTAATAATTTGTAAGAGTATTTATCAATCCAAAGACATACACCATCAAAGTTGTATACTAAGAATGATATATCAAGCATAAAACATATGTAATCACAAGATCAAAGACCGTATATCAAGCATAAAACATATGTAATCACAAGATCAAAGACCGTAGAAGAAGTGTAAGGTTGACTAGCACATCATTCTATTCAGATTTAGTGCAGGTGATCACTTAAACGAACAGCAAAAGACTATAGACCTCACACTGGATAATATCCACTAATGAATATTCTATTTATATCAACCAAACTCATTCTTCACCTACTTCACACTAATATGACCATGTTCAAAAGATTTTCACTAAGACTTAACAAATAAAAAAACTTGTTCATTATATGATGAAACTTTAATAAATAGCCCGAAAATTTCAGAATTTTGGAGTATCTAAAATAACTTGGCATCAAGAAGCACACTGAGCAAATGCTACCTCAGATCATCAGTTGGAAACAGGAGTCAATTCTTCAAAAGAATATGAGTGTGAAAAAGATATGATATGCGTATATATATGCTGCTAAGACTTCTAGATACTATTTTTAAAGGGTTTTCGAGTCCTTTCTAGTCTTGTTACTCTTGTATTTTGGTTCCGCCACCGATTAATACGCTACCGAAACTTACCTATTGGAGTATTAAAAAAAAAAAAAGTTAAAACCCGTATTTGTCCATTATAAATAACCATGCCAAGTTGGAAAAATCCATGATAGGTAATGGGCACACATACCAAATACTAGACACGCAGAGTTGGGCCTTAGGCAGTGTGAGGTGTGCGACCAGGGTTAGCTCTGTTGAAAGCTTTTTTTTCCTAATATTTACCTATTCCCTTATATTATCTATTTAGTTATTCTATCTAATCCCAGCCCAATGCCCATTCCCTTATATTGTATCTTTTTTGGTTATTCTTAAAAAAAAAGTCCATTGCCAAGTCTCAAACTTATGACCTCAAGGTGCTATTACAAGGATCATTCCACTAAGCTATCCTTTTGTTGTTCCTTCGTATCAGATACATATTTAGTTACTATCTCAATATTTTTATCATATTATGATCAAATATAACCCATGGCTAGTATATTATTCTGAATACTTTCTTTTATTCTATGGATAAGTGTTACCATCCTTATTTAATGTATAATATTTTTAATATAATATCTATAATTTTACAAGTAATATAGAAATTATTGTATTTTTTTATTTATTAGCGGTATAAAATTATTTAAAAATAAAAGTCGATCTTATAAAATACCCTATGAAAAAAATCGCACGAAACCTTTCTAGGCTCGACATCGGGTCTATAGCACGAATAATATATAGCACAATATGGACCGTGGATTTAGGAACCAGTGGATTCCTGTCGCCTCCTCTTTGAGATGGCTGAGAGTGGTTGCCCGTTCGATTTTCACCCCTTCATAGATCTACCGATTTAGTTATGTAAAAGATATGGGGCATTAAAGTAGTCTGAAATATGAAAAAGATAACAAATCGATTGGATACAATATGCATAGCACGAGCAAAGTTACACACTTGTTGATATGTATTTTGATATTTTTTTTTAATCATACACACTTGTTGTAATATATGGTAGTTGCGTCAATGCGTCATAAGAAAGAACTACACGATAACCGCATGAAATCAGGGATACCACAACTGAAAGTAAATGAAACGGCTACGTTAACATGGGATGACTATAACTATATTAAGCTAGCACTGATTAAAGTCCACTGTTTCCAATCGACTTAGTTAATCCATATGTTATAGCCATGGCGATCGATCCTCCGACCAGAACCCTAAGAGAAGACTTTAACGTAGATGCCTTCCATAAAACAGCCCCTAACCCTCCAAACACCAACAACGCCACACTCGACGCCCCTGTCACCACTCCCAACCTCAGTTTATGATCTTTTATAAATGCCGCTGCTAATAACGGTACCATAGCTCCAAGGGAGAATACGATTGCTGATGCACCAGCAGCTTGAAATGGGTTTGGCAAATTTTCCTTCTCTTCGTCATTCTGTTTTCCTCATCTTTTCTTGCCATGTTTTCTCGCTTTATTTGCGCCAACTCTATATCAAGTTGTGAATAAACCGAGACAAATTTTCTTGCCATGATCTCATCTTTTCTTATATAAAATTATTTAATATACTTCCTGTAACAGAGAAAAACAAACACAGAGAACTTGAAGATGATTAAGGGAGGGTTAGAATTAAACTGCACACACACTCAAACACAGAGAGGTGAAGTCGCATGTTCAACAGACTGCCCTTAACTCAATATTTGCCAGGTACACCTTCAGGAAGATGCTGCTATACCCTTTCAGTGACAAACTTGAATTCAGGATAAAATCACCTGATACCAACCCAGCTAGCAAAGCTCGTTGGCCCGTTGTGAACTTAACAGAAGATGAAAGAAAAAGAAAGTAAATTCTAGTGCGCAAATCAAAGCAAGAAGAGGGGAAAAGTCGTCAGGACAGTGGCTGCGACTGGGGTAAACGGAAACCTTAGCAATGTTGTTCTTTTATAGGAGAAGTAAACCTTTGAGTTTTAAAACGGTGAAAATTTAATTTCAAATATTAAATCCCCATTAAAACAAAACGTTAAGATTGTTTTAATTAAAAAATTATTTATGATTTTATTTTCCATTTAATTCAAACGGTAAAATATTTATTGCCAAGCCAAGGCTCACACCAAGGGTCGCACCAAGGCTCACGCCAAAAACACACGCAAAAGCACACGCAAGCCCGCAAGCCCGCGGCGTGCGGTGCTTCGCGGTGCTTCGGTGCGAAGCACCGTACATGTATGCATTTGCCCACTAGTCCATTTCTCAAGTCCATATCCAATCCACTAGTTCTTTTCCTTATATAGAACATATGTGGTAATATGCATGAACTTCCTCCTTGGTTTGCCCAATGTGGGATAACCAAAAGTTTCTCATTCACTAAGAAGTGAAAATGGATGGTTATAATTCCACCCAAATTTGGACTAGTGATCCTAGCACCTATCAAACTAATTATAGTAAAAAAATTAATTTAAATAATAAACTATTAATTTTAGTAACAAAACATTTTTATTTCCCAACAGTATATTAATATAGTAAAGAAGAAACGTACTATTGCTGGTGAAAATTGCAGAAGAGTTTATGAAGAAGTGTGGTTGACACACTCATCCAAAACGGTTTTTATAGAGTAAAATGAGATGGTTTTGTCTTTCTCGAGTGGAGATGGTGATGGGCACATATATAGCTATAGGATTGAATGTTCTATGTATTATCTTATGCAGTAGTTCATGATATTGCTAAGATTTTTTGATACTAGCTAGCTATTAATCAATGCATTATATCATGAGTACACACGCATGTGCCGACTTGCAAGAATACAAATTCTGAGTCACATGGTTTGCAAGAATATGAATTCTTTCCTTTTTTGATATGGAAGCTACTCTGTAGACAAGCTCTAGACTACTAAGATGTGATTCTAGTTCTATTTATCGATTCAACTATTTCATTGATTAATAAAATGTCTCTCTAGTATGGTATGGTAACAATTACGACCCTCAGACTAAAACTCGTGTTACCAAATGATTTTACTAACAAGGCTACTAACTTGAAAGGCTATATTTGAGACCTTAATTAAAAGAGTCTAACGATGGAGATCTTCCAAATTCCGCTTCACCTATGCATTTGGAATAGAACATTAAAAAGTAAGTATAATGGTAGATGGTTCTAAAGGACTTGACGCTCCGTCTTATACAACAAAATTAATAATCAGAAGAAGATTTTAGATTACTAAATATTCCAAACCGGTCAGATTGAGCGTCAAGTTTTTAGATTCGATTTTAAGGTTTTCTCGACAAAACTTTGGAAAATTGCTTGGAACCCAATTTGATATTATTATGCTAGATATTTCGTTGTATTTTTTATAGCTTGGATTCCACCATAAAATTTTCTCCGGTATCAATAAGATAAACAATGTGTGTATAACCATAGTACTGATTTCTTGGACTTAGTTTTATGGACATTTACAGTTCAACTTTCACAGCAAAAAGCGTTGTCTAAAGTTTAATTTCCAGATTACCTTCAAAGAATTGTTTGAACGCTATCTGGTATCAGCTCTGTGGCGCCAAATGGTTTGGCGCCTCAAATTTTACTTTTTGCGCCAAACCATTTGGCGCAACAAAACTGAGTCATTGGATTTCAATTTTAAAAATTTAAATCTAATGGTTATTTTATTTTCACCCAACCATTGGACGCTCTATTATTATTTTAAAAATGTTATAATCTAACAATGAATAATCTTATGCGCTAAACTATTAGGCGTTAGGTTGATTCCATCTCGAATCATAATAAATATTAAACCTTTGATTCTGTGAAAATTAGATTATGAAACATAATAACACTAAGTCCCGGAGAAACAAAGCACTAGATAGAAAAAATATCAATTAATAAATGAATAGTTGTTTTTAACACAAAATTGCGTCAGCTATGTTATTCAAGTTGGGTTTCTTAACAAAATTAAAAATCCATACAGATTTATGTTTTTCTCAAAATAATGCAGAAAAACAAAATCTTCTCTGAGGATCGGGAGAAAACCTATTTGGCTCAATTCAAAAACACATCGATTTTCTCCCGATCCTCAGAGAAAATTTTGATTTTCTACATTATTTTGAAGTTTAGAATAAGACATGAATGGTCTGTGGGTTTAATTATGGGGTGTTTAATTCAAAAACACATCGATTTATATACCTAATTATTCCTTATTTTAATTTTTCCCTGATTTCCTTTCTGCAAATTGAGATTTACAATCTTGCTTGATGCACGCCTGATTATATTTTCTTATTGTTTAGATAATCAATTGTTTATTCCTCTCCCGAATTTATCCCTTCCCTCACTCCCATACCTAATTGGGAAGAACTAAGGTTTTCGGAGCATCGATTGCAGTGGCGGCTAGGCTAGGTTTATTGAATCATTTTATTAGATTTTTCTCAAATCAAAAAGTTTCAAAGAACAATTATCTACAAATTCCCTTTAATGGACAGTTCTCCAATCAAACACTCAACTGAATAATCATTCTCCCTCCTTTACTTGTAAAACAAGAGTTCAAGATTTATTCCTATAGTATATTCAGAATCTCCTTTATGTTTTACACTTGGCAGTTAACTTATAGGATTATGTTTTTGAGATTAGTATTTATTCATTCCCACAAAAGGAATAAGTTCTCACAAATTATAACGGTCAATTGCAAATTCATAGTCTGCAATCAAAAACATTCCATTATACTTAAATTTCCAATTACCCTGGCTAAACCATTTCTATTCCAATTATAACATTTTTCGTTTTCAAATGACATCTTTATCATCCAATGTTAAGAGACTCGCTTCACATTTGCAACAAAATTGTTCAGTTTCTCAAAGAACAACAAGGCACATTAATGTTCAACAAAAGGGAAGATTTATAGAATCATTTGCTTTGATTGGATATATCTGCAGAGAAGATATAGAGGTTACTAGAGCAGCAGTGAGTTTTGCAACTAGGACTTGATAGGGAGTGTAACTGCCGAAAATCTGATGGTCATGGACCACCACAAATCCGATAGAACATCAAGAAGAATTTCGATGAATTCACATGCTAATTAAATATTTTTGTTAACAATTGGAAGGAAAATGAAGAAGTCTCTAAAAGAATGTCAAATGCATCACTAAATGAAAATGAAATCAACTCAAAATATAACGTTGTTCGGCTATTATGCATACATCCACGGGATAAATATGGTATCTTTATTTATAATCGTTATCTTTGTACATATACTAATATAAAGAATTGAAGTACCTAAAGATAATAGAGTCCTTAACCTAATGTTAGCTTTTTCCACTTATCGATTTTCTTTCAGAGTTTTTCCTCTCCCTTCTATTGTTCTTTTATTTATACTTGGGGATCGGTATTTATAGCAAAATATGATGGGTCCCTCTTCCTTACTTATTCTTATCTCTATTTGACCTGTTTGATCTTATCTTGACTTTGTGCGCAGCTCATCTTACTCCTTTTGTGAAGCTTCTTGCAAGTTCCACTTGCTGGTGCGCAGCTTCTCTTTGGATTGAACGATTGTTGGTCCTTTGTCTTTATTGTATCGGTGTTGGCATGCGTGACATGTGGAATTTGACGTGTCACTTCTTGATTTTGGGTTGTGTATGCCTTACACGTATTGAAATTATATTGCTTTGTGTCAGCATTATTTTTCCATATGTCCTGCCAGGTATCATTGTATTTTGGTACGTGTCTTGGTAATCTTCCATGTGGTAGTCTTGACCTTATCCTCATACATTTTTTTTTTATTGTTGATGTGGAGCATGTTTGTGCTTTCAGGATTGAAACTTATAATGTGTGAGTGATAGGGCGCAAATGACTGTAGGGCGTAGGTGATAGTTGGGCGCAGATGATTGTAGAGCGCAAGTGATAGTAGGGCGCAGATGATTGTAGAGCGCAAGTGATAGTAGGGCGCAGATGATTGTAGAACGCAAGTGATAGTAGGGCGCAGATGATTGCTTTGGCTATCAATGATGCTTTTTCTCGTAACTTACATTCTTTCCACGTGTTTCACATGCGTTAAGCCAGTATGACTTTACTGCTTCCGGTGTCATTTGATGTGTGACAAATGTATTATAGCTGTCTTCCTTTTTCATTAATTTTTCTCTTGTACTTCTCGGTGCACCATAATGCGATATTTTCTTCTTAAGATGTAAACGCGTGGAACCGATGAATTTATGCCCCTACAATTTGCCCCCCTTTTGTCTTTTGGATTTCTTTCCCACGTGCCTAGAATTCGAAAAGACAAAAAGTAATGATGACTTTTGGGTCTTGTGCCCCTAATAAATTTAAATTTTGACGGTTTCACAGGTTTCCAAGAAGACACATCGTTTGGATTTACGCCTTTTGAGTGCCTTTTTGCAGTCGTATCAGTTCACTGGTTTTGTATTTAAGAGTAAGTCTTGTCTTTTTCCCATTACTTTCCAAGTTTTTCTCTGATTTCCTATCTGCACTTTTGATCTTCTTTTGTCTTCTTCTTCTTAAAGTCTTTATCCTTAAACTTTTCTGAGATTCCTTGTTTGATCAAGGTTTTTACTTCCCAAGATCAAATCTTTGTTGATTTCATCTCTTTTACTGGTAAGACTATTAGACTTCTTCCTTAGAATTTTTTTTTTGCATGTTGATTTTCCTTTAAAGTTTTGCATTGTTTTATACTGTTCATCACTGTAACCTTGTTTTTTCTTGGTTTGCAGATTAATCATGTCTTGAAAAGATAGTAGCCGTGCCCCCAAACATACTTCCGATCGGGATGATGAACAACATTCTGAGAAGAAATCTTCTCGGTACACTGCTAGCAAAAAGAGGGATGAAAGTAGGCCGATGTATACCATAGGAATTCGCATCCTTGCTTTGCCTCACGTTAAGTCTTCTACCAGAAGCGATCGGATTCATGAGCTTCTTAGTTTCAAAAATGTGGATATTGAGGTGTTCAAGAGGAAATATGGTCTTCAGGACTTTAAAGTTCCCCTTTATAACTCGCCTGAAGGAGACAAGATCTCCATGAACATGATCATGAATTCAACTACTCTCCCACCAGATTACTGGTTGCCGCTGGTGCAATAGACGCAGGGTTAAGGATACCCTTATACGACAATCAATTTCCTTATCTGTTTGAAGTCTTAGCTAGCCGTGGCCAGTCTAAAAGCAGCACGGTGCGTTCAGTTGTACAGTACAACGGGAACTGGTGGAAAATGCTGGACGAATGCAGCATGTGCAGTGTCGGGGAAACCAATTTCACCTGCTATACACCTAATCCTGCGGACCGCGTCCATTACACAGTGGAGAATTTCCACTTGACATATGCCGATTCTTTTGCTCACAAGAATTATATGAATTGGAACGTCGGTCTTAGTCGCAGGGTAGGTGACGGGTTTCGTTTGCTGTCTGAGATTGATAATAAAAAGATAAATCTCATCCCGGGAACGGACGAGCCCTTGACAGAAAAGCTGCGCAGGGATCATGACTTCAAGTGGTATTTAACTTCAATAGTGATTGAAGGGCCCTGAATTTATGGTCGGGCTTCGGAAAGAACTGTGCGGAGCCTCCAGGAACGTTTCCCCTCCTAGCGCCCATGGGAATTGAATTTCGATGGATTTACATTCCCTTTTGGTGATGTGGTAAGTAATGGTTTTTCAATTCTCTTGATCTTTAAGTGTTGCCCAAATTTCTTATTTTTATTCTTGCGCAGCCCCCAGAAGAGAGAGAAAATTTAAAGACCGATGTGGGCACCAAACACAAAGATACTCCTCCATCTGACAAGGTATTGCTATGTCTTTTATTAGTTCAATGTTTAATATTGCGCCTTGATAACTCATTTGAAAATGTTAACAGGGTCAGAAGAAAAATGAAGTCTACTCCTCGTGCTCCTGCTAAGACGGTGGCTAAGACTAATCCTTCTCCTAGTCAGCCTATTTTAAGAATAGAAGCCGCAAGGAGCAGAGGGCAACCCCTGTAGCTTCTCGTTCTGCTGCGTCGGCGGATGTTGCAACTGAAGCTCTTCAAGTAGCAGATACTGAGCCCTCTCTAGATGCAAACATCAACCTCTCCTATTTTTTGTCTCATTCTCATTTATTTCAAGTTGATGACATTGCACTTTCTGAGTACGAAGACGATTTGGCTGACAAGGAGCAAGCTACGCCTTCTACCGAGATGAGCGGAGCTATAATTAAATATGTTCCTCCCATGATGGAGACGATAATTGAAACTAGAGATGTATCTGCTTTCCTCTGAAGAAGATGTAGCTGTCGACATTGCTGATCCTACTCCAGTCAGGGTTGCCGATACTGAGAACTCTCCTCTTCAAGAGAACGCAATGGATGCTACTGGGGATGCAGAAAAGTTGACTTCTCCTTCTGAAGAAGAAAGATATGTAGCTTCAGTTGCCAGTGGAGAGAGAGCCTCCCGTGGAGAAAAGGGCAAGAGTGTTTGCGAGGCTGATAATCTTGTTGGAAAGGAAGAGGAGGCGTTACGTTGGTTCAAGGAAAAGGACTTGCTTCTGATTCCTAGTTATGCTCAGCCGAAGCCTACTGATTCCGCTTCAGTTTCCAAACTGCGAGCGGACATGCGTTCTGTTCCTTTTGACACAGTGATGAAGTATGGTCAAAAGACAATGTAAATAAAGCTTATCCTTTTGATGTCGAGGTTCCCTCCACCCTTGCTGAGATCCTTGCGGTAGCAGATGGGGGCGTATATGCCCGTCCGCAGCAGGCTCTTATGCAGGTATACTTCTCATAACTTGTTTCCTTATTGATTTTTATTCCTTTATTTCTTATCATGATGTTCATCTTTGATTACGCAGCTTGCTTATAATGAGAGCTGCTCTTTTGTAGCATACAAGTTCTTCCAGGCTCATTCACTGATGATGGAGGATAAATTCAGGAGCACTGAAGAAGAACTTGCTAAAGTTAGTGCGGAAGCCGAAACACTTCGCCTCCGACTATCAGAGGATAGCACTGCTGAATTAAATCAATAAAATGAAGTGCTCCGACAGCAACTGTCTACTCTTCGAAGCCAAGGTTACAATACTTCATCTTCTATGTTATTTTCTTTTACTTTTAATCCGTATTTCTGAACTTTTTTATGGGATCAGAGGAGGATTTAAACACTGTTATTAAGCTGCGGGCTAGAGTCACATCTTTACATGGGCATGTAATGAAAGTCAACGAGGATAATGTAAAGGTCAAGGAAAACCTCAATAAATTGCTGGATAAGAGGAATGAAATTAATACTGCATACAAAAAACTTTTGTTGAAGCATGCATCTTTAAACACAGACTTTATTAACAAAAATGAGGAATTTAATGCTGCTATTTTATGGAATAATGACCGCGTTTCTGAAGCCATAGCGAAGGTAGAGAAATTAGAGGAGAAAAATCGCAGGCTTTGCATAGAGCGCAAAGGTATACTTGCCGAATTTTCTCAGTCTAGGTCACAGCATGACTCCAAACACTCAACTTTTGTAGCGCAGCTTATCAAGGAAAGAGATAACGCAGCTGCGGACTCTCATGCTAGAGGAAAAGCTCTTTCGGAAGCTCAAGCACAAGTTTGCAGCCTCTCAGATAAAGTCCTTCACCGAGATTGCGATATTCAGCATATACAAAGAGAAATTGATAAATGCACAAAGAAGATCAATTTTTTGCGAGATATAGGATTAGCGGATGAAACTGAGATTACGCAAATAAACAAGATCTTCAGCAATCCAAGAATGATTATGCTAACCTTCTGACTGAATTTGAATTCCTTGATCTTTCTAATGACAAAAACGTCTAGGATTTACAAAAGTTTGAATCCCTTGCTAGAGGTAGCTTATTTTATATCAAAGAGTTACTCCTACTTGCTTTTTACATGGTCTAACAGCTTTCGACTTCCTCTGTAGGTTTTGAGGAAAAATTTAAGAGAGCAGCAGCCAAGGCTGAGGAGTCTGATAAGGAGCTGAAGAATGTCAAGCTTTTGTCCGCTAAGGTTGAAAAGGAGCTTTCTAAATCCAATGACAATCTGAAAGAAGTAAATGAACAATTTGGAGAAGCCACAACTAAACTGGTTGAGGCGCAAGACCAAATTACTCTCCTAACTTCCCAAGCGCAAGAAGCAGATGTTAACTGGCAGACTGCTATCAAAGCTGTTTCTGATGACCTGGCTGTGTCGGAGGAAAAGCTTGTGCACTGGCAGAAACAAGCTTCTTCGGCTGAGAGTAGGGCTTCAACAGCTGAAAGTACGATAAAAACGTACGAGGATGGCGCTTATAGCTTCACGTGAGAAAATGGAGTATATGAAAATTGAAACACGAAAAGGGTATTTCTCTGGCAATTAATAATACCCTTGATAGGGTTGAGAAGGAAGGTTGGACCAAAACCTATGTGCGCAAGAAGGTTCCTGAGCATGCTCCTAGTGCTACCCCTGCTTTAACTTCCGATCCTGCTTCTGGTGTTGACCCGGCTCCTAACACTGATCCTGCTTCTTAAAGTTTTTCTTGTGTCTGGCTATTGTTGTATACCATTTTTTCTCTTGTAAACTGTTATGAAACATAAATAAAAATAATTATTTTATGATATTCTCTTCATGCGTTTGATATTTTACTTTTGTTCCTGCAATAAAATCATAAAACAAATTGATTAATGAGTGTGTAGTTTGAGACCACAATGATTTATTGTACCTTGGGCTCCTTTTGAGGGTTCGCTCACATAGTAATTTCTCTCTGTCCAGGAGGAAACTACCCATGCGGTCCCTAGGCATCCCCTGAATTGGGTGACGCCTGATACAATAATTAATGTCATGTAGGGCATCTCTTGCTAGCGGATGTACCCAATAGTCAACACTCAAACATGGGTCTCCTATGAGAGATTGCGTTTAATTGCTTTACCCTGTATGAACGCAAATTATTGTACGATTGCATTGATGGTTAGGGATAGATTATGGATAGGAAATTACCCATGCGGTGACTGAGCATCCCCTGAATTGGGTGACGCCTGATACAATAATTAATGTCATGTAGGGCCTCTCTTGCTAAAGGATGTACCCAATAGTCAACACGCAAGACATTTACATGGGTCTCCTATGGGAGATTGCATTTAATTGCTTTACCCTGTATGAGCGCAAATTATTGTGCGATTGCATAGAAAGTTAGGGATAATATGGTTTAAGATATTGCGCATTCCAAGGATACCGCAAAACTTCTCCATCCATATTTCGTAAATGATAGGATCCTTGTCCTGCAATGTCCTGTATGATATAAGGACCTCCCCAACTGGGCGCAAACTTCCCTGCATTTTTATTCTTTTGATATTCTGGAATTTGTCGCAAAACATACTGTCCCTCAACAAAATTGCGCAACTTAACTTTTTTACCATATTCACTTGCTAACCTTCTTTGATAATTCTCCATCTTTTGTAATGCAACTTCTCTTCTTTCTTCCAGGTCATCCAACTTTTCTAGCATTAAATCTTCATTTAAATTCCTTTCCCATGCCTCTGTCTTGGTTGTTGGTAAAATTATCTCTGTTGGTATGACCGCTTATGCCCCATAAGTTAGTAAGAATGGTGATTCTCCAATTGCGGACCTCCTTGTGGTGCGATATGCCCATAGAGTGTTATGAAGTTGCTCACACCATCGCTTGTGATGTCCTTCCAGAGTCTTCTTGATATTGAGTGTAATTTTCTTGTTGGTAGCTTCAGCCTGTCCATTGCTCTAGGGGTAAAGTGGAGTAGATTTTCTTTTTTGTATGTTGAAGGCTTCAAATAACATGTCGATATTTTTTCCCTGCGGTTGTTTTCTATTGTCCGAAACTATTGCTACTGGGATTCCAAATCTGCAAATTATATCCTCAAACAAGAATTTGAACACATCCGAGTCTCTAATGTGCGCAAGTGTGCTGGCTTCTACCCACTTAGTAAAATAGTCCGTTGATACGATTAAATACTTTCTTTTTCACGTTCCTTCAGGTAGGGGTCCGACAATATCTATTCCCCACTTTGCAAATGGCCATGGACTAAATATTGAATTGAGTTCTGTCGCCGTCGCTCGGATCTTATTTGCAAAGCGTTGACACTCTTCGCATCTTTTGACCATATCTTCTGCATCCTTTTTCATGAAGACCCAATAATATCCTTGCGTTTTTTCCTTGAGGGCCAATGATCGTCTTCCGCTATGATTCCCAGCGTCACCATAATGTATATCTGTTAAGATTTGATGACCTTCTTATCGCGATAAGCACCGAAGTAGTGGTCCCATGAAGGATTTTCGATACAAAATACCATCCCTTAACTGATAGTTAACGGATTTTGATTGTATTTTCCTTGCTTCCTTGGTGTCCGCAAGTAACATTCCTTTTTGCAAGTATTGATGTACCCCATCCTCCAATCTTCTTGTGTGAGTCTATCTTTTGTTTTTTGGGGTATATTTACATCATTCTTTGTGGCTGGATCTTCAAGATCTTCACTTATTTCATCTTCTATGTTCTCAACTTCCCAGATTCAGATTGACGGTTCATAGATGTGTCCAATCTTGATGGCAGAAGTATTTGGATCTTTGATCATTGAGGAAATAAATGCTAACGCATCTGCATGAAGATTCTTATCTCTAGACAAATGGCGAAAAATGATGCTTGGAACTTGGGATGCTAACTTTTGCATAAGACTTTTGTATTCAATCAAATCTTTACCAATTGTTTGATATTTCAGCTCAACTTGTCGGATGATCAATTGTGAGTTACTTGTCAACCGTACATTGGCAATTCCTAGTTCAATGATAAGATGGAGGGCATGAACCACAGTCTCATACTGTACTATATTGTTGGTGTGCTCTCCAAATTCTAAACGAAATGCATGTATCAATCGTTCTCCCGTAGGTGTTGTTATTAAGATCCCAATTCCTGCCCCCTCTTTATTTCAGGATCCATCAAAAAAAACTTCCTATCTCCGAGAATTGACAGGATTCAAAATGTCATGAGAATCATCCTCTTCTATTCCTGGTAATCCTTGGATTTCAAAGTCATCATCTGATGGCAAATCTGCAAGAAAGTCTGCTAAAACCTGGGACTTTTGAGCAGTTTGTATCTCAAAAAGAATATGAAACTCTTCTAACTGAGCATTCCACTTTGCAATTCTTCCAACTTTTGCTGCGTTTTTTAACACTGATTCCAGTGGAGCCTTGCTTGGTACTCGCACATAGTGTGTTAGAAAATATGTGCGCAACTTCTGCGTGGCAAAAACCAGTGCTAATATTAACTGTTCAATCTTGGTATAATTCCTTTCTGCAAGGTTGAAATTCTTGCTAATGTAGAAGATCGGTTTTTCCACCTTATCATTTGTTCGCACCAACACTGCGGTCACAGCATCTTCTGTTGCAGCTATATACAAGGCCAAGATCTCCTCTGGATGCGGTTTCTGTAAGCGGGCAAAGTCGCAAGATAGATTTTGATGTTTTGAAAGGCTTGTTCATAATTTTCATTCCATTCAAACTTGCTCCTCTTCTTTAGAGTATCAAAAAATGGTTTACACTTATCTGATAACCTTGCGATGAACCTGCTAAGTACTGCTAGGCATCCGTTCAACTTCTGTACTTCCTTAACATTTCTTGGGGATGGCATATTTACAATAGCCTGTATTTTTTCCGGATCGACTTCAATTCCTTTTTTCGTGACCAGATAACCCAAAATTTTCCCTGATGTAACTCCAAAGATGTACTTTTCCGACAGGTCCATCTCCTCGAGTTCCACCACGAGTAATGATAAGTGCATAATTTATATATTTTAAGTATCATTTCCTTATACTTATTTGCTAGATTTTTTGTAAATTACTATGTGTTATTATTACTTTTGTAGTTTATGTGTTTTATTAGGTTACATCTCTGAAACAAGTGAAATGGAGCTTTACAAGAGAAGAATTGCCAAAGACCTAGTGGAACTCAATTTATTCCAGGATTTCTACCCTCTATCTTGTAGAAAATTTCATTACAAAGCCAACGGCGAAAGAACGAGGTCATTCCGACTTCGTATGAGAAAGTGACAGCCGAAAAAAGAAGTTAAGCTTGTCGGTTTCATGGAACCGACAGTGCAAAGGATTTCAATTAAAAAGTGTTAAAGACACCGGCAATTTTACTATGGGATGCCTAAATTTTAAATAATACTAAAGGCGCCAGCATTTAGGTTAAGGGCCACCTTCTTTCTTATTTCAAACAACGAATCCAGGTTAGTGTTTTCCGGCTGTTTCGCTGCAGCGAAGCTTGGTTAGTTCAAGGGGTTTTTCGTGGTTTTTGGGACTTACGAGAATGAAGTAGCACAACCAAGAAGAACTACTGCCATTATTTCAGGCGAGAATAGCATTTGATATGGCAGAGAATGTGATTGGTTGAGAGCTCAACAGTGATTGAGAAGCTTGAGATGCTGGCAGTTGAGGAGATAGCTGATGGTGACACAATGATGGAACATATGGAGAGTTTTGCTCCTACAGAAGGGATGGACTGGAGCCTGGCAGCTGTGATGAACCCGATCATGGCAGTTCAATGGTTGGTGGTGTTTTGAGGAGCTTACTTGAGTCTGCGATGAATCACAGATGGAGCTTGAGCAGAGATGAATGGTCGTTGTTATTGGCCGATGGAAAGGACGATGGAGGTAGTGAATGTCGAGAGATATGACAGTGGGACTGAAACTGTCAATAAAGGCTGTGATGATTAAGAGATAATGGTGAGTGAGAAAGATCGAGTTAATGGTGGTTGGTTTGCTGTCATTATGGGTAATTGGTAATGGAGACAAAGACTCGTCTTGAGACTGTGGTGTTGATCTCTGGAAGTGATCGTGGTAGCTATAGATGGCAGAGTTGGTTGTGGTTGACAGCGAGAATGAGAGTTTCAGAAGCAAGGGACTAGCTGTCTGTTCGAGTTAGATAAAATTCAGTTGAAAAAGATAGAGTCCTGCTGAGTTTAGGAAAGTTGAATTTGAAGTTTCGATTGCAGTGTATGGCTAGGATATAATTTGAAGTTAAGAACAACACTGTTGTAATTTAAGTTTGTTTTAGCGACGAGTCAGGGAAGATTTTTTGAAAACAAAACTTGAACGGCAATCCATGAAGGAACTCAGTTGTGTTTCACACGGAAACTCTATTTGTGGCGGTGAATAACTACTCTTAGTTTTACACGGATTCTCTTTGAAGGCTACATATAGCCTTGGGATACCTTCACATACCTACACACACATAGAGTATACGAGACATAGACAGGCCCGGACATAGACAGAAGAGAAGAGACAGACACAAATACAGGAGAATTCCAACGATTCAATCTCCCGGGTATACGGACGATAATCAGTTAGTTTGAGTTTCTTTTCTTAATTAATTTTATGGCTTTTGAGAAATCCATGTCAGGCTAATTCTCTTGTTAGGGTGTAAGGATGAACTTGTAGAGATAAATTTCTTTGTATTTTAAACTTAGGATTTTCAACTCTATAAATTTAATGTTAATGTTTTGTCTTTCTCTCAACGTTTTATCTTTCTCAATAATTTTTCATGTTCTATGCCACGTATAGTTCATTGTTCAATTAGTAGAAGAACTCGTTGAAACCTTGTTTTGAATCGATTTACGAATATTCTTTGACTTTTTATGCCACGTATAATTAGTACTTCGAAAATTCTTAGAAAATTCTTTTTAGGTTGAGAACAAACAATTCTTTTTGAAAATTCTTTCTTCGATTCTTAAACGAAAAATCTTCCGTGTATAAGTAGCTAGATTTGCTATGTTACATGAGTAAAATCGAGACCCTTTGTAACGAACGCAATTAAACTCTAATCTACAACGGATTCCCGAAACCTTAACGTTTTTCCTCTTATCGATTTCCAACTTTATTAAATAGTTTTAATTCACTCGTTAATCTAATTCTTTATAAAAAAAACCTAAAAAAATATTTTAATTAATTTTAATATACACTCCCCGTGGGAACGAACCGTATTTGCTATTGTTTACATATTTCGACATTGTGCGCTTGCTGTAAAACAAAGTCGGTTGCATCAAGTTTTTGGCGCCGCTGCCGGGGAGTTGTTTTCGATTAGATTTTTTTTTTAGGTTAATTTTTTTTTTTTAGATTTTTATTATTTACTTCGATTTTATGCTTTTGGTATTTATCTTTTGCTGCAGGTTTTCGAAACGGAAACGAAAAGAAATTGAGCCAAAGATTTTGGTGATTAAAAGACTTGGAGTAAAGTTAAAGCCGAAGAAAGTAGAAGAAGACAAATAATTAATTTTTACTTTTTAGAATTTTTATTAGTTAATTTAATTTAGAAAAACTGTATTAGGAAATATTTAATTATTTTTTTAATTTTATTTTTATTTTTGGACATTTCGGGACATAACGGACATTATTATTTTTAAACCCTACAGAAGAGTAGTAATAAATATAAACTGCACAGGGAAGGACGAAAATTACGATATTGTCTCGGCCCCTTGGGTTCGTACACTGACACAGGAGTCAGTGGCCTGAGTTGACTTCAACGGTTCATCCCCCGTCTGTTACGAGAGGTAAGATTCGATCAACCCACGAATCCCTTGCAAGTGGGTTTACTGTATTCTTTCGTGTGGCGCTGAGGACGTGAATACAGATGTACTTTTCTAGTAAAGGGCAAGAACTTACCATATAAGATAAGGACTCGGATTTCATCACCGTTTCCTTCTTGCCCGCCTTAGGAACACGTTACCAAACGCGAACCTAAACCTTAAAATTTTGACTAGAACGAGACCGATAGGGTAACGAGCTTAAAGGAAACTCGTTCAAAAGGACTGTATTGGTTACTTTGTTAGCCCAACTCGGAGTTCAGTAAGATTATTTTTAGTTGAATTAGAGCCGCCTTGTAACCCAGGGAAAAGTTGCCAAAGAGACAGGGTTATCAAAGCTCTTTAGAGCTTATCCTGTTTCTCTTCGACTTAATCTAATTCGGATCGTTCTAAGAGGTTTGCTAGAACTATAACTAGTTTCCTTTCGAAAGAATAGAAGCTGGTCTAGAAACAATCTAAGTGGAGCCATCATGCTTTTTGTTTGCTAGATTCAGTAGGTGATTTGGTTGAGTCAGCCTTGCTTGTGATTGTTTAAAAGTTCCCTTCCAATTAGGATTTATTTTTATTTTTTTAGTATATGCCCAACACACAGGTAAGTTGGGATAGAGATCATGATAATCGTCTCGTTAGAAATAATCCATTATTCATGGATAGAACCGATAATGAGGATGTAGACCCTCCATTTAAAACTTTGAGAGACTACATGTACCCAACTAGAGTCTCTCAACCGTCATGCATTGTCTTTCCTACCACAAAAGCCCACGATGAAATTAAGACTAATACCATCCAGGCTTTGCCAAACTTCTATGGAAGAGAAAATGAACACCCTTACTCCCACATTAGAGAATTTGAGGAACTGTGTGGTACTTTGAAGATTAAAGACTTGACCGATGAATATTTCAAATTGAGATTGTTTCCCTTCTCTTTAAAAGATAAGGCGAAATCGTGGTTTGATACCTTACCATCTTCTTCCATCCATACTTGGGATGCGATGACTAAGTTATTTGTGCATAAATTTTTTCCTAGGCATAGAATCACAGCCTTACGTCAAAGTCTTAATAGTTTCTCGCAGCAAGATGGAGAACCTCTCCAGGATTATTTAGAAAGATTCCATGAACTTCTGATGCAATGTCCACACCATGGATTCGATACCTTGAAACTCACTATGATTCTCTACGAAGGGTTAGATCACAAAACAATGACCATGGTAGAATCACTATGTGGTGGTAATTTTGCTGATAAAACTCCTGAGGAGGGTTATAAGTTTTTGCATGAGGAGTAAAAACCCAGTATTGGGAACCCATAAGTTCAATGGCTAGTAGAATGGGGGCGCATATAGTTGATATCAAATTCGACTCTGACGCTAAAATAGCTTCTTTGACAAGAAGACTTGAATCATTAGAACATAGTGCTAAATATAGACCTTTTGTTGATATGTAGACCAAATCACTCATGACGATGGTGGAACAAGTCCATGCTCTCTACCAAGACAATCGTCGTAGATTTGAACCGTATTCCAATACATACAACCCAGGGTGGGCAAGACACCCTAACTTTTCCTGGTCTAGAGGTCAGTATAAAGGTCAACCCAGTAATACTAGTGGTTATACGCAGAAATCATTTGGTCCTACTGATTCTTCTAACCAAAGAGTACCTAGTATGGAAGAAAGTCTTCAGATGTTTATGCAGGCCACCCAAAAACGACTAGACAATATAGAAAGGAACAATGCAAGGTCCATAGCAACCTTAGAAAGACAAATAGGTCAACTAGCCAAATAAATGAGAGGGACAAGTGATATTTCCCAAGTCAAACACAGCCTAACCCAAAGGGGCCTTATGAGGTAAGCACATCTGGTGCTAATCCCTCAGATCATGTCCAGGACGTCACTACCTTGAGAAGCGACTGGGTCATCGATAACCATGATAGTGCTCTTAAGGAGAAAGAGACAGATAGGAACCCACCAACTATTACGCAGGAAACACCTTTAACACAAAAAGAAACCAATGAAACTGAAAGAGGTGAATATGAAAACACTTATGTTCCTGGCGCTCCATTCCCCCAAAGGTTAGTATCCCAGAAGAAAGGAACCATCCCTAATGACATCTTAGAAGTGTTCAAACAATTTAAAATCAATATACCCCTCTTAGAAGCCATTAAGCAGATTACTATGTATTCTAAGTTCTTAAAAGATATGTGCACTATGAAATAAAAATAGAAGTTTCATAAGAGAGCTTTTCTTGCTGAACAAGTGAGCTCTATCATTATTCAGAAAGCACCACCCAAATACAAAGACCCTGGTTGTCCTACTATTGCTTGCACTATAGGACAACACAAGATTGAACATGCTTTGTTAGATCTAGGGGCTAGTGTGAATCTTTTGCCATATTTCTGTGTATGAACAATTAGAACTCAAGTCACCAAGTCCTAATTACACCAATTTCAACACTAATTTTTGATCTCTTGAGTGCTATCTATATCAATCATGAGGGTGCAAATTCAAGTCACCAAGCCCTAATTGCTCATACACAGAATATGGCAAGAGATTCACACTAGCCCCTAGATCTAACAAAACATGTTCAATATTGTATTGTCCTATAGTGCAAGCAATAGTAAGACAACCAGGGTCTTTGTATTTGGGTGGTGTTTTCTGAGTAATGATAGAGCTCACTTGTTCAACAAGAAAAGCTCTCTTATGAACATTCAATTTTCGTTTCACAGTGCACATATCTTTTAAGAACTTAGCATACATAGGAATCTGCTTAATGGCATCTAAGAGGGGAATATTGATTTTAACTTGTTTGAACACTTCTAAGATGTCATTAGGGCTGGTTCCTTTCTTCTGGGATACTAATCTTTAGGGGAATGAAGCGCGAGGAACATAAGTGTTTTCAGATTCACCTCTTTCAGTTTCATTGGTTTCTTTTTGTGTTAAAGGTGTTTCCTGCGTAATAGTTGGTGGGTTCCTATCTGTCTCTTTCTCCTTAAGAGTACTATCATGGTTATCGATGACCCGGCCGCTTCTCAAGGTAGTGACGGCCTGGACATGATCTGAGGGATTAGCACCAAATGTGCTTACCTCATAAGACCCCTTTGGGTTAGGCTATGTTTGACTTGGGAACTGTCCCTTGTCTCTCTCACTTATTTGGCTAGCAAGCTGACCTATTTGTCTTTCTAAGGTTGCTATGGACCTTGCATTGTTCCTTTCTATATTGTCTAGTCGTTTTTGGGTGGCCTGCATAAATATTTGAAGACTTTCTTCCATACTAGGTACTCTTTGGTTAGAAGAATCAGTAGGACCGGATGATTTCTGCGTATAACCACTAGTATTACTGGGTTGACCTTCATACTGACCTCTAGACCTGGAAAAGTTAGGGTGTCTTGCCCACCCTGGGTTGTATGTATTGGAATACAGTTCAAATCTACGACGATTGTCTTGGTAGAGAGCAAGGACTTGTTCTCCACCATCGTCATGAGTGATTTGGTCTACAAACTCAACAAAAGGTCTATATTTAGCACTATGTTCTAATGATTCAAGTCTTCTTGTCAAAGAAGCTATTTTAGCGTCAGAGTCGAATTCGATATCAACTCTATGCATCCCCTTTCTACTAGCCATTGACCTTATGGGTTCCTTATCCCCCCAATCTTGGGTTTTGTCAGACACCTCATGGAAAAACTTATAACCCTCCTCAGGAGTTTTATCATCAAAATTACCACCACATAGTGATTCTACCATGGTCATTGTTTTGTGATCTAACCCTTCGTAGAGAATCATAGTGAGTTTCAAGGTATCGAATCCATGGTGTGGACATTGCATCAGAAGTTCATGGAATCTTTCTAAATAATCCTGGAGAGGTTCTCCATCTTGCTGCGAGAAACTATTAAGACTTTGACGTAAGGCTGTGATTCTATGCCTAGGAAAAAATTTATGCACAAATAACTTAGTCATCGCATCCCAAGTATGGATGGAAGAAGATGGTAAGGTATCAAACCACGATTTCGCCTTATCTTTTAAAGAGAAGGGAAACAATCTCAATTTGAAATATTCATCGGTCAAGTCTTTAATCTTCAAAGTACCACACAGTTCCTCAAATTCTCTAATGTGGGAGTAAGGGTGTTCATTTTCTCTTCCATAGAAGTTTGGCAAAGCCTGGATGGTATTAGTCTTAATTTCATCGTGGGCTTTTGTGGTAGGAAAGACAATGCATGACGGTTGAGAGACTCTAGTTGGGTACATGTAGTCTCTCAAAGTTTTAAATGGAGGGTCTATATCCTCATTATCGGTTCTATCCATGAATAATGGATTATTTCTAACGAGACGATTATCATGATCTCTATCCCAACTTACCTGTGTGTTGGGCATATACTAAAAAAATAAAAATAAATCCTAATTGGAAGGGAACTTTTAAACAATCACAAGCAAGGCTGACTCAACCAAATCACCTACTGAATCTAGCAAACAAAAAGCATGATGGCTCCACTTAGATTGTTTCTAGACCAGCTTCTATTCTTTCGAAAGGAAACTAGTTATAGTTCTAGCAAACCTCTTAGAACGATCCGAATTAGATTAAGTCGAAGAGAAACAGGATAAGCTCTAAAGAGCTTTGATAACCCTGTCTCTTTGGCAACTTTTCCCTGGGTTACAAGGCGGCTCTAATTCAACTTAAAATAATCTTACTAAACTCCGAGTTGGGCTAACAAAGTAACCAATACAGTCCTTTTGAATGAGTTTCCTTTAAGCTCGTTACCCTATCGGTCTCGTTCTAGTCAAAATTTTAAGGTTTAGGTTCGCGTTTGGTAACGTGTTCCTAAGGCGGGCAAGAAGGAAACGGTGATGAAATCCGAGTCCTTATCTTATATGGTAAGTTCTTGCCCTTTACTAGAAAAGTACATCCGTATTCAGGTCCTCAGCGCCACACGAAAGAATACAGTAAACCCACTTACAAGGGATTCGTGGGATGATCCAATCTTACCTCTCGTAACAGACGGGGGATGAACCGTTGAAGTCAACTCAGGCCACTGACTCTTGTCAGTGTACGAACCAGAGGGGACGAGATAATAACGTAATTGTCGTCCTTCCCTGTGCAGTTTATATTTAATACTACCCTTCCGTAGGGTTTAAAAATAATAATGTTCGTAATGTCCAAAAATAAAAGAAAATTACAAAAATAATTAAATTATTTTCTAATATAGTTTTTCTAAATTAAATTAACTAATAAAAATCCTAAAAAAACAAAAATTAATTATTTGTCTTCTTCTATGTTCGTTCAGGTTTAACTTTACTCCAAGTCTTTTAATCACCAAAATCTTTGGCTCAATTTCTTTTCGTTTCCGTTCCCAAAACCTGCAGCAAAAGATAAATACCAAGAGCGTAAAATTGAACAACAAAATAAATAAATAAATCTAAAATTAAAATCTAACCTAAAAAAATAATAATGAATCTAATCAAAAAACAACTCCCCGGTAGCGGTGCCAAAAACTTGATGCGTCGGAAAACCGACTTTGTTTTACCGCAAGCGCACAGTGTTGAAAGATGTAGACAAGAGCAAATACGGTTCGTTCCGACGAGGAGTTTGGATTAAAATATTTTTGGAGGTTTTTTTTATAAAGAATTAAATTAACTAATGAATTAAGATTATTTAAATAAGTTTGAAAACAGTAAGAGGAAAACGTTAAGGTTCTGGGAATCCGTTGTAGATTAGGGTTTAATTGCGTTCGTCACACAGGGTCTCGATTTCAAAAAGAATTGTTTGTTCTCAACCTAAGATAGAATTTTGAAAGTACTAATTATTCATAAAGAGATTTCATACGAGGTTTCAACGAGTCTTTCTACTAACCAAACAATGGACTATACGTGACGTAGAACATGAAAAATCATCGAGAAGGTAAAACGTTGAGAGAGAGATAAAATATTGATATTTAGTTTTTATACAGTTGAAAACTCTAGTTTAGAAACACAAAGAAAACCATCTCTACAAGTTCATCCTTTCGCCCTAAAAAAGGAATTAGCCCAACATGGCTTTCTCAAAATTCATATAAATTAATTAAGAAAATAAAATAAAACTAACACGGTGATGTTCTCTGTACTGTCCGTGAAGCTTCTGTATCCGGAGGTATCTCAGCGTCCAAGTATAGCTACGTGAGGCCTATGTCTATGGTGTGGGTATGTGTATTTATAGAGGTTACTACAACCTCTTTTAAGAATCCTAACCGAATTAGGAAAGCACCGGCCACTGTATTTCCGTGTTATACACGGTTTAGTTCTTCTTTCCTAACTTCGTCTTTCCCACGAGAAAATCTCGGCACACTCCTTCCAAACTTGAGCCGCACACTTCCCTTGATTGCCAGACTCTTTTTTCCTTCTTTTCTTCTCAACTGCCAGATAACCCATCGAGCTTCATTCTGCCGTTGATCAATGCCAATCCCGAGCCTCTCTAATTCCCTGTTTATCCACCACAGCTCGAGTTCCACCATTCACTGCTCATGGAATTGTCATCGTTAAGAGAATCTTGTATTCGAGTTCACAACATGTCCATCTCCTCGAGTTCCACCACGAGTAACAACCAGCATCCTCCAATAACTCTCTACTGCCATAGCTCGAGTTCCACCAGTTTTTGAACACCATTCTCCCAGTACCAATTGCCATTAAACATCACAGTTAACAACTCATCATCATTAAATCAGTAGCATCAACTTCTCCAACCACCAAACACCTCACCGCCATTATCTGTCGACACTCACGCACAACATCACCTTCTCTGCCTTACATCACGCTGTTGTGATCATCATCACTGTTAGAATTAAAAATGGATTTCTTACTTAAAATTAATTTTGTTACTTAATATATCTTAAAGGGACCTAGGGTCACTAGTCCAAACTTGGGGTGGAAAAATTAAAGCCATCCATTTTCACTTCTTAGTGAATGAGAAACCTTTGGTTTGTCCCATATTGGGCAAACGAAGGAGGAAGTTTATCCTTATTACCACAAATGTTCTATATAAGGAAAAAACACACTATTGGATTGGATATGGACTTAAGAAATTGACTAGTGGGCTAATGCACACAGGTGCGGTGCTTCGCACCGAAGCACCGCGGGCCGCGGGCTTGCGGAGCTTACGTGTGCTTTTGCGTGAGCCTTGGCGCGACCCTTGGCGGGAGCCTTGGTGTGAGCCTTGCGCGTTCCTGCGAGTGCATACGTGTACCCATCAAAGATCCAACGGTTTTATATTTTAATTCTATACATTAAATATTTGATCGTTTTGTATTTATAAAATTAAATCAGATTTAATAAAAAAAATCTTTTAATTAAATATCTCGAATTTAATATGTTGAATTAAATGAATTATGACCGTTTGAAAAATCAACAGTCTTCTTCTTCTTTAAAAGAAAAACAAAAATCAGATTTTCACTTACCCAAGTCGCAGCCACTGACCTGACGACTTTTCCCCTCTTCTTGCTTTGTATGCGCACTAGTTTATTTTTTCATCTTCTTCTACTATTAAGTTCACAACGGGCCAACGAGTCTTGCTAACTAGGTTGATATCATGTGGTTTTATCCTAGATTCGATTTGTCATCTCTAAAGGTATAACAATACTTTTCTAAAGGTGTACCTGAAAAATATCGAGTTAAGGGCAGTCTGTTGAACAGGCGACTCCATCTCTCTGTGCTTATGTGATTGTCTGAAGTGTGTTATATGTTCTAACTCTTAACTATTTTCAAGCTTCTGTTTAGTCTGTTCACTGCTACAGGAATATTCTCCAATATTTTTAACTCGATATCTTGTTTAATTTCAAAATTTTACTTCTGTAACAATGGTGAAGACTGATGTTGACAGACCTCATAAGTTTTCTGGAAAGGACTTCAAGAGATGGCAGTCAAAAATGTTATTTTTCCTGAGTTTCCACATGCTAGATGATATGGTTCTGAAGCCGTTTGATGAGTCTCTGAATGAACCTGAAAAATTACAGGACTTAGAAAGTTGGAAGAGAAGTAATTACATGGCCAAAAATCATATCTTAAACTTCCTAGAAAATGCTTTATATGATTTTTACAATGCTAAGGATAATTTCAATGCTTACAATTTATGGACTGCACTACAAGATAAATATGAAGCAGAAACAACAAGAAATAAAAAATTCCTGGTTGCACGTTTTCTGGAATATAAAATGACGAATGATAAATCAGTGGTTGATCAGTTTCTGGAGCTGCAAAAAATTATTAATAAAATAATTGCTGCAGGAATGGTTATTGACGAAACATTTCAAGTTTCTGTTGTTATTGAAAAATTGCCAAATTCCTGGGCTGAATACAAGAGAAGACTAAGGCATGAAACTGGTGAAATTTCCATGGTAGAATTGGGCAAGAAAATCCAAGTTGAAGAATTGCTGTGTTCAAAGGAAAAGAATGTTTCTTCTGCAAGAGACATGTCAAACAAAGCTCACATTATCAAACACAAATTTGCTAATCTAAGTCTGGACCACAACAAGCGCAAGTCTGGCCCGCAAAGAAAAGGTACCTTTCAAAAACAAAAATCTGTTATTGGTAAAATTAAGGGAGCATGTTATGTTTGTGGTGTGTCTGGCCATATGGCAATTCATTGTAGAAAACGCAAAGATGCGAATTTTAAGAAAAAAAATGTAAATTTAGTTGAAAGTAGTAAAAATGAGTTTTCTGGCACGATGTCTGAGGTTAACTTAGTTACCAATGTGAGAGAGTGGTGGGTAGAATCTGGAGCTACCAAACATGTCTGCGGAAGTAAAGACATGTTCACCTCCTATCAGACGGTAGGAGAAGGAGAAAAACTCTATATGGGTAATTCATCTGCAGCACAGGTTGCAGGAAAAGGAAAAATTTCGCTGAAGCTCTCTTCTGGGAAAATCCTCACATTGAATGAAGTTTTACACGTACCAGACATCTGCAAGAATCTCGTTTCAAGTGGTGTGCTAGATGATAAGGACTTTAAGATTGTATTTGAGTCTGAGAAAGTGATTATCACTAAGGGAAAGGATTTTGTGGGAAAGGGATATAAGGATGAAGGCCTATACAAATTATCTGTAACCTCTGTTGAAGTTAATAAAATTGATTCTTCTTATGTTGTTGTCTCATTGAATATCTGGCATGGTAGACTTGGTCATGTAAATTATAAATCAATGAACAAATTGGCAAACTATGGCTGCATTCCAAAATTAAATTTGGAATATGAACATAAATGTGAAGTTTGTGTAGAATCAAAGTATGCAAAGAAGCTCTTTAAGAAAAATGTCCACAGAAATTCTAATCCCTTAGAGTTAATTCACTCAGACTTAGTTGATATGAAATCAATCCAAACCAGAGGTGGTAAAAAATGGTTTGTCACTTTCATAGATGACTGTACTAGATACTGTCATATTTACTTGCTTAAAGGAAAAGATGATGCTTTAGAAGTATTTAAATTATATAAATTAGAAGTAGAAAACCAATCGAACACCACAATTAAAACCATTAGATCTGACCGTGGAGGTGAATATGTAATCCCTATAGGAGACTTTTGTGCACAACATGGCATTATTCATGAGGTAACTCCTCCTTATTCACCACAATCTAATGGAGTGGATGAACGGAAAAACCGAACCCTTAAGGAGATGATGAATGCCATGTTAATCAGTTCAGGACTACCTGCGAACTTATGGGGGGAGGCCGTCCTCACAGCTTGCTATATAATCAACAGAGTGCCTCTTAAAGGATCAGTCAAATCACCGTATCAATTATGGAAAGGCAAACAACCCTCTTATGGATACCTCAAAGTGTGGGGGTGTTTAGCCAAGGTCTCTATTCCTCCACCTAAGAGGACTAAAATAGGACCTAAAACAGTTGATTGTGTCTTCATAGGATATCTCGAACACACCACTGCTTATAGGTTTATGGTTGTGAGTTCTGAAAACTCAGAAATTGGTGTGAACACCATTATGGAATCTAGGGATGCTACATTTTTTGAAAATGTGTTTCCGTTGAAATCTGAATCTCGCATGATATGTGATGATCCCCTAGATGTCCCTTCTTCTAGCCATATTTTACCAATAGAAGAAGATGAACCTGTTTATGAACCTAGAAGAGGCAAAAGACTTAGAATAGAAAAATATTTTGGGCCAGACTTCATAACCTGTTTAGTTGAAACTGATCCACAAACCTATAAAGAGGCCATGAATTCGTCTGAAGCTCCATGGTGGAAAGAATCCACTATTAGTGAGATGGATTCTATTGTTCAGAATGAAACCTAGGAGATAGTAGATTTACCTCCAGGGTGCAAACCCATAGGCTGTAAATGGATCTTCAAGAGAAAACGTAAGGTAGATGGAACTGTAGAAAAGTATAAAGCTAGACTAGTAGATAAGGGATATAAACAAATAGAAGGTGTAGATTTCTTTAAAACTTATTCACATGTCACTAGAATTACTTCCATTAGGATGCTAATTGCAATCGCTGCAATTCATAACCTAGAAATACATCAAATGAATGTAAAAACTGCGTTCATAAATGGTGAATTAGATGAAGAAATTTATATGGACCAGCCCGAAGGCTTTGTGGTGAAGGTTTATGAAAACAAAGTGTGTAGACTTAAAAAGTCTTTATATGGCTTGAAACAAGCACCGAAACAATGGCATGAAAAATTTGATCATGTAATGTTCTCTAGTGGTTTTAAAATAAATGAAGCTGACAAATGTGTGTACAATAAATCTATAAATGATGCATGTGTGACTATATGCTTGTATGTTGATGATATGCTTATACTAGGTACAACTTTAGAAATCATTAATTCCACTAAGAACATGTTGAGTGAGAACTTTGACATGAAAGACTTAGGTCCTGCTGATGTAATCCTAGGGATGAAAATTAGAAAAGAGTCTAATGGATTCAGTCTTAGTCAATCTCATTACGTTGAATCATTTCTTAAGAAATTTAACCTGTTTGATAGTAAACCAGCAAGTACTCCATTTGACCCTTCTTGCAAACTCAAGAAAAACAAAGGCAATGGAGTCTCCCAACTTGAATATTCACGTGTCATAGGAAGTATGGTGTATTTAATGAACTGCACAAGACCAGACATTGCCTATGTTGTGAGTAGACTAAGTAGGTATACCTGTAATCCAGGGCATGTGGATTGGGATGCACTTTTCAGAGTGTTGAGGTATCTTAAATACACTTTAAACTACCGTTTGAGTTATGAAAGACACCCCGCTCTTCATGAAGGATACTGTGATGCAAACTGGATAGCAGACTCAGAGGAGTCTAAGTCTAAGAGTGGATACATATCCACTGTAGGTTGTGGATCAGTGTCTTGGAAGAGTTCCAAACAGACCTGTATCGCTCGATCCACTATGGAATCCGAGTTTATTGCGTTAGATAAAGCAGGAAAGGAAGCCGCTTGGCTAAGATGTTTTTTTGAAGACATTCCTCTCTGGCATAGGCCTGTGCCAGCTATATCCATACATTGTGATATTCAAGCTGCAATAGCTAATGCTAAAAACAACAACTATAACGGAAAATCTATTCATATTAGGAGAAGATACAATTCTCTAAAACAACTAATCTCAACTGGCGTTATTTCTGTTGACTTTGTGAGGTCTAAGGAGAATATCGCGGACCCTTTGACGAAAGGCTTGTCCAAGGAGATAGTTAGTAATGCATCGAGGGGGATGGGACTTAAGCTCATAAATTAAAACTTGCCATGAAGGATACTCAACCTTGCTGACTGGATATCCCAAGATCAAGGTTTTGAATGAGACAACTAATTTGTGGGGGGTAAAATTAAACACTATCAGGGAATTATTTTCTCTGTCCCTTCCCTATGGTGTAGACGTGATAGTGTGACTGCATGTGAGGATGACTTATAGTAAAGTCTTAATGAGTTCTATAGTTTCAATTTAAGATTGAAATGGGGTGTAGCAGTTAACACTCTTGATAGAACTCACCTATCTGAATGAGGAAGTGGGTCGCTTCCTATGAGAATTGAGCTGATTCTCTAGAGCATTCTGAGAAACGGGATATGTCCAGGGCCAAAACGGACACAACGGCGTGAACTTAACAGCACTCTTGAGAGATATCTCGCGTAAGGATCTATTGATGAATTACACCAAACCATGGCAATTCAAGACATCGCGTTCACTGTTCATCAAGTAGTTCCGGTACTTCTCACTAAGCAGAGGTTCAATTCCTTATGGACACCTATTGCTTAAGAGGTATTTCTCGTTTTCCGGTTTTCTGATTTATCACTTTCTTCATTCATGTGGGGGATTGTTAGAATTAAAAATGGATTTCTTACTTAAAATTAATTTTGTTACTTAATATATCTTAAAGGGACCTAGGGTCACTAGTCCAAACTTGGGGTGGAAAAATTAAAGCCATCGATTTTCACTTATTAGTGAATGAGAAACCTTTGGTTTGTCCCATATTAGGCAAACCAAAGAGGAAGTTTATCTTTATTACCACAAACGTTCTATATAAGGAAAAAAAAACTAGTGGATTGGATATGGACTTAGGAAATGGACTAGTGGGAAAATGCACACATGTGCGGTGCTTCCCACCGAAGCACCGCGGGCCGCGGGCTTGCGGAGCTTGCGTGTGATTTTGCGTGAGCCTTGGTGCGACCATTGGTGCGACCATTGGTGCGAGCCTTGGTGTGAGCCTTGGCACGACTCTTGGTGCGAGCCTTGGTCCAAGCCTTGGCGTGACCATTGGCATGTGCCTTGCGTGTGCCTGCGAGTGCATACATGTACCCATCAAAGATCCAACGGTTTTATATTTTAATTTTATACATTAAATATTTGACCGTTTTGTATTTATAAAATTAAATCAGATTTAATAAACAAAATCTTTTAATTAAATATCTCGAATTTAAATGTTGAATTAAATGAATTTTGACCGTTTGAACAATCAACAGTCTTCTTCTTCTTTAAAAGAAAAACAAAAATCAGATTTTCACTTACCCCAGTCGCAGCCACTGACCTGACGACTTTTCCCCTCTTCTTGCTTTGTATGCGCACTAGTTTATTTTTTCATCTTCTTCTACTGTTAAGTTCACAACGGACCAATGAGTCTTTCTAATTGGGTTGGTATCAGGTGATTTTATCCTGGATTCGATTTGTCATCTCTAAAGGTATAGCAACACTTTTCTAAAGGTGTACCTGATAAATATCGAGTTAAGGGCAGTCGGTTGAAAAGGCGACTCCATCTCTTTCTGCTTGTGTGATTGTCTGAAGTGTGTTATCTGTTCTAACCCTTAACTATTTTCAAGCTTCTGTTTGGTTTGTTCACTGTTACAGGAATATTCTCCAATAATCACAACACTGCCATCATCATGATCTCCATCTCTGAATTTAGGAAGAAGAAAGGTATGGCCCCGATCAATTCTTGTTGGCGCCCCATCAATATTTAAAATTCGGAAGCCTTGAGCAAATGAGCAGGTGATCATATAATTATTTGAATTCCAGTTGCCCCATAACGTCCGAGGGGGTGTCAATAGCGGTTACCCTGGAAATGACCAATTTGCCCTTAGTATTCGTTTCGCTCATAACTTTCTCATACGAAGTCAGAATGACCTCGTTCTTTCGCCGTCGACTTCGTAATTAAATTCTATACAACATGGATGGTAGAAATCCTGAAATAGACTGAGTTCCACCGGGTCTCTGGCAATTCTTCTCTTGCAAAGCTCCATTTCACTTGTTTCAGAGATGTAACCTAATAAAACACATAAACTACAAAAGTAATAATAACACACGGTAATTCACACAAAATATAGCAAATAAGTATAAGGAAATGATAATTAAAATGTATGAATTATGCTCATATCAACTTCCAATGTGCGTCCTATCCATGGTTTGAAGATTGCATCCACTAATCGTTGGTAGGTTTCCCCTGCATTTCTTAATCCAAACGGCATTCTCGTATAACAATATAATCCTTGCGGGGTAAAGAACGCAATATGCTCTTGATCTTCCTCGGCTAGCGTAATCTGGTTATATCCTGATTGTCCATCCATAAAAGAAATGGCTTCGTGTCCTTCAACAACATCTACTAATTGATCAATGCTTGGAAGTGGATAGCTATCTTTCGGACATGCTTTATTCAAGTTGGTGAAGTCTATGCAAAATCTCACCCCTCCATTCTTCTTCGGGACTATAACCATATTTGATATCCACGTTGGGTAGCGCACTTCTCGAATGAATTCTGTGTCCATTAGCTTCTTCAATTCTTTTTCTACCGGATCATGGTATTCAGGTGCTACCTTCCGCATCCGTTGCCGAAATGGTATGGTGCCCGGATGTATACGCAGTTCATGCTGAACTATGCTTGGGTCACTTCCTGGCATGTCTCCTACTTTCCACGCAAATACATCTGCGTACTCTTCAAGTAAACTGATTGGATCTTGCTCCCTTTCTGAGTTCATCAGGGTTCCAATTTTAACGGCACAAAAAGTATATTTGGGGATTCCTAAGAATGTGGGATCCCCCTTGAGTTTCTATTGTGAGGTTCCACCTCCTTTTCCTGCTTCTAACTCAACTCATTTGACTACAGAATCTCTTCCTTCTTCATTGACTCACTTGTTGGCTGCAACTTCAGCCAAATATTGATTTATTGCTCCTTCCTTAGCTTCGACTTTCCTTTCTTTCTTCTTTGCTTTCACTTGTTGATCTCTTCCTTGATTTATGTGTGCTTTCGTGAGGACGCACGTTCTCGCCATGCTCTGATCTCCCTTAATTTCCATTTCTCCCTGAGGCGTTGGAAACCGCAAGTACTGATGATACGTTGCTGCTACCCCTTTCAACTGATGAACCCAATGCCTTCCGATGATGGCATTGTAAGGTGAGGGCGTTTCTACTATACTGAACTTTGTTGTAACACTCAAGGGTCCATCCATAATTTCGAGTATGACTTCTCCCCTTGGTTTTGACGCTACTCCATTGAATCCATAGATGGTGTAGCCAGATGGCTCCAACTGATCTTCTTTCAATCCCATTTTTAGAAATATGTCATAAAACAACACATTAAGAGAACTTCCTCCATCTATCATAATCTTTCTGATACTCCAGCTAGACACAGGCAGGGTGAGAACCAGCGGGTCGTTGTGAGTTTCTACTTATTGATCAACCTCTTCTGATGAAAATGTTAGCGGGGAAGCCATCCATTCTTCCCATGTCTCAGTGATTCTTCCTGCAACTTTAAATACTTCATGGTTGATTATTCTCTTGTGCAGTTTCCTGTCAATTGTTGTATTCATTGAGAATTGATGCGACTCCGTGAAAGTGATTGTGTTAATGGTGGGATTGTTCCCTGGAATGTTTATTGTCTTTCCAGCACTTGACCTTGGAGGGGGATTAGGTAAGCACAAAAATTCATTGAGTTCCCCTGCATCGATCATTTTTTGTACCTGAAATTTCAATTTTTTGCATCTATATGTGGGATGTCCATAAAAGCAATGATATTCACAGTATTCCTTTGAATTTTCAGCATGCATTGGCTGCCTTCCCTTTGTAATTGGCCATTCGAAGTCATGCATGTTTTGTATGGCATTTATAATTTGTGGATAAGGAGTATTTAGCTTTGTAAAAACCCGATATTCAAATTGCTGGTTAAACCTTCTTTCATGATCAAACCTTCCATGCTTAAATTGATTGTGAGGGCGCTCATCTGTTGCTCCTTTTTCAAGATTGGCGGATGGCTCCGCATGGCTGGCTCTGTTTGCCGTTCTATGATGATAGGTGGTTGCTTTTGGAATTTGCCTTTGGATGTCTTGCAACCTTGCATGCTTCTCAATGATATTCCTCAAGGCTCCTTCAGTTTTTGGATTTGCTGTGTGTATCTCAGTAAAAAGTGGGCATGTTCGATTGGAAATTCCCCATTTATAGATATTGATTGCGATCTCGGGGGGTGACATTTCCAATGGCCTGAAAAATGGCTTGCCATATATCGGTGTAGTCTCGAATGGATTCCTTCGCTGATGATGCTAACCCAAATAATCTGTCCATGCCTGCATCTGCTGGCTTGTTATACATGTACATTTCCAGGAACTGTCGGGTCAGTTGTGCATATGAACATATTGAACCTTCTGGTATACTGTCATACCATAGTAACATTGTCCGTTTTAGGCTTGATGGAAAATATCGACACATGATTACATCATCCTGTTCCCATATAGTCATGTTTCGATTGTAGTATTTCAAATGAGCAGAGGGGTCTTTTGTCCCATCATAACAATCGAAAAACGGAAGATTGCACTTATGAGGAATTGGAGCAAAGGCTAAGTACGAAGCCAATGGTGTCCGTTGTGATTCTCTCAAAACTTCTTCCAGTCGTCCTCCCTCCTGCTTGTTTTTCATAGCTCTTAATTATCCTTTTATTGCTTCCAGATCCTCAACATACTTGTTCCAGTTGTTGCGCGGTGATATAATACCATCAAAATCCAATCCGCACGTTCCGTAACGCTGATTATACCTACTTTGCTTGAAATTCTCATTAGCATGAGTTGGTGGTTCAACCATCATCACTCTCTGGTCATGATCAACCTTTGCTTTGCCTTTGGCTGATTTCTTTGAACGCTCTTCTTGACTTTGTAAACTGGCAGTAGATGTTTCTTCATTTGCTTTATTCTTAAAAGCTTGATTTTCTTGTATTAATAGAGCTATTGTCTCTCCATTAGCCTTTCGTACCTTGCGCATCTCATTCAGTTCTTCTAGAAATATGCTGATGGGGTTTTCCCGGATTTGTAGTACCTTTTCATTCGTTTGATGTGTAGTCTGATCATTTTCATGGGAATGGTTATTAAGTCCTTCCCTTTGAGGCCTTTGTTCTTGCGTTTCTTCATTTATTTGCATTTGATTTCTTGCCCCATGTGCTTGTGATGGAATATTATTTATGACACCCGTTCTTTCACCTCCATTGTGAATTGCTTGATTCTCTTGCCTAGACGTTTGAGGATCTCTTGTAATTTCTACCTCTGATTCCGTAGCCACGGCTGTTGTTATTTGATTGTCTGTGGTTTCCATTACTTCTGACTTGTTGGTGATGTTATGGACGATTCTTTTTCTTTCTTTGCAGCTGCTAATGAGACTTCTTTGCTAATGTTAGGTAACTAATTTAATTTAGTATTCACATATAAATTATGATAAGACTTTATTTTATAAATACCATGATTTCATGCAAAAGGTAAAAAATCAATTTAATCATCAACCAATTTTCTTAAAACAAAATCAATACGGGCTTATAAATAGAATTTACAAACTTCTTGAATCAATTGCCAATCGAATCATAATATTTAGAAACAAAATTAAATCTATTGGAAAATAATTTAAAGCCAAATTCCTGTTAAAGGATTTAAAGTATCATGTTAACATGAAATGTTACAAACACGTTTGATTACAAAACTTTTTCTATAAAATGATGATTACAAATACCTTGATAATATGAATGAGAAAATTCAAATCAATGAAACTAAGATCATAACTAAGGGAAGATTTTCTATACTCATAAGATTTAAATATTTTGAAAACAAAGATTTGACCAGGTAGAATAAATTCTTTACTACCCTCCCTGTTTCTAGCGCCAAACTGTAACTACCGAAAATCTGATGGTCATGGACCACCACAAATCCGATAGAACATCAAGAAGAATTTTGATGAATTCACATACTAATTAAATACTTTTGTTAACAATTGGAAGGAAAATGAAGAAGTCTCTAAAAGAATGTCAAATGCATCACTAAATGAAAATGAAATCAACTCAAAAAATAACGTGGTTCGCCTATTATGCCTACATCCACGGGATAAATATGGTATCTTTATTTACAATCGTTATCTTTGTACATATACTAATATAAAGAATTGAAGTACTTAAAGATAATAGAGTCCTTAACCTAATGTTAGCTTTTTCCACTTATCGATTTTCTTTCAGAGTTTTTCCTCTCTCTTCTGTTGTTCTTTTATTTCTACTTGGGGATCAGTATTTATTGCAAAATATGATGGGTCCCTCTTCCTTACTTATTCGTATCTCTATTTGACCTGTTTGATCTTATCTTGACTTTGTCGCAAACTCATCTTACTCCTTTTGTGATGCTTCTTGCAGGTTCCGCTTGCTGGTGCAGCTTCTCTTTGGATTGAGCGATTGTTGGTCCTTTGTCTTTATTGTGTGAGTGCTGGCATGTGTGACATGTGGAATTTGACGTGTCGCTTCTTGCTTTTGGGATGTGTTTGCCTTACACATATTGAAATTATATTGCTTTGTGTCAGCATTATTTTTCCATATGTCCTGCCAGGTATCATTGTATTTTGGTACGTGTCTTGGTAATATTCCACGTGGTAGTCTTGACCTTATCCTCGTACATTCTTTGTTTATTGTTGATGTGGAGTATGGTTGTGCTTTCAGGATTGAAACTTATAGTGTGTGAGTGATAGGGCGCAAATGACTGTAGGGCGTAGGTGATAGTTGGGCGCAGATGATTGTAGAGCGCAAGTGATAGTAGGGCGCAGATGATTGTAGAGCGCAAGTGATAGTAGGGCGCAGATGATTGCTTTGGCTATCAATGATGCTTTTTCTCGTAACTTACATTCTTTCCACGTGTTTCACATCCGTTAAGCCAGTCTGACTTTACTGCTTCCGGTGTCAGTTGATGTGTGACAAATGTATTATAGTTGTCTTCCTTTATCATTAATTTTTCTCTTGTACTTCTCGGTGCACCATAATGCGATACTTTCTTCTTAAGATGTAAACGCGTGGAACCGATGAATTTATTCCCCTACAGGGAGCATATAATAAAGTTGTGATCATCAACACCAACAAAATACAGTTTCAGAATTCATTCTAGAGCTATTTTTTAGAGAGTGCTAAGAGGAAGACCACATTTAATTGGAGGACAATTAATGGGGTTGATGCCTTGGAAATTTCATATGATGTTCCAGTTTGAAGTAGTTAGTATCGAATTCAGGTTGAGAGCTGATATACAAAGAGATAATATTTCACTAATGGTGGCATCCCAAGCTGGAGAGGTGGTTTCTGTTTATAATTATTTCAAAATTCATGATAACCAGATGCTTGCTAGAATCTTATATGTATGCATGGGGGATGCCATTGGAAAACAGGACCAATGGAATAAAATTATCTATTTTTCTCAAAACATTACAAATAATAAACCTTGGATTATAATAGGAGACGTAAAGTTCATTCTCCACGTCAATGAAAAACAAGGGGAAATAATAATAGTTCAAATGCTACTAGTTTAATTCATGACATTATGCAAACTTAGGTCTTATTGATCTTAGATATCAGGGAATCCGCTTTACTTGGTCAAATAATAGAGAAGGAAATGAAAACATTAAGAAAAGAGTCGACAGAGTTCTTGCCTCTACAAATTGGTCAGCTGTATCCTTATACAATTGTTGAGCACCTTGTTAGAGTAGGATCTGATCATACCTCGATTCTTTTTAATGTTAAACCCATCACTTCCAAAACTAGTATTAACAAATGAATTGGTCAACACTGTATTCCTAAAGTGATGCTAAGCCAGCACTGAATGAAATAAATAAAGAAACATTTATAACTTTAGTTGCCAGAGTTAGTAAATCCATCATCCCCTAATGATTTCAAACCAATTAGTTAAAGTAATACTACCCCTGTCCTGAAAAATAGGTATTATCAATTTTGTTGGGACGAAGGGAGTTCTATTTATAAAAGGGGCTTTTAATAAAATGCCCATGTACGAAACCCTCGTTTATAAAATAGTCACGTTTTTTTCAATATTAATTTAATGCACACAGTTTGACCTTTCCCGTCCCGTTTTATTAAAAACCGGCTAACGGACGTTACTGTATACGTGGAAATAAATCAGGCTTGAGAAAAGACATTTAAGCCCCTAAATCGTGTGACTAGGACCTGGTTAAACCGTGCTACATGCCCGAGACACTACCTAGTTAAATCGTACGATTATAAAACCGTTCAAATAATGAATGTTGCTCTCTTTCTTCTCCGATTTAGAAATCATCGGTGGAAATCCTAAGTTCGTCTTTTAGGCCTTCATTTTTCTTGTTCAATCCATGATTCAGGACATTCAGTTTACTCCTTCCCTGCATAGTTTAATCCTAACATTCACCAACACTCAATCAAAAATCATATCAATTTCAACCCATCTCTATAATTTGTTCTTCACCCACTGTTTACAAATGCAACTTTATTACATCCTTCAAACAATCAAACCCATTATAACTTTGTGTCTGCAATATCAAAACCAACAACCCCTTCTAATTCTCAACCTGAATTTTCTAATTTGGTAGTAACACAATCCCTAACACCATCCAACGATAACAAACTCAGATTCATGAACTCAGATCCATTATCTACCATTTTCGTCTTCTTTCCTTCATCTGTTGCAGCTCAAAATCACCATCTCATCATAGCTCGGAACTAGCCATTCACTATATCAAATCGTAGATTCAACCCATCGATCTTCAAATGCATCTCAAATAGAACCAACACCATCTCAAACTCAATTTCAGAAACCCATCAGGACCATCTCTTTCTTCATTCGGTTTCTAAATCAAAACCCAAATCCATCTTCTTCCTCTTGTTCACTTCTATCGTTTAAACTCAACAGTCAGCGTCAACATCTTCTTCTCTATCTCTCTGAATTTATCCACAGCCACCAGCGACATTGAAACCCTTCTTCTCTTTTTGCTCCTCTACGGACTTAAAACTCATTCTTTTTTATCTTTCTCGACTTCAATCTTCTCTTTCGACTGTACACCATCTTAGACTTCCATTCCCTTCTCATCAATCTGAAATTAATACCCATTTTTGTTGTCTTACCCGCTGTTTCTTCTAGCCTAAACCCCTTTTAATTCAAATTACCAACTCCATCTTCTTAAACCCAACATCAACATCTTCAATTCCTCCTTATTCTCTCGAACCACTTGTTACTACCTTCTCAATTAGAAACCCTAATTAATTATAGTACAAAATTAAACATATGAAATAGAGAAAAGGAAAATCAATCTAAACCCTATTCTCAGAACCACCTTAATTGTATGAATCAAATCCAGTCTTGAGAAACTCCCAAAAATTTCCTCCAATGTCAGAAGTTATAAAATCATGATTAACAAGAATCACTTGATTAATAAGAAGAAGTGAAAAAAAGATGATCTTTGGAGGTGGTGGTGGTGATGCTCGAGAAGAAGAAGTTGCAGATGTACTCAATTGAAGAAGAAGAAAAAAAAAGAAGAGAGGAAGAAGAATGTTGTTGCATCCCTAATTCTGGTTGGAGCATCGTTCAAGTGTAGAAGAAATAAGTGATGTGATCAACTAATAGGTATTAGGGCTTGTAAGGATACTTTTGTAATTGAAGCATCAATAATTGACCAAGTAAACAAAAAATGACTTATCTGGTGGGACACGTGTTACAATCTGGTCGAATTAATCTTGAGCCGTCGATTAATCCAACGCGTGGACGGTTGAAGATCAAAACATCCTTTCTTCCGTAAAGGGTAGTTTTGTAATTGCGCCAATCAAAATATCATCTCGTCATACGAAATATTGACTAAGTAAACGAGATTTTACCAATTTGGTGGGCCTTGACGGAATTTCTAACGTCATAGTCATTATATTAAAGTTCAATAAAACGTGGACATTTTATTATATTGGTTGTTAATAGTCTGTCATTTTATTAAAAATCCCTTTATAAAATTATCTTAAAATTAGTATCTAAAAGACTTAAGCTATTAATAGGAAAGATAAAATTTCAAAACCAATTTCCCTTCATTTATGGAAGGCAGATCAGGGACAATATCATAGTTTTTCATGAAATTCTACGCACTATGAAAACTTCTAGGAACAAAAATGGAAATATGGCTTTAAGATAGATCTCTCAAAAACATTTGATCGAATTGAGTGGAATTTATTGGAAAAGACTATGCTTTCATTTGGCTTCGATAAAAATTTCTTCCAAATGATAATGCAGTGTATTTCCACTACTTCATTCTCAATGCTTCTAAATAGATCTCCAGAGGAGTTTTTAAAGGTGTAAAGAGGTCTTTGTCAAGGAGACCTTTTTCTCCTTATCTTTTTACTATTTCCATCAAAGAGATGATAAAAATTTCATTAATTTCATTAGAGTTTCTAAAGAAGCTCCTAAAGTTTGTCATTTATTTTGTTACCGATGATTGTTTCTTATTCTCATGGGGAAATATATTGGAAGCTAAGAAATTAGTTAATATTCTTACTATTTTTGGAGAAATGACATGTTAAGTCATTAATTTCCATAAATCTGGAGTTTACTTCCCTCAAAAAATGCATAAGAAACATTTTAAAATAATTTCAAGGATTCTCAAAGTGAGAAAAATTATTAAGAATAAAAAATACTTAGGAACTCCTCTGTTTTTTTGACAAAAATAGAAGTAATAATTTTGAACCTCTTCTTACCCCTAGTATATATGATGTGGTTGTAGATGTGATAAGAAAAGATTTGTTTATACTTGTGAAGATTCGATTCTAGACCTAATTTCTAATACTAAAAATAAAGTAAACTAAATCCAAAGTGATATCAAGATTTTAGAAACAACCAAGACTTTGGTTTCCACTACTATTCATGATTGAATGATACTTTAAATATTTCAAAACTCTAGTCACCTTTTAAGTCCTTTATATCTTAATTCACTAATAATCAGTCATGTTCTCAAATATTATTTATATCCATTAAGTATAGATTATCAACTGATTTAACAAAGTATAACCTATCAAATTGAATCACAAATAATTAGAAAAATCATGTAATCGAGTTAAAACTCTGCAAAATAGTGATTGAGTGTATCTATAATAAAACTAGTGTAAAGAAAATAATTTAAATGATATTATCCATCAATCATGCGTAAGTAGCTTCCTCTATTGCCTTGGTTAAGTGAGAATTATCTTATCAGTAAACAACATCTCAAAATATTTATTCACGGCTCAAAAAAATTGCTTACAAAGATGAAAAGGAGAGAAAATTATAAAACAACGAGTTTGCAACGGTGTACCGATGTTACAGTCTCGTTGTTACAATCAAGTGTTGCAAACTAAAGATAAACATTGAAAAAATTAAAACTTTTAGCAACAAATTCTTCAACCTTTTGGCCACGATTTCTTCAACCTTTTTGTAACGATTTCTTTATCTTCTTCACATGCAGAATTATTTTGATTATTTTTTTTCTCTTCTCTGGCAGAGCCCAACCTCTCCCACTTTGTTCCTCAACAACTTCTATTTATACTAAATCTCCCATATCTCCTTCAAATCTCGAATTAACTTGTCCCAAATCTTTTGTTTTAATGGAAAATCTCTCGGTAGAATCACTCGAAAATATTATTGATGATGTTTTCCTTCTCGAGAGTGATATAGTTGATGTTGTTACTATATTCAAAACTTCATAGAAATCTTCTAGACTTATTCAGACTCGAAGATATATTCTTTTGCGTCGATCTTTTTTCTTTCTCCTTGTTGTTTCGAAACCCATGAATATAACCTTCCTGATTTAACAAACTCACGAGATTTTTGGATTTCCAATCTCGTACAACTCTCCTTATTTTAGATATAAATATATTCTTGTATTTAAAACCTAAAAAAATCTCCATAAGATTTCAAGAAGAATCGCACAGTTTAGGTAGTCAAAAGTTCCAACCAATTTTTAAATTCGAAATAAGAGTTAAGAAATGGGCGCATTTATCCAGCTGGTGGGTTCCTTTATCAATTCCTAGGGGTGCCTTTATAAATTTTTACACCAATTTCTTCAAACAAGTTTATTCTTCGAAAATACCTATAAACCCAATAAATACACAAATTAGTACAAAATAACATACTAACAATATATATTTTCGGGACTAATAAAGACATAAGTATATCTATCAATATACTACGATGCTCTACAAGGGTGGAACACAAAAAAGCTAAATCCGGCTAGAAGAACAGTTATGGTTAAACATATACTAGGACGTTTCCAAACCACCAATTGCAATGTTTGGCATTTCCAAAAAATATCTTGGACAAAATTGATAAAGTTTAAAGGGATTTCTGGTAGATATTTAAAAAAGAAATATTAAGGTTAGTTGGGGATTCATAACCCCCACCATAACCATGCTCTAATTACCAAGTTGGCTTGGAAAATGATAAATCAAGAAGATCAATTTTGGGAAAGTATTCTGAAACAAAAATACTTACCTAATTCAAACTCCCTTAACAAATCAAGGAAGTAGAACACTTCTTGAATTTAGACCAGTATTAAAAAAGGTTAGACATATTGGATCAAAATACCATTTGGCAAGTTAATAAAGGAGCTGGCATTAATATATGGTCAGATTTTTTATTACCAGACCAGACTGAAAATTTAACGTCAATTTTAATTGATGATGAATTACCTAGTAAAGTTGTCTTATTATTAGACAATAATGGATATTAGAATATAAACATTAACTCAAAATATATTGATATCTCAAAATATAATTTTATAAGAGCCTTAACACCTAACTTTTCCAGGTCAGATAGAATAAGACAGAAACAAAACCCTTATGCTGAAGTAACCACTAAATCTCTTATATGCACTTGTACAATTATAAATATGATAGAGATAATTCTGAACTCTAGAAACAAATTTGGTATATTAACTTTATTTCCAGGATCCAAATGTTCTATTATAAACTTGTTTCTTATGCTTTGATATTAGGGAAAATACTTTTTAAATTTTCGAGTCATTCACATCCTTTCGTTAAATTATGTTTTTTCCTTGCAAACTCTGATAATCTTTAATAAAAAATGATATCTTTATTTGGTTTAAAATCGCACTCTTCCCAACAACAGAAACATAAAAATATTCGCATATTTCTGATAAAAATATGAGTTATGTACCTCTACCCATATTCCGCAAGAGAAGGAAAAATGCAAACTTTGATAATAGCTACAAATACTTTGTACTGACCTATAGCCTCTTTATATAATATAAATATTTATGCAATATTAAACTCGTCTCAAGTCGTAAAACTTCCACGGCTGAATTCCTTAAACTTGTTATGTATGTGTGTGTAGATATTCAAATTCTTATTTGAACATCATCAATCTACTATTGTATACACAATAAAAATAGCGTCTGGGAACGAAAGATGAGTAGTGGGACGGTTAAGAGTAGTAGAGAGGATGAGGAAATAATGGTCGTACAGTCTTCCTGACACAGAGGAAAAGACTTCACCATAATTTCTACGATCATCACTTCTCCACTTCTTCACAACCACCACAACTTATGATAAATCAGTGTGTTCACTACAACTATAAATAGATGACTTCATCTATCAAAAAGGAAGAACAAATTTATCTTAACGAGATAATCGGATTTCTAGTCAAGAATATTGCCTTCATCATAATTCAACAACCACACTGTAAATTTTATCACACAATGATTTCACAACCTCTTCTGCTTCCCTCCACTAAGATCAACCCATCATTTCCACCTTTGTGATCGAAGCAAGACGTGAACGACCATTTTTTGGTTTAGGCTCGTCTTGTACGACTTTGATTTCTCGAACCGAAAGAAATTATATTTTATAATACATATGTTTTTCACCCAAATTAAAACAGAGGTATTAGGCTTGGGAGATGGTGAGCTGAAATAGGTCTGTCTTCAGAAATAGAACCAGGTATTGTAGTCATGTCTTGCTTCAACAAAGAAATGTCAGATTTCATCTTATTGATCTCCTCATCTTTCTCAGCTAATTTACCTTTAAGGAGAGCCTCATTTGTTTGAGATGAGAGAAACTCTGGTTTGAGCTTCTTAATCTCATTGGGAAAATCTTTAAGTTTTAGCTCATCGTCATCGCTACAAGCTAAGATGTTATCTATATGAACACCAAGCTGAAATTAAAAACAAAAAATAAATATAAATATATGCAAATTGTTAAAATAAATAAATAAATAATAATAATAATATTAATATTAATAATAATAATAATAATAATAATAATAATAATAATAATAATAATAATAATAATAATAATAATAATACATTCAACATAATTACTTGATACCAGCGTTGTCAGTTTTAGACCTAACAGTTGATGCAGGCACGCAAATCATCAATTATAGAAAAATTTGTAAGAAATGGATAAGAAAGGTCGGCATCCCCCTGTAGCAAAGTAGCCAAGTAGATAAAATTGTTCCATAATTCAGCTTGAATATCTTCATTCTTCTCCACACTTTTAAAGTGAAGCTGGGGAACGTATCCATAACGAGATCTCTTCTTATTAGGAAATGTAATTGAAGAAGCAACTAGAGTTTTATTCTTGAACACTTTTCTTGTCTTTTGACTAGTACCAGGAAAACTATAACATTATCAAGATTGATGCAATCCTCAGTCATCTCACCTTCAGCTTGAGAATTGCGTGGATGAGCTAAAAAACAAGGAAAACTTGATGTGCCACAAATTATGTCATCAACTGCAAATGAATCTGGCTGAGACAATTTAGCTTTCTTCCTAAAAAAAAAGAAAAGAAAAACAAATGAGAGCTGGACAAAAGAACGTATACACATGTATATATATACAAATGACAGCTGAAAGTTGGAAAAATATTAAATTGAGAAGCTTTATCTTAGCAGGCTTGGCAGGATTCAAGCCTGAATCTTGAGAAAATTCAGTATTTCGGAATCTAACAATATGAATCATTTGAACGAGTAAAGATGTGTTGTTCTCACAATCAAAGCCTTGGAAAAAGGCTTGAATTTTATTCAGAGCAGGAATATGAACGAGAATATCACATGAGTCATACAAAACATAGTACATTTATAAGCAAAAAGGTTTTAACAATGGTTATGAAAAAAATAACTGAGAAACAAAATATTGAAAAACTAAAATACTTATAAGTTATTGCTTTATCATTAAAGTGAATTCTAATTACTCTTTATCGCCAGCAATGGGAACCCAACCAAATTCCCAATTACCTGAAATAATGATGAGAAGAATCTCATTTCCATCATTAGAACAACTTAATCTCTCTTCTGAATCAAAATGCTCGATACCGAGACTAGTATAAAGAAATTTCCTACATAGATATCTCAATTCAAAAGTTTTCCCAGAAGATTTAATCGAATATCTTGAAAGATATCGAACGAAGTTACTCTCTCAGCATCTTCAGAAACGGAATTGTTAGAAGATATGATATTATCCATTGAATGATAAAATTTTAAATTTAACTGGCCAGGTGCAGGATCGATTAGTGTGAGATATTCATACATAATAGGAGGAAGAGGGAGAGTAATAACTTTGAGACGTGACTCTGAAATTTGTAGTTCACCTTCAGAGTGGCTATTAACTTATGCTATTGAAAGATGATAGGGGTCAGGAAAACGAACTTCAAAATTATGTTCTTTGAGAAATGGGTAATTTTTATGAATTTTAGCTAAGGATTCACCTATGTTTATTGAAAAAACGTTTTGTTCAACCTTACATTTTGATAGATATCCAATATATCATCTTGATCATCCTGATTATCCTTAGTAGAAGGAGTAGTAACATCTTGATCATCTTGAACATCTTGATTGATAACAAATACAAAAACTTAATCAAAAATCTGATTATCTGAATTAGAAGCCATTATATGATGAAAGCGGGAATGAGTTTTGCAATGAAGATTGGAAACTGAAAAGTTTAAAAGCTTAAAAAATTTAAGATTAGAGGATTATGACATAGAAATCGCATCTAGCCCATTTATATGAAAGAATATTTTATTGGGAAAGGTGAAATAACCTAAAACACGTACAAGATGCACCTCTGAATTAACCTATAAGAGGATGACATTTGTAAAAGTGAAATCCCATTATGAGCATTAACTTAAAAACGATCTTTGGATGATGATGACATACCAACATATTTACATATTCTGGTAAGGGAGAACAAATTTTAAAAACGAGTATCTGGAATCATGCTAATAAAATATACGAATAATAATAAATGACATTAATAACAACCACATAAATAATAACTTCTGAATAAGTGTTTTGAAAGGTCAAAGTAGTCTGAGAGTCAGAAAAGAAAAACTGAGGCAAATAAAATTGAATCTATGGTTTAATCAAAAACTAGAACTGAAACTAATTTTCGATAAAACTGGGGGAAGATATGAGATATTATTCACCAAAAAACTGATCCAGTAAAATTATACCTTACAAGTATAAAATTATCAGGATACGGTAACTTAGCTGAAACCAGCTATGGTGAAATAAGAACAATTGTATCATTTATACAAGGCAATGATCATAAATAATCTATAGTTTAATTAAAGCTAACCCTCAAACTAGCTTTAATTAAACTAGGGGAAAGATGGGAAAATATCGCATCTATCCATAGATGGTACCCATCAGCGCCAATAGATGAAAGGTAAGAGGAGATCTAGAGTCAAGACCGATTATCACTTGAATCACGTGACGACAACTAAAGTCACGAGATAACAGGTTGAATTATACAAACATGACAACAACTATCTGGATTGTACAGATAGGAGCTGAGAAGTTAAGAGTCTGGGTTAAATAGTTGTTTGGTTATTGAAGACCTTGATTTCGGAGCTGGAACAGAGAAATTATCTATAGTTGACAAAGATGAGCACCTGAAGAAGCTGGAATATGCAAGACTATGTACAAATTACACATCTTCGGGGAAGAGGCGGGAAATATAAAGTTGTCTGTTGGGTCCCAATAGGTACGTGAAATATAATTGGTCCCTACTGATCACACAATATACATGTAGATCATCTTTTGTATATATAACCAGTAAAGTTCATTTTATAAACAAAAATCATTTTCATCGATAATCTTAATCTTTAGTTTTTCTCTTATGATTATCTTCTTATGTCTTACTCTTTTCATTCACCTATATTAACAATTTCATAACTCTTATTTGAGATTCTAGATTTTAAACGTAGGTACAATATTAATCAGTTATTCAAGCAACTCACATTCAAACTGTAATCTAAATTTTATAGAGGTATAATTCCTGATCAACAAATAATCACACTTTCAAAAGGTGATGATATACCGTTGTACTGAAAGTAAAGTGAAAGTAAATTGATGTGAACAAGCAAATGGATTGCTGAATTGTATATCCACTAGTTAGGATTAGAGAAAAGCGCATTGTGCACTTTTGGAGTAGATAATATTAATAAATACTAAGGAGTGTGCATTCCACACACGATGGCCACCACATTTTTATTTTATTTTGATGGTCGAGCATCAATGCATGCATGTTTCATGTATTTCTTGACCATTCTTGGTTTTTTCTATTTTTATTTTTTAAAAATTTTATCATCTTATTACAAAATTAAAACCTAATTAAGATTGAACCTTCTTTAGTCTCCAATCTATTTATCATCTTCCCTAAAAGTAAATTTTTGCTGCCACTCAAATCCACTAGAGGTTGTAATTGTTGGAACTTTGAACTCATTTTTGTTGTCCTTCATTCTTTGAATTTTAAACGTTTGCGATAATAGTGCCTCTCCATTTGATAAGGAATCCATAAACACTTTAGTCAAACAGAAGGATTGTTTAAGTGATCAGTAGCCTAGTTGTAATTCGGTATATTATTCATAAATTTTATCAAATCATTCGTTTCCGAATAACACAACCGAATTTTTTTAACACCGACTCTTGAATCCACAAACACTTTAGTCAAACATAACGATTGTTTAGGCGATCAGTCAGCAGTTTACGAAAACAAAGTACATCAATCAATAAACGAAAAAAAGATAACCAACAGGATAATAACATTTTCTAAAGTAAAAATGAAAAGAAGACACATTTTCTAGGTTTATGACTAGTCGTGGATTTGGTGTTGATGATCGTGGTACATCGATTGGACGTGGACGTCATTGACCTGACTACATAATCCTCTCTCCTCTCTCGTGTCTACCAAACCTTGGAAAAAAAACCTTAACTGCCGACATCCTCTCTTCTCGGATCCAAGTTCCAACCGATTTTGGACCGAGTCTAGGCAAGGTTTTATCTTTCTTTTTTTTTTTTCCTTTTTTTAAGCATGAATTTTATTAAATTATTTAAAGAGTTATTATACAAGGATATATAATACCCAAAGATTCATCAGTTCCAAATGAAATGATATGCCATGAATCTAAAGTAGCAAAACAGTGGAGTAAAATGTGAGCAATAGTCTTCGGATCAGAGTTGCATCGGGGGGAGATATTGGAGTCGAAGGTCGGAAGGCCTTCAGTCAATGTTTTCCACAAGAAAAGTTGTACTTTCGATGGACACGGCTGAATCCATAAGAAAGTTGTTGATAAGGGTGTTTGATGCGCTTGATTCAAGGTGCTAGTCATGCAACTGTGTCCTTGTGTTGAGGTGTACTTCCCTAACGTTAATTGTCTATCTCCTTCTTTTCCAACTTGATATCCATCATGTGGTGTTTACCAGGGAAGATAGAGGTTACTAATGCTAATAAAGTTACTACAGAGATATATAAATTACAAGATGAACTAGACTGATTGAAACTCAACTAATTCTAACATAAGACGATTGAAGCAAATAAATAAGGTACTTAACCACTCAGAAGTTAAAACCTCTAAATTATACGCCATTATGAAAATAAAGCAAAAAAATTAAGTAAAAGCAGTAAATGTCTAAAGTGATCGTTTTAGAAAAGTGGTAAAAATAGTTCGTTCGCTGAGACTTGTGAAGATTCGTTATAGACCTAATTTTGATTTAAACTAGAAAATGAGTAAAGAATTTTGATAATATTGGGAAGAACTGGAACTCAGGATTCCACCAAAATCACTTCTGAATGATTTCTACAATGATTCTTTAACAATTATAGCTCTTTTATTGACCATCTTTCTTTGCCAAAAGTAGATTTCTAAAACATTAATTGTAAATCACAAGCATGGCGCATCGAAAAAGCTCTTAAGTCCCAGCATACACCATCAAACAAAATCACAACTAATTAAGAAAAATCATAAATCAAATAAAATTAATGCAAAAGTCATTAAGAATCAAAAAAAGTTACCATTCATTCATGAAATATGGCTTCCTCCATTGTCCCAGTGGTTGGGTTTAACTAGACATAGCTTTCTTAAAATCCATTAAAATATTAAAGAAAATCATGAACTGTTTTTGAAAAGCAAAACTAAACCCTAGTTTTCTATCTGTGAGAAGTTGTCTTCAAAATTGTATCTAGGCTCCCTTTTATATAGGCTTTTGTAACCTCCTTTTGATCCTTATCCAACTAGGAAACCTAGTATCATTAAACTTTTCCACTTCCTTTTGATTCCTTATCCAATTAGGAGACTTAACCTCCTCAAAAACCAACAAAAACCTTAATTTTCACGTCAAATGCGAGCCCAAAACGCTTCTCTTATTTCTCTTCCCGCACAGGCCCAATAAGGCCCAACAGATAACAAATCCAAGTTGGTTTCACGGTTTTGCTCATAACTTCTTCATACGAACTCGGAATGACCTCATTCTTTTTACGTTGGCTTATCCTTTCAATTTTATACAAGATGGAGGGTAGAAATCCTGGAATAGAATGAGTTCCACTGGATCTTTAGCAATTCTTCCTTGTAGAGCTCAATTTCACTTCTTTTAGAGATGTAACCTAATAAAACACATAAACTACAAAAGTAATAATAATACACAGTAGTTCACACAAACTCTAAAAAATAAGTATAAGGAAATTATACTTAAAATATGTAAATTATGCACTTATCAAATTCCCCCACACTTGCCTTTTGCTAGTCCCCGAGCAAACTATATATCTTAAACTAACCTAAGGTAAAATACAACTCCCTTTCGTTGAGGACACGGTTACACTTAGCATGTCTAACAATCCTTTAAACCCATAGGTGTCTCTATCAGACGAGTTATAGTCTCGTGAGGGTTTACAAGAGGTATACCCACAAAACCTTTACTCCAAACCCTAGCTATATGTGAACGATTGAGGGTAAACACTAAACAAGCTAATTAGTTGGCATACTAAATTCTTCGGATATGTGAATCATTACCCTATATGAATTCAATTGTTGTATACGAGTTTGCACTCAGCATACTAAAATTCATAAGAAAACAAAGCTCTACTCAGAAAGTCGTTTAACCACGATACTCAAAATTTATCAAAGTTCAATCACATGAAAAGATTTAGAAGATGGATATGGAGATGATGAAGTTTGCGCATGTTGACTAAGATGAACGGTGTTTCCCATATCTGTCTGAAGGTCAGTGCCAGGATGAATCCTAATGGATTGAGATACACTCCCACTGGTCTTACTTCTTATACTAATATAGACTCAACTGGTATATACAAGGGTCCTAATGATCGATTTATTAAAAATAAAATAATTATTTTATTAAATATACTGACAACATGATTGGACCAAATGAATCCAAGCGCATGTTCCTTATCAGCATGTTACATGATAATTCTCATGGATCCTATGTTCCACGCTTGCTTAGGCGACGGAGATAGGGAGAACACATACATATTGCTATCAAAGTGTCAATACTCAATTATTATTTTTTTATAATAAAATCCGAATAATAGTCTAAATAATATCAAACACTCTACTTCATCCTGGCGGCGATAAAAATTCGATACTGGTGGCCCACCGAATCACTTAGAGAAACACAAAAATTGCAAAAATAGAAACAAAAGGTGATATGGTCGAGATAGACTCCGAGATATGGTGACGACTATCATGTTATTTCTAACACCTGAGCTAGGTATCCTTTTATGAATAGACCATTTAGCTGAGCACACCAATTCTTATAGAAAAAATGCTAATTTTCCATCTACCTAGAATGGTTAGTGTCATCCTGAATTGTTCACAAGTTTCTAGAGTTTAGAGTTTCATATTTTAACTTAAAAGTTTCTCCCTTACCCACAAACTTAAATCTAACATTGTCCTCAATGTTCTAAAGATGAATGATTAAAAGCATGAACAATGAGAAATTGTTACCAATCGAAGAAAAGGAGTTAAGGAAAGATATTACCGTGTCGCATGAGCATGGGTTACCTCCCAAGAAGTGCTAAGTTTAAAGTCTTCATCCAGACTAAGAAAGAATTAATCACCTCATAAAATCACAATAAATTAGCAAACAAATCCTATGTGTATCGAAGGGACGGTGGAATTGAAGATTTAGCTGAGAAAAATTAGAGAAACCGTGATAGTTTTTGTTAGGCTTTTGAAATTGCTAGAAATAAAGCTGGTTCAAAATGGGAAAGCGACTTTCATCGAAAGAGTGTAACAAAATTCCGTTTATTTATTTTCCTAGTTTGCTAGAGTTTTTGTCATTTTTCTTTTTTTAAGCAAATTAAGGAAAACAAACTACAAACTATCCCTTAATTGTATGTGGTCACCACATAAATAATGCACAAGCCATACCGGTGGCACAAAATAATCCATATCATTAACATTAACCTTAGTCCAATGATCTAGGTCATGAGCAACATTGTTAGCAGTTCGATTAACATACACACAAAAGATAAACTGAAATTTCGAAACTATGGTTTTAATGTCTTGAAATAGAGAAATAGTTTGTAAATCTCCCAAGAAAGTGTTCTTATTGATATGATTCAAAATAGTTCAAAATAGTCTCCGCATCACTCTCGACTATGATATGATCTTGTTCTTTATCCCCAAGCAAACTTTAGGGCATCTCTAATGGCGAGAACCCCTGCTTAATTGAAAGGCTGGAGTGTGTCTTGTCTACTGTAAAGTGTGCATCCCTAATAATTTTCTGGATAACGTTAATTTGACGAAGAGTTCTACGAGGGTTATAAATTACGTACTTTGTTGGATGATACAGTGGTCCGTTGAAGGTCGACACAGCGATAAATGCACGAGCATCATTTCCAGTATCATCGAGCTTGAGGTACGGGTCAAACACCACGTCGTCAGTTTTTAAAGTGAGCAAGTTTTTCCTTATCTCAACCATCTTAGTCTTTTTGTCCTTCTGTTGGTTTCCTGAGAAGGGATATGTGTTTCCTGTAAGACTAGCGAAATACCAGTTTTTATCCTCCTTTGATGATCTCAAGGTATGAAAATGGTCGTAAACCCATGAATGCATAAAAAAAGAATTATATTAAACACAAATCAATATAAAATTTAAACAAATTTTGGAAATAAAACACAAAAATTACCTGAAGAAATCCAACATTCCCCGCAATTTGTGTAGCGTTCCACCTTGAAGATTTACCAAAACTTTCAAATAAGAAAGAAAGGGTGGCAGTGGCCCACAAGTACCCTGCAACTTGGTTGTTCTCCAAATCAAAATTGAGATGTCCCAACAGCTGTAGATAGCCAGCGTTCATTCTGTTACCCGAGAGATCGGGAAAAATTATGGAAACAATTGCGTAAAATAAGTCGATTGTAGTTGTATGTCTAATACTTGCTGGACCCATCTACCTCTGCTTGGAATTCTCGAAATTTTCCCTCAGACAACTCAAATTTATCTTTCTTGCAGTAGAACAAGCCAAAATTTCACCATCCTTTCGTCTTTCTCTAGTTACCTCCTGCTTTGCTCCGACTCCTATCTCAAACTCTTTTTCGGCTTCATTCTTGTGCCATTCAAAACATTCTTCGGCCAACTTAAAAGTGTTGTCGAATCCCTCATGCACGACTTTTCCATCCACGAACGGGCTTGTAATTTGGAGAGCATTGTCTAGAGTGATAGTCATCTCACTGATAGGAAGATGACAAGTTGTTGTCTCGGGATAAAACCTCTCCCTAAAGGAACAAACAATAACGACATCATATTTATTCTGTGCCAATGATATTCCAGGATATAACCCCGAAGCCTGTATCAAGGCTATCACCCCTTCTCTCTCTGAATCCAAGGGCCAAAAACTCTCTTTCTAGTGTTTGAGTTTCGGTATCGCTGTCATATGATCCTACATAAACAATGGTAAGAAAATTAATAATAATATATACATTTTTATATTTAGATCAGATTAGATTAGATTTGTTTATTACATTTGCCCGACATAACCTTTCCACCCATAAATGTTAGTAACCAAATAGACGAAGGCCATATCCCTTGGATTACCCGAAGGTCTTCCATTCGCCTTATCGGAATTGTTTTTTACCGTTAATGACTTGAGATGTTGTAGGAGAAGTTGGATTCTTCTTTTTTCCTTTCAATTTAACATCAGAGGGTCCAACTGTGGATAAAACACTTGTTTCGGCCCTATATTCTTCTTTAATATCATGTTCTTGTTGTTGAGAAACCATAAGTCGACGTTCAATTATTTCATCTCTTGGTTCATTAATAACAAGTGCACCTGGATTCCTTTTATCTGCACCCAAATGTATTTTGTGACGAAGGGTTGGAGTCGGGTCATTTCTTGGTGTTACTTCTTGCGTTCTTTTCTTCTTGCCCTTTCGTGAACTAAAACAAATTAAGAAGGCATGTTCAAGACATATATAACAATAAAACAAATCTCAACAATTGAAGAACAAAAAAAAATCATTTCAAAACAGGAAACTCAGATCGCTTACGCCGGTTGGAAAATTTTCTTTTATGGCTGGGAAACATATTTCTACGGTTGGGCCAAAGATGCTTACGGTTTTTCATTGCATCGACCTAGCCGTAAGAAAGGGATTTTTTAAAGTGAAACTCAGGGTCACCTACGGCTAGGAATAACTTTCTACGGTTGGGTAATGTTATGCTTACAGTTGGATTTTCAAGGCATCGACCTAGCCATAAAAAAGGAATTTTTTTTAACTCAAACTCAGGGTCACTTACGGCTAGAAAACACTACCTACGGTTGGAAATTATTAAAGCTACGACTAGGAAAAAATTTCTACTACTGGATTTTTTAAAAACGTCCTAGGCATAACTATACTCATTTATGGTTAGGAATATTTTAGTTTCTAACCGTAGAAACAACAATTATTAACTTACTGTTGGGAGTTCATAATTTACCAACTGTAGGTCGAAACAATACTCTTCAACTGATGGGAATACATCATTTCCCAACTGTATCGTTGCATTTACGGCTAGGAGATCAACATTTCCTAGCCGTAGGCAGTTTTTAAACTGAAATTGTGAACCCTAATTTTATCAAATGTAATATAATTATGCAATCTAATTCATATATAAATGGTGGGTTTTTCGATTCCTACCTTGTCATTTGTGGAGGATTAGCAGGAGTTTGCTCTTCTTCGCTGGTCGATTCTTGTTGTGGCTCTTCAAGTTCTTCAGCAGAACTTGAACTCGAATTGTTTTCTTCAATTGGTTGGCTTCTGGTTCGTAAAGTGATTCCTTTGGCCACTTGCTTTCACCTTATTTTGTTTTATAGAAAGAGTTTAATCATCGATGAATAATTTTTAGAATCGACGATTAATCATCGTTTGAAGGGGAAAGGGAAATGTTGTTGAAATGGAGAGGAAAAAGAAGATTAAAATGGATATGAATATTTAGGTTTTGTTTTGGTATTTTAATTAGAGTTAGGTTTAGTTATGGAAGAGTAATATAGTAATAATACAATCCAAGGGTATTCCTGATATTTGCTATCTAAATAAAGTACCCTTTATCCACATTTAGGACAATCAAATCCTATGCAGCCCTCAAAACCAAGAGATTGCCGCTTTAATAGTAGCTTTCAAGTTTAGACCACAAATTTCTTGTTTAATTTGGGAGTTTGGATCATATGCACTTATGTTAGCAACCATTTAAAATAATTTTTCCTATTTTCCACCCATATTTTTTCTATTTTCCATCCCCTTCACATTTCATAAAATCAATTTATTTTTTATTTTTAGTTTTTCCTATGTACCAGCTACAAAAATCAAATTGATTATGACTATGAGTATGACCATTTCTTTGTTTTTTCCCCGTACCACGCTCTCCCCGTAAACCTGAACTGCTAGATGTGTTTCTTTTTCATACAATAATCCTTCTGAACTGAATTCGCCTGTAATATTACAGACCAAATGAGAGAGAAAATTGGATTTAATTTAATTTGGTGTTCATTCATTTGTTATTGACCGACTAATCTAAAAATTTAAAGGCCTAGATAAATAAAGCTCCCACGTTGAACGGTGAGGAAACTCTCGCTTCCTATTAGCCGAAATAAGGCTTTTGTGACTTTTGAGAAACAAGAGTTTTGGTGATGACACTTGACAACGTATGATTGGTTTAAAAAATAGAGAAAAAAACAATATAAAAAGAACCCTACCTTACCGTGTTTTAAACTCCAAGGGATTGACATTAAAACCAAATTTAATTTAGAATTCATTAATATTTCATTTCCAAAATCATAAATCTATCATATTCAAAAATTTATATATATTTATTTGCCTACCCAGTAAATTTTTATACCAAAGAAAACAAAAGTGAAACGAACACCAAAACATGATATATACGGTAACTCCTACCGTTACTGGAGTGTACCCCTTGATTTTCATATTATCCTATATGATGTGTTACTTTCGTTTTCCATACTTTCACTCATTGAGTTACTTGTCTCAAACTCTCTTACTATGATAAATATTTCGTGCAAAATTTGAGGCCCTAACTGTTTATTACGTTGGCTACTTCTTCTATCACTAACGATCCTTTCACTTTGTTTTTGTGGTTAATTTGTGTGTGTGGTTTGATGTGTTGTTTTACTATTTGGAGTCTCATAAACACTATTGCAAAAAAAACAAGGAAAGGGTGGGAATTTACTTGATGCTCTTATAAATACGACCACAAGTTTATTATAATGATTTATTATAAGTTGGTAACAATTGTGTAGATAAGTTTGGTATTTTATTTTTTTTTAAATATTTTTAAAACATAAATATATTAATATTTTTTTACATTTATGTTTGGTTAAGTTTTTGTAAAGTGTTTTTTATGTAAAGCACTTTCACAAATTTATCTAACTTTTAAAAACTGGAGAGAAAGAACTTTTAAAAGCTCCAAAAGCAGAAGTTGTGGTCCCAACTAATTTTTATATCTTTTTTTCTACTCCTATTTTAGTTTATAAATGATAAAAAATTTCTTAAATCTATATACCATTAATTTTTTATTCCATATATTTTATTCTTTAAGGATTTTTTTTTTCATTTTCAAAATATATTTTATATATCATTTCAATTAATTTTTTTAATTTATCAAATAAGACCAAATATTAAATTTAATTTTAGTTTGATTTTTTGTTTGAAAATTATATCTATAATAAAAAGTAATTAATAAAAATAATATTTTTTAACAATAATAATGGTTATTATTAAATTTAATATTATATAAATATTTTAAAGTCAAAAATTTAATTATTTTTAAATCCGATAAACTTGAATAAAACTATTTTCAGAGATGTTTGCTTTTGTCATTTGCTATAATAACAACAGTTAAACCTGATATTTTACCAAACACAATTTAATCATTTTTGTAATCAGCTTTAACTTGTAGTTTATATTTTACCAAACGTTCAACTGTTTTTTTACACAACATAGCACAGCAACGCACAACAGAAAATCATTTATATAAAACTCACAACAATACCTAACTAAGCCTAAGCCCTTCTAGAGATACACCGATCCGTGCCAAGCAGAGACGGAGAAACAAAGTTTTACTAGGGGTAGCAAGAAAGCAAAATTAAGTTTGGAAACGCAAATTATTTGAAAATTTAGGCTTGGAAGCCCAATGGGCAGGGGTAGCAAATGCACACCCTTGCTTGCAGTTGGCTCCGCCACTGCCACCAACGTTCCTCAACCAGATGAATCTATTATTAAAAGACTCTTATTATCTATTTGAAAAACCATGCTAATGTTGTTATTATGCGTGCTACAGTATACAGTCATCTATCAATTTTTATCAACATTCTTTTAGGATAAAAATTAGCTAGCTAGGTCAACTATCAATTTTCATCATCATTATTTGTTTCATTTTACATGTATTTTTTTGCATGGGTTAATATCAATCTTGAAACAATCTTTGGTGGAACTCTTTCTCTATCTCTTGCCACAAAATTATATTGGTAAACTTAGTTTTATAACATGGTGATACTTAAAGACGGACACTTAAGCTTGGAAAAATGATGGAATTCTGCTAATATCATCGTTATTTGTACTACTGTATACGAACAACTGCCAGTTTTCATCAATCAACATTTTATTAGGAAGAAAATGAGCTTGATTGGAGGGTATAAAAAAAAGATACGGGCAACAATGAATTTTCATCATCATTTTATGAAAAAGAAAATATTTGATTCCTTTTAGAGATTATAACAAAAAACTATGGACAACTATATTTTAAGAGTAACAAATTTAAAAGGTACGGACAACTATCAATTTTCATATGGGAAAATTTATTTCTAACCCATTTTATTTTTTTCTTTATCTTAGACCCACCATTAAGATACATTATATGTGAAACCCATAATTTGTTATAATAATACTAGTTTACTGAATTAATATTTTATCTTAATAAGTAATTTAATTTTGATATTTATCGCGTTTTAAAAAATTACTTAATTTTGTATCCGGTGAAAAATTTCCTTATATTATGGGCGTTGAAAAAAAAGTCAAAACCCAAATGTATAGGGATAATCCCAAAATCTTAGTTTTCTAGTTTTTCACACCTACCTTTATCTCCCATTTTATTCTTGATTTTCCTATTTTATTCTTCAACTTCGATAGTCGAGATGTTCAACCTATTTAACCGAAAAAAATTTGTTAGATCTAGCCGATAAGATCTCTGCCTTTTTTTTTTCAATTATCACGCTTTTTATTTTTTACGGATTATAACTGTTGAAACTCAAAGTATATCACACAATCGGCAGGGAAGAGCTTGATCCTTATTGATGAGAATGGTCGAATATATATAGTCTTACATCAACTGAAAGAAAACAATAGAAAACATGAACTGAACATGTAAACGTGTGCAACTAATGGCTCCTATAAAAACTGAAACTGAAATGGTAATGGATACGACTAACTCTATGGACTTGTTCTCCTATAGACTCGGACAGAACCAACTAAACACTAACATATGATCAAGCTTGTGACTAACAATCCCTCCCTTAAGCTAAAATGTCTACCTTTTAGCTTACTTCAGTAACCCCTAGCATCTCACGAAGTCTTTCAAATTGTTCCAGCTTCAATGGCTTTGTCATGATATCTGCAATTTGTTCCTGCAAGTTGCAGTAACTCAGTTCCACAGCTCCATCGTTCACTAAGTCTCTCAGGAAGTGAAACTTGACATCAATGTGCTTACTTCTCCCATGGAATACAGGATTTTTGGACAGTTGTATAGTGGAGCTGTTGTCGCACATGATCAGGGTATATGATTTGTCTTCAAATCCTAAGGTCTTCAATACCCTTCTGAGCCAAATACTTTGGCACGCACACATTGCAGCTGCCATATATTCTGCTTCTGTGGTGGAGAGTGCAACCACAGATTGCTTCTTTGAGGACCAAGAAACAGCTCCACATCCCAACATAAACACAAAACCAGATGTGCTTCGTCGATCATTCAAGTCACCAGCATAATCACTATCAGTGAATGCTAAGAGCTGCAAACCCTTCTCTTGCTTCTTGTAAAGAATTCCCAAGTTAAGTGCCTTTCAGATATTTTAATATTCTCTTAGCCACAAGCCAATGAGACATGGTAGGCTGAGACATGAACCTGCTTATTAAACTCACACTAAACATTAAGTCAGGTCTAGTCACGGTTAAGAACATGAGACTACCGACTACCTGCTTGTATGTAGTTTCATCAATTTTATCTCCTTTATCATCCTTGAGCAGCTTTGTCCCTGGAACGATTGGATTCTTCACAACATTAGCCTCTTCCATGTTGAATCTGGATAAAACATCTCGTGCATATTTTTTCTGACATATGGAGATGCCGTCCACACCTTGGTTAACTTCTACTCCGAGAAAATATGTCATCTTGCCCAAGTCTGACATATCAAACTCTTGCATCATTGAGGTCTTGAATTCTTCTAGCAAGCCTTCATCATTTCCAGTAAATATTAGATCATCAACATAGAGACTCACTAACAGGATACTCCCTTCTTTTGTCTTTGCAAACAGAGTGTGTTCACTGGGACATTTCTCGAACCCTTCACGTGTGAAATAGGCCTCAATCTTGCTATACCAAGCTCGTGGTGCCTGCTTGAGACCATATAACGCCTTCTTGAGCCTATACACCATCTCTTCTTCTCCTTCCTTTGTAAATCCCAGGGGTTGCTCTACAAACACCTCTTCATTAAGTTCTCCATGAAGAAACGCACTCTTCACATCAAGCTGAAATACATTCCAGCTAGATTGAGCGGCCAAAGCAAGTATCATACGAATGGTATCAAATCTGGCTACCGGAGCAAACACTTCTGTATAATCAATTCCATGACGCTGCGCATATCCTTTTGCCACCAGTCGTGCCTTAAGCTTCTCAACATCTCCATCTTTATTGAGTTTAGTTTTGAAAATCCGCTTAACTCCTATGGGTTTAACACCTTTAGGAAGTTCAGTGAGTTCCCAAGTTTGATTCTTCTCTATGGAATCGATTTCATCTGACATTGCTTTCCTCCACTTCTTGCTTTGGAATGCCTCTTCAAAAGAAATTGGATCATCCTCAGTCACCATCATTGCATTCATGTTCCTTCCCATTTCATAGTCCACCATCCAGCTTGGTGCTCTCCTCTCTCGTGCTCTTCTTCCTTCAATTGTGACTTCATGTGTGTTGGGGTTTGGCTCTTCCTGAGGTAGTTCCTCCTGAATAGCTGCACTGCTACTTGGAACTGACACATTATCTTCTCCTTCATTCTGAGTGTCTTCTTCATCACTCATATCTTCATCTTCACACTCCAATGCATCTTGCTTAATTTCTTCCTCCGACCTTCCCCAATCCCAGCTCTTGTCTTCTTCAAAAACAACATCTTTGCTGACAATGATCTTCTTTGATACTGGATCATATAGTCTCCACGCTTTTGACTCATCACTTACTCCCAAGAAAACACTCCTTCGGCTCTTATCATCCAGCTTGCTTCTTCTTTGATCTGGTACATGTACGTGAGCTATGCAGCCAAAAACACGGAAATACTCCACCACTGGTTTTTCACCACTCCATGCTTCCTATGGTGTCTTGTCTTCAATTGCAGCTGTTGGACACCGATTCTGGATGTGCACGCACCATCTAACAGCTTCAGCCCAAAACACCTTTGGAACTTTTTTCTCATTTAGCAAGGAACGTGCAGCATTCATGATTGTCTTGTTCTTCCTCTCAGCAACTCCATTTTGTTGGGGTGTAAATGCTGCTGTTAGTTGCCTGCTTATGCCATGTGTCTTGCAGAATTCTTTAAATTCATTTGAGCAGAACTCACCTCCTCTATCAGTCCTCAAACAGGTTACGGATGCACCTATCTCTTTCTCAACTAAAGCTTTGAAATATTTGAATGTGACAAAAGCTTCTGATTTTTCATGTAAGAAGTATACCCAAGTTTTGCGAGTAAAGTCATCAATGAAACTTAAGATGTACCTTTTTCCATTGTTTGATGCAGGTTTGATAGGGCCACATATATCAGAGTGGACAAGCTGAAGTTGTCTTGATGCTCTCCAGTTATTCTTCTTAGACATGTGCATCCTTTGTTGCTTGCCAGTAAGACACACAGTGCATATGTTCTCGGGGGACTTTAGTGCAGGTAAACCAATCACCATTTTCTTGTAAGAGAGAGTTCTCAGTCCTTTGTAGTTCAAGTGTCCAAAACGACAGTGCCACATGTAAGCTTCCTTTTCTGATGCAGTTTCAGCTTGAAGGCATAATGAAGCACCTGACACTAGAGAGGACGATAAGCAAAACATCCTGTTTCTACTCATGTTAGTCTGCATGATAATTCCTCTCTTGGAGTGAAACACTTTACAAGTTCCATCCTGAATTAAGATAGACAACCCTTTCTCTTGAAGTTGTCCTATGCTCAATAGATTATTCTTAAGTTCAGGAATGTAGTAAACATCAGATATTACCTGAGTTACACCATTCAATTGTAACCTGACATTTCCTTTTGCTACCACTGCCATCTTCGTGTCATTCCCAAGCTTTACTGAGCGGTTAAAGCCTTCCTCCAAGCTTGAAAACCAATGTTTGTTCCCGGTCATATGATTGCTGCAGCCTGAGTCTAGGAACCATATTTCTTCTTCTTCCTCCTTTGCTTGATGAAGTTCTGTGTAGGACATCAGCAAAAAATCCTCCCCTTCTTCTAGTTCCGCATAATATGCCTTCTTTTCCCAATCAGGACATTCATCCTGGAAGTGTCCCAACTTATGACACTTGAAGCATTCGATGATGGCCCTATTGAACGCTTGTCTTCCTCTACCTCTGCCTCGTCCTCTTCGGATCATACTTTGACCCCTCCCTCTGCCAAATCTGCCAAATCTATCTTCTTGAGCCACCTTTAAAACATGCTCCTCCTCTTGCTGTTCCCGGATTCTTTGTTCATGGATGAGTAAACTTCCATGTAATTCATCAATGCTCAATGTGCTCAGGTCATTTGCCTCTTCTATAGAACAAACAACATAATTGTACTTTGGAGTCAAGGATCTGAGCACTTTACTCACCACTACGCTTTGGTCCATCTTCTCATCATTTGCCTTCATCTTGTTCACCACTGCTAGCGTACGTCCCAAAAACCCATCAATTTTTTCTCCTTCCTTCATGGTGAGCAGCTCAAACTCTCGTCTTAAGACTTGAAGTTGTGCTCTTTTCACCTTTGATGTCCCTTGAAATTTCTGTTGCATGGAGCACCAAATTTCCTTTGATGTCTCCTTATCAAGAATTGTCTCAAGAATTTCTCTCCCGATTGCCTGAAACAGATGGTTTTTTGCCTTCAGATCCTTGAGCTTTGCTTCCTCCACTGTCTTTCTTTGCGCCTCACTAGCAAGAGATGTCCCTATAGCAGGTGCAGGGATCCCCTCCTCCACAACACTCCACAGCTCTTTGCTTCTCAGAAAGTTTTCCATTGTCATTGCCCACCAATCATAGTGACCATCAAAAGATGGAATTGATGCCTTTAAAAACTTTTCTGCCATTTTCTTTCTGCACTCACAACACTTGCTCTCACACTCCTCACAATGTTTAGATTACTCTAGCTCACACCACAACACACACTGCTCACATTGTTTCAGATCTCTCAACTCAAACCACTCACAATTTCTGATCACTCTAGCTCACACCACAGCACTCACACTACTCACAATGTTTCTGATCTCTCTACTCACAATGTTTCTGATCTCTCTACTCACACCACTCACAATGCACTTACACACACACAGGTTAAGTGGCTCTGATACCAATTGTTGAAACTCAAAGTATATCACACAATCGGCAGGGAAGAGCTTGATCCTTATTGATGAGAATGGTCGAATATATATAGTCTTACATCAACTGAAAGGAAACAATAGAAAACATGAACTGAACATGTAAACGTGTGCAACTAATGGCTCCTATAAAAACTGAAACTGAAATGGTAATGGATACGACTAACTCTATGGACTTGTTCTCCTATAGTCTCGGACAGAACCAACTAAACACTAACACATGATCAAGCTTGTGACTAACAATAACATTGATGTATTATGAATAGATATTTTTTATTCAATGCATCAAATAAAAGTTGTTAATGTTTCCTAAAATCTAACACCTGAGTGATCATGTAATGATATGCTATGTTTGTGATTTTTTGAATTATCACATATTTTTAATGACTTTTATGTTAGAATTTTGTTATTCCGTAACTATGTGATTTCAAAGTTGTCACAGATTTCTCAACGATATCTAAACTGTACACAAAAGGGGCAACCGAAAAACACAGTAAATGAGGTATTAGACGATTTTCCTTTTTAAGCATTAATCTTACAAAGTTGTTGAATTAAGTTCTTTAGTTCTGCATATAAGCTAAGTGTCGTGGTAGCATTTGCATGATGTGAAAAATGCAGTTTTCTCTTTACGTTGTTGTGAAAGTTCAAGTTTTCACACAGGACAGTCTTGAGAATAGCAATTATCACCTGATTATTGGTATTCAAACTTCAATATTATATGTACAAGCTCGACCACAGGCAAAAATAAGCAGAATCTAAAATCAAGGATAGCCGAGAGATTGAAGCAAATCTATCTATTAATGAAATTTAACATATATATAATATAATTCAATGCTTTAGAAGATATATATGCATGTATCCTTGATATATTGGGGATATAAGGATGTTCATATTTATATACCGTATTAATTTGTCTTTAATTTGATTCACAGGGCTTGGATTTTGTGATCTCCGGAGCAAAGAGAAACGGAATATATTTGATACTGAGTTTAGTGAACAACTACGATGATTATGGTGGCAGAAAACAGTATGTTCAAAGGACAGCTCTTGTAATCCGATGATGATTATATTGGAGAAAATGAGTTTTAAACTAAATGGTTTTGGTCTTGGATGCTCACTTATTTCTTTGATTGAATGAAACTCTTTAGTTTATCCCATATTGGGTATTCTAGAGAAGGATGTCCATTTATGGTGGACTGGGGTGGGCAAACAATACATGGGCTAACTTATGTAATGGGCTAACCTATGTATTGGGCCTACGAATTAGACATCATCCATGATCCATTATTTTACAAGAAATCCTAAACCCTAAAGGTTTCCAAAACCCTAATCTTTTCTCTATAAATATAAAACGGGTTTCAGATTTAAAAAGGATCCAAAAACGTTTTTGATTGATTAATTCATTTTCTTCCCTGTTGCTAAGTTCAAGAGTGGGTAGTTTGTGTTGTGCTAATACAAGCTATATCGGACAGTCTTATCATGGACACATCTTCGCACGTTGGGTTTAACATTACTCTTTTCGAGTATACCCGCGAACAAATGTGTCAAGGACAACTTGTTGAACCTGTGATTCTTCCCTCGTAGTTGTCCGTGGCAGAGTTGTTTTTCAATTCAGTTCTTTATATATATTATTCTGATACATCTAAAGTTGTTGTTCATTGTTGCAAGATTCCAACAATCTTAACACATTATCTTTTATCTCGTAACAATGAGAAAGAACGATATTGAAAAACCACAGAAGTTCAACGGAAGGGATTTCAAGAGATGGCAATCCAAGATGCTGTATTCCAAAGTTTTGCCATGTTGCTGTTGCGGAGATCTGAGGAGATTATCCGTTTCGTCAAATCGATCACTTCCAATACAAAAGAGCTAAGTATCAATAACTTTTGGTTATTTTAATTTTCTTCATCTTGATTATTGCGCTCAACAATAAAAACCGGCTTAATTGTGAAGTAAAAAACAAAATTGAGTTTTTTTTTGGTCAGCTGTAGATTTTTGAGTATATCTCTTAACTTAAAAGGAATTTCGACAAATCCTTTTAAGCGAATATAGTAGACATCCTGATAGTTACGCACACCAAATTTCAGAATTTTTGGAGTTATAAAAGTATTTTTTAGGTATTTTACAAAACTGAGAAACGTTCCTGAAAAAATTTTGACTGGAAGAAAAATATTGTTGAGTAAATTAGTTTTCTGGGGTAACCATGTGTCTTCTGAAATTGTGATTCGAACGAAGTTTGTAGATCTAGATATTATCTTCAGAACTCATTTTTTATTTTTCGATTCAAAATTGTGGTTTAAGTGAGACTATTTGAATCAATTGAAACCAAAGGTAATTATTTTTCTAAAATTTTGTTTGAATTGGGAGAATTTGGCATAATGCTTAGCCAGACATCGGCATGTAAGAATTCATAGATGTTAATGGGATTTATCGAATAAAACAGTACTATTAGTCCTAGAAAGAATTATTATTCCTAGAAGGAACACACCGTGTCGTGACTGAAGTAGGGAAAATGTATATAGGTAGCCTTTCCCTTTACACATAATTTAATCTTGAAGGATTTCATTGATAGTATTACTCGCATATGTACGATAGGTTGATATGTACGACAATGGTGAGACCCAATACTAAAAGGCCACTATCATTAGGATTAGACATGATGTGTGTTTTAAGTTGTTAACTGTAAGAAACTGCGCCTGTTTTTTTTACGCAGGAAAGAACTGATGAACCAAACAATTCTGATGTTCTTTTGAATCAAATTGTGAAATTCGCCTTAACTTGTCTTTGGATTAACAGATGAATCTGAATTGCTAGTCTTGGTCTAATGTTCTGTTATGATAATGTAGGATTTGTTGTTGAGGGGCGAAGAATTATAACCAATGCTCATGTAGTAGCTGATAATACATTTGTTCTTGTGAGAAGGCATGGTTCTCCAAATAAATATAGAGCAGAGGTTCGGGCCATTGGGCATGAATGTGATTTGGCTATTCTCACTGTTGAAAGTGAAGACTTTTGGGAGAGTATGAACTTCTTGGAGCTTGGTGACATTCCGTTCTTGCAGGAAGCTGTTGCCGTTGTTGGATACCCTCAAGGTGGAGACGTCATATCTTTTACTAAAGGTGTTGTTTCTAGAGTTGAGCCAACGCAATATGTCCACGTTGCGACACAGCTCATGGCTATACAAATTGATGCAGCTATCAATCCTGGAAACAGCGGAGGCCCGGCAATCATGGGAGACAAGGTTGCTGGAGTAGCTTTTCAAAATCTTTCAGGTGTGTAGAATATTGGGTATATAATTCTAGTTCCTGTGATAAAGCATTTTATAGCCGGGGTGAAGATTTGGGAGGAATAATATTAGTAGAATTCGATGTTCTAAAGGAAGAGTTTCAGTATCATTCGATCAATCGTTTTGTTAATAGCAGAGGAGCTCCACTACCTATATTTCAGTTAATTGAATTTGATGAACAAGATTTTATGTCGTACGATGATGAGGCTGCAGCTTTACAAGCCAAGTTTGATGCTGAAGACCTCCCTACTGGTGCAGAAGCATCTGTCCCTTGGTTGGTAGCAGTGGAGGACAAACCCAGTACTGATATGACGAGACCCCCAGTTCCGTGTAACAGTTCAACTGTTCGCAAGCAGTTTCAAGAGGATGATGCTGATGATGAGGTTATACTGATGTTCAGATATTTTAAGAGTTTTGATACAGTTGTAGATTTCTCTGTCCACCATTATGAATCAAAGCCAGTTACCAAACCAAAGCAGGCATCCAGAAGTGGGCTAAGGCAGAGCTAAGGGTTCAGTTCATGCTATGGTTTAAACATGCAAATCATGAACTAACTTGGGATAAAGTACTGAATCATGACAAGTTCGCAGGACTTAAAATTGCTAGTTTTCCTCAAAGATCTAACTGCAATGTCATACTGTATCAAGATGTTCACCATCATCTACTTTCCAACCACCAGTAGATTTTCAAGGAGAAGGCCCGAGAAAGTTATGGGTGGATGTTTATAAGGCCTTTAATGGTGCTAAGCATTTGATTTACATAGCAGGATGGTATTTCAATCCTAAAATGGGGTCGGAGTCCAATTATCCAACTGGGTGATTCAAGAAGGAAGCACTGCGCAGTCTGAATTAGTTCATGAGAGATTGCTGGCTATGTACATATGTGTTGGTCGAGGAATAGAGGCTGAGCAGCAATTGTGGGAAATGAAGCTCGTGGGTAAACAACCTGGCAGAGAGCTTTACGACGTGGTCTTGGCCATATGTGCCTCCCAAAAGGAGCCAATGCTGTAACACGGTAAATTATGGGGGTAAACTTATCTTATCATGTTAATTGTTGTACTTGTAGCCGATATGCATTTGCTCAACTTAAGAGTTAAGTGTTAAATAATTTTGAGGCAAATTATTTAAGATGGAAACAAGTGTTTGTTTGATTTCTCAAGCAGATTCATAGAAGACCCTAGACTTATATGTGCTCTACCCTGTAGACCTTAATTTTGGGGGGTCTAAGGTGAGAATAAAGAGTCGACTTCTTCATAAAATCAGTGCATATGTTTAGCATGCCTTTGTTACGTGTTTTACAACCACTAACAATTTTTTGTTGTTTAAAGCTTGACAGGAAACTAATATGTTGTTGAAGTGGTCTCAAGGATCAGAAAGAACCAAAATCAAATTTTTATGATATAGTTTTGTGTCAAATGTGTGTTGTAAAATAGGTGTGCATGTTTCCCAGTTTATCCAGGATAATTACAGGGTTGATCTGATCACAGGACCAGAAAATTGGGATGCTTTAGGTACATATTTAATTTCAAATATGTGATATATATATGGCATTAATCTTTTGAGGAAAATGTAATGACCGTACTAGTTTTTAGTACATGTATCTTGTATATGCCTTTATATGCTTTACAACCACCTTGAAACACATGTGACTTTTACGATTTGATTGAAAGGCTAAGTTGTTGTAGACAAGCATGATCTAAAGGATCATTGGAACCAGAAGAAATTCTGGCGGAAATGGTCTTTGTCAAACTCGATACTTTTAATGTGTTTTGTAAATGTGCAGTGCATTCGGTGTACAAATACATTTGTGACCCCAGAAGAATTAGTGGGATGATCTGATCAGAAATTTGCAATACTTGAGGTACATTTAAAATTGTGTATGTGCATGATACATATTGGACTGACCTTAAGAGATGTTGTGATTTCAGGCTTTGGAGAGTCTTAGCCTATATGTGCGCCCTCTTAAGTTGTATCAGTAGTTGGAAATATTCTAACAAACATGAGGAACTCGACTGAGATGAAATCAGAGTTCGCTCGCTTTAATTCAAGCACGAGAGAAAGCCGAATGGCTATTAAGATGCTTCTTAGAAGACATTCTATGTGACCGAAGCCTGTGCCCACCATTGCTGAAACTCAATTGACTATGTGAGTCTAAAGTAAATGAGCAATGGAAAAGTCTAGACAAACTCAAAGAAGACGAGTAATTCGTTAAGACAACTACTCTCTAATGAAGTGATTTTGATAGACTTAGAAAATTCAAGAGAAAAATCAGTGGATCCTTTGACGAAAGGATAATCTAGAGAAATAGTTTGTTATTGCATCGAGGGGGATGGGGCTTAAGCTCATCTAATAAACTTGCCATGAAGAACACTCAACCTTGCTGACTGGAGATCCCAAGATCAAGGTTAATGAGATAACTAATTTGTGGTGGGTTAAAGGACACACTATCAGAGAATTTCATTCTCTGTCCCTTCCCTATGGTGTAGACGTGATAGTTTGACTGCATGTGAGGATGACTTATCATTAAGTCTTAATGGGTTCTATAGTTTCAATTTAAGATTGAAGTGAGGTGTAGCAGTAAACAATCTTGATAGAACTCACCTATCTGAATGAGGAAGTAGGCCGCTTCCTATGAGAATTGAGCTGATTCTCTAGAGCATTCTGAGAAACGGGATATGTCCAGGGCCAAAATGGACACAACGGCACAAACTTAGCAACGCCAGGAGAATGTCATGCGTGGATGTTATCGCAAATTGCTTCAAACGCTAGCAGTTCAAGACATCGCGTTCACTGTCTCTAGCAAGTAGTTTCGGTAACTTCTCACTAAGTAAAGGTTCAAGACCTCATGGACACCTTTGCTTATATGGTATTTTCCGCATTCTGATTTTTTTATTTTTATCGAGATTTCATTCATGTGGGGGGTTTTTGGAGAAATTGAGTTTTAAACTAAATGGTTTTGGTCTTGGATGCTCACTCATTTCTTTGAGTGAATGAAACTTTTTAGTTTATCCCACATTGGGTATTCTAGAGAAGGATGTCCACTTATGGTGGAATGGGGTGGGCAAACAATACATGGGCTAACTTATGTAATGGGCTAACCTTTGTATTGGGCCTATGAATTAGACATCATCCATGATCCATTATTTTACAAGAAATCCTAAACCCTAAAGGTTTCCAAAACCCTAATCTTTTCTCTATAAATATAAAACGGTTTTCAGATTTAAAAAGGATCCAAAAACGTTTTTGATTGATTAATTCTTTTTCTTCCCTGTTGCTAAGTTCAAGAGTGGGTAGTTTGTGTTGTACTAGTACAAGCTATATCGGGCAGTCTTATCCTGGAAACATATTCGCACGTTGGGGTTTAGCATTACTCCTCTCGAGTATACCTGCGAACTAATGTGTTAAGGACAACTTGTTGAACCTGTGATTCTGCCCTCGTAGTTGTCCGTGGTAGAGTTGTTTTTCAATTCAGTTCTTTATATATATTATTCTGATACATCTAACGTTGTTGTTCATTGTTGCAAGATTCCAACAGATTATTATACTAACCGTTTGACCAAAGCCTTCTTGTGTCAAGGTAAATTATACGTAGTAGTTTTCATCTTAACAAATTAAACCCAAACAATAGCAGTTTTTGTTTATATTGTGAGTAGTATTTTTCATCTTAACAAATTAAACCCAAACAATAGCAGTTTTTGTTTATATTGTCAGTATCAAAAATGAGGATGAGTATCATCATTAAGACAACAACATTTCAACCCATGGAGACAGCAACATCAAGACTGCACCATTCAAGTCATTTGCCCGCTCAAGCCATTCAAACTAGATTTTTCCCGCACATCATTTGTGTCCGCAGCCCACACCAAGTTGAAGCAAAGCTCAAGCCCATTCCTGTTCAAACCATGCAAGTCCGCTTCAACATTGCTTCACTGAATCATTAGTTGATGGAGTATGTTTCCGCTCAAATTAAGTTTGAATCGATCAAACTTAAGAATTTGTGAAGTGAACATTAAAAAATCAAACCATTTCCCGTAACACTTCAGTTCCGCTCCCACCAGCCAGGCTTCAGTTCCGCACAAGCCCATTCCCGCTCAAGACTTCTTGGTCTGCACCATGCTACGGGATGAAATGAAGACCACTTTCCGGCACCATTTTGAATCAAGTCTGCAAGCCAATCCTGAAGCCCATCTTAGTCCGTAGCACAAGCCAATCCCGAAGCCCATCTTGGTCCGTAGCACTTCCACTCCCGCAGCAAGAGACAGCACTTTGATGGAGTATTTTCCGCTCCAAATAAGGATTCAAATCAACCAATCACAAGATTTCCTACACTTTTTAAGGATTCAAACCATCCAATCCCGCACCATCTTTGTATGGAACAATTCCCGTAGTCAAAGCTTCGCTCCAGTCCGAAGCCAAAGCTCCGCTCTTGCTCGTATCCCATTCTCGTAGTTTTTGCCCGCACCAAAATTGGATTGAGACCATTTGAAGATAAGATCAATATGGACACGTAGCAGACTCCATCGACACATGGCGGACTATGGTGAATCTTCATCGACACGTGACACACTTTATTGACGTGTGACAAAGGGACATTTTGGTAAATGTCATCTCTTTTACCCCTTTAAATATAATTTTTGAATGAGAGAGAAGGGGACTTTAGCCTGGAAGCTGGATTTTCTTCTGCTTCATTTCCAACTATAACCCAGAAAGATCAATAAAAACACCAATTTTCTTTACCCGTGGACGTAGGCAAATCCTTGCCGAACCACGTTAAATCTCTGAGTTAATTTCATTTTTATTTCTCTTTTTTCTCTTGATTATAATTTTTGGTTGTGGTGATCATGAAAATGGTCGTCACAATTTGGCGCTAGAAACATGGATTGTTGAAAGGATTTATCCTACCTGAAATGGGTGAGAGCATCCAGCTTTGAAACAGAAAATGATACAGTTAAACAATAGAAACAGAGTGGAAGAATGTGCAACCGAAGAGAAAACAGATGGAGTCTTCATCAACAACTAGTTTGAGAAAAATGAAACCTTCTTTTACTTCTTCATTTCGTTTTTAATGTTCAGATTTGAAACTTTGAAACAAATTTTTTGAGAAAACCCACATAAAACATAAGATTTGTTCTTCACAACAAATCATATTTTCTTTTGAAATCTTCTCTCAAAATAAGTTTGCTTACAGATTTGCCATAATCAAACTTTGCTTTACAAACCCAATTTGATTCAAAATAAATTTTAATTAAACATTTAAAACAACCAAGTTTATATTTACGAACCCATCAGGTGAATTTCGAAAGCTTTGAATGTAAAAATTTTGGTCGAAAGAAAACATGGAGAAATGATGCTACTGTTGTAATTTTTACGGTGATATGCATGATAAGCACTTAATTGATACATTTTTACCGCTTTATCTATATTTTCTTGTTATCGTTTTGTACTAATTTTAGTGTTTTCATGTTATTTTAGGTGGTATAGGTAAAACTCATGGTTACAAATAAATATGATTAAATGGG
>JAJJMC010029024.1:2717880-2730012 GCA_023531435.1 Papaver californicum
CTTAATAGAAACTAAGGTGCAATTTAGACACTAAAATGTGTCTATCATTAGGAAAGGACAAACCATTACCTATATTACGATCGGCGAACCCTACCTGCCGAATCGGGGTATTACAATACCACCACCTTAAATTGGAGTTGTCCTCAGCTCTGGAATATATTCAAGCAGATATCTCTGACGTTCCCTGCCACTCATGAGACAAGTACCTAACCCAACCAGTCCAACGTACTCTCTCACCCTCGAAAGGTGATCCGTCGTCGGCTTTGATATCATTAGTAATACCCGAACCTCCATTGATATTGTCCCTACTTAACTACTTTGGTCATCCAGCAGTGTGGGATTTTCAACGGATACCGCTGCGGTCATCCACCAATAGCTTCCTAGGAGGTCACCCATCCCTATATTACTCCCGTCCGAGCACGCTTAACTGCAGAGCTTTTTACTAACTCCGGGGCCAATTGGCTGAAAAGGCCTTGGTGTTAGGAAAGGACAAACCATTACCTATATTCCAATCGACGAACCCTACCTGTCGAATCGGGGTATTAGAATTTTCTCTGTCATAGAATTTTGGCAGAGCCTGGATGGTACTATTTCTAATTTCAAAATGGGATTTAGTGGTGGGAAAAACAATTCATAAAGGTTGAGAGACTCTACTTGGGTACATCATCAATTCCAGCCATGAATAAAGGGTTAACTCTAACAAGACGGTTAAATTGATTTCTATCCCAACCAATCGGTTCATCTTGCATAAACTGAACACGATCAAAAATCAGATTCGTACTTACCTCTCACCTTGCAAAAGTTTTGCAAGTAAATCAAATATTTACTTTTTTTTCGCCCGTGAATAATTCTAATGTTGTTTTTCAAACTAAGAATGGTACCTATAAAAAATCTAATAAACTACGTAAAAAGTACTAAAAACATATAAGAGAAAAAATAAAAACAAACTAATTACTGAAAATAAACCTAAACTACGGCTAGAAAGTCAAAAATATCAACCAGAATGTAATTTTCAACCGCTCCCCGACAACGGCGCCAAAAACTTGATGCGCCGGAAAACCGACTATGTTTTATCGCAAGCGCACAATGTTGAAATATGTAAACAATAGCAAATATTGTTCATTCCCACGAGGAGTGTGAATCACTTATACAAGTAACTTTCGAGTCTAAGAATGTTTCAAGTAAGAAATTCTGATTTTTAAGCTAAGAAATTAAGAAAAAAAAATATTTTGAAAATAATCAAAGGTTGAAACGTATTAAGGTTTCAGGAATCCGTTGTAGATTAGGGTTTACTTGCGTTCATCACAAAGGGTATCAATTTTAACTTATGCAAAGTAGCAAACCTAGCTAGCTACTTGTTCACGGAAGATATTTCGTTTAAGAATCGTAAACAAGAACTATCAAAAAGATTTATTTGTTCTCAACCTAAGGTAACATTTCGAAGCACTATATATACGTTCCATAAATAGTTAAAAAATATTCATAAACGATTTAAGACAAGGTTTCTACGAGTTCTTCTACTAACCAAACAATGAAATATACGTGGCATAGAACATGAAAAATCATCGAGAAAGTAAAATATTCAAAGAGATAAAAAAAACATTACCATTAATCTCTTGTGGTTGAAAACCATAGTTTTGAAACACAAGAAAAATAATACTACAAGTTCATCCTTCACCCTAGCAAGAGATTTAGCTAGACATGGTTTTCTCAAAAGCCATAAACAAATTAAAAAAAATCATCTATTGTTTTCAAAATCAAGCTAAACCCTAGATTTATCAGTAAACTGGACGTGTAAAGTTTGACCAAAAGTATCTCCACAATCTACTATCGTTGAGTATTTATATAAGCTAGAGATTTATGACTCGTTCCTAAAACAGCCCAATGTGCTAGCTTTAGGACTTAACTCTTTGTATATCTATTTGTGTTATATAATCTTTTTGTTTCCTAGGATAAGAGTTCATGAATATGTCATTTTATATTCTGACACTTCGAAAGTCTAACACTATGCTAAAGTTCAAATCGAGAGATACATTTGTTCATGCATATGTACATTATTTTAGCTCAATATTTTTAAAAAAATAAAAGTGAGGGATTGTTGGGGTATATTGTTAAAATAATTTTTTTGATTATACTCATCAACATTCAAGTACTAGCCTAGTGATAAATGGTTTTAAGTTTTTTAAGCTTGGGCACGGGGTCAAGTATTAAGATTTAACGGTTGTAAATGAAAGAATCTAACGGTTTATATTAACTTGTTTAAACCGTTGGTTTTCAGTTTGGTTTGAGGGTACACCGGAATCAAACCAAGATCTAACCGTTTTTATAATACTAAAACCATCACAAAACGTTAGATACAAGGTTTGGTTAGATTAGAAACAGTCGGTTTACTTTGGTGCGGTTCACGATATTAATTTTCTTAAAGATTTTTATTAAATATTTCTGAACACCTTTAGGTATCAAGAGAACTTTTTACAAAAAAGCAAATGACTCATTTTTTAATAACCGTAAGTATTCTGAGCAAGAATTAAAAGAGTTTTAGTTTTAAATTTCACACAATGCATAAGCGATTGAGAGGTTAATCTGTTGTTTTATCCTGAGAACGACATAATAATATAAAAACTGCATACACAATTAGGACTAAGTCGTAAAATCGTCTTATAATAAACACCCTAGTCCATGAATCAGCTTTTATCAATTTTTGTTTGATTATATATTTTTATTTATTTTTATTTATTTTTATAGATTATTTTCAACAATTAAAAGAATAATAATAAAAAAATAAAAAATTGTGCTGTTTGATGTTAGCACATGCCTCATTTATCGCATTATTAGGTTGTTGATTTACCTTAAAAAGCTATCTTCGCCGCCTTCCTTCTGACTCAAATGTAAATATTTACGAGGTTGTGGGGAAGTATAAAAAGTATTTTGCTAACATGAAGGGTCAATAACGAGATTGGTCACTTGGCAGTAGCACCTTCTCTTCTTGCAAACTTCAAGCTACATTCTTTATTTAATTGCATAGTGTGTTTCCTGCTACTGCTTCTGTTGCATTATTAGTTCTTAGCTTTATTTTGTTTGTTTCCTCTCTTTGGTTCAAGCTATTACTACTCTGCAGTTATTATCAGCTTGAGAGGAAGTATTAGAATATGTAACTATAAATAATGCTCCTCTAGTCCATTTTTGTGAGATAATTTTCACTTTAATAAAAATTGGTTATAACTTATGGCTCAATGATTTTTCATCAACTCTAGTAAGAAAATAGTCAACGATTTAATTTTTATTATAAAGGTTTATATTTATAATATAGTTGTATAGTTGGGTTTTGGCAGTAGAAACCTGCGGCTTTTGCGTATCAAAAATAAAATAAAAAAATTGATTATACAGTTTTCCTCAAATTCCAACAGTAACTTATAAGAAGACGTGCCCAAATTACAAGAATTACATCTTCAGGTAGCGGTAGGTGGCACTCTAGTAATTACTTCCAGCCATCTTGATGTGATTTTTAATATAGTGGTAAAAAGAGGTTCGAGAATTTTATCACTTTTTGAGCCAATTTTTCCACAAATCTTTATTCTTCTAATGTACCTACAAAAGCATAAAAACACGTAATATTTGCAAAATCGAATACTAACTTAATAGAAACTAAGGTACAATTTAGACACTAAAATGTGTCTATCACATCTCCCAAATTTATTTTGCATCTTCTTTTCTTATAAAAGGGATGGTTTTTAGCCCTCAACAGCTCAGATATAATGTTCAGTTTTGATCTTATAGATCAATGATCCTAGCTACCTAGGGTCATTGATCTATTAACCGGCATAATATACTTCTTTCTGCCCTATATATAAAAAAAAGGACCTGAAGGCAGGTGTTTGATTGATCTGCAAGGCATGCACTCCTCTAATAAAGCTTTAAAGGAATTACATCTCCCTCACAGGGCATGCAATCCTCTAATAAAGCCTTAAAGGAACTACATAAGAAGCATTCTTGGTCAAAGCTGCTTCTTAATTTCTTTGATCTTTTTTGAACAAGAAAACGTTCTGGAGCTGGTTGAATTTGATTCTGGCAGTCTGTCAAGAAGAGACATCGACAAAACCGGCATCTTTCTTGACATATCTGAAGACTTCTTCCTGCAAATTATCTTACGGAGTAGTAATTCCGCCACTGTAAACAGAAAACTTCAAGTATATGAAGAAATTTGAGAGAAATTCAATTGGACTTCAGCTAGGAATGATTACAATGTTCGAAGGAAATGATTCACTTCACTTTGGCTTGTTTACATCTACTTTTTCACTGTAAGACCGGCATGACCCATGACGTCTCTACTCGACAAACATTGTGCATGAAAGGATAAGAAATAGATGGTACACAACATAGTTAAGTAGCATTCCTCCCTCATCTGTCTTCAACACCGACAACGGGTGCAATAACATCTAAATCTCAAAATTAAAACAATGATCATAAATACCGAAACAACTTGAGGTTTAAAACTTACTGTTCTATAACCATTGTGGTGAATCATTGCAGATTAACAATTCTCTAGGATTTCAAGTGAATCATTTCAGAGGCTTTGAGTTATCTAAGTCAATATTCTAATCCAGAGGGTCATAAACTATAGTTAGACAAGTACAAGACCTACAAACTGAAGACGACGAGATTATGGAAGGCATGTGTTAAGAGATATTGAATCCTAACCTGTTGCTAGGATATGTAAACATGCCTCTTTCTCACATTTAGTTGTGATCTGTAAAGCTGAACGAGGTATGTTCACATTTGCTAGCTAGGGTTGATAACAAGGGTGGCATATCACAACCAAATGTGAAAAAGAGGCATGTCCACATTTGCTAGAATCAACAATGTACCTAGGTAAAGTTATCCACAGAGCCGGTTAAAATATTACGAAAATCCTGCTCTTGGCAGACCCATACATAGGATTATAGGACGACAGAAGTGAGAAGGGACAGGAAAAAAAATTATGAAAGGAATAACAACTCTAATGCAGAAGCAACTTATCCTGATAGGCACTTATCTAATTTAATACTGTACAAAGCCAAAGAGGGAGTACCCCCTCCAGATGAAGCATTCCATGCAAGAAGGTAACTTTTCTTACACTACACCACCTACTGTTCAGAAGTTTCAGCAGAGTTTGTCGCGACAATAATTTCACCTACAGTTTGGTGAGAATGGACTGAACACAAGTAACATCATCAAATGACAAAGAAGCCCAGGCAAATTGCAAGAAAAGCTTCATGAACCTAGGAGACTTTTGACTCGGAAATACCTACATTAGAGACAAACAAATAAAAGACCTCAGACTTACCTCAATTTCAGGTGGCAAAGAACCATGAATGGAAAGGATTTTTAGCATCTATACAGCTTCCTTCAAGATTTTGAATCGCATTTGTATTTATAATCCTGAGAAACAAATCGATCTTTCTTATCATCCCATACGTCCATTGTTTCGTAAGTGGATAGAATACTGAATATAAGGCCACATGAATTTGAAATAATCAAGAAGTACAACTTTAAGTAGTTTAGCTGCCTTTACATGAATATCGAAGCATGTCCTTCTGGTTGTCGAGCGTGCATATCTATTAAGGAATTCATAAAATCTCTGTAACAACTGTTGTTCTCATAGTTGTCGCACATTCATTTGTACTTCCCAAACAATCACTTCGTTAGAGCAGACCTGCCCATCAAATCCCTAACTTCTACCGGAAGCTCAAGAAATCCCTCATTGAACTTGGAAACATATTTGAACTACTGTAGAAAGAACATATAGTAAAATAATGCAGAAAAAAAGAATCAGCAGCATTAAAGAAGCCAGATGTCGAAAGAGATTTGTATTCTCATTTATGCAGAAGACTCAACAAACTCACTGTTCAAAGACTTCCAATAATAAACCTAAAATCAATTATTCATTGACCCCTACAAAAGACCACATGATCTCTCTAAAAAAGGTAACAAAATGCTCAAAATGAGGGTAAACAAATTCATTAACCCCACCGACTAAAACAACAACAAATTTTCACACATTCTCTTCATACCCATCAAAATTTTAAAAGATAAATGATATGTGTCACTCTTCTTTCTCGTCCACTGAACAGTTACCGCTTAATTGTTGCAGAGCAGGCCTCTTCTCCATATGTTGTCCCTGATTGTAAAAGAAGGACAAGGTTGGTAAGCTTATAACATCTAAAACTGCTACTGCCGTATCACTTAAAGAACCCTAATAAGAGGCTAAGATTCCTCATTTACCTTCACAATAGTGTTTTTATTGTCTACGAGGGTAAGCTGTTTGATCATCTTCTTCAACTGCCTTACACTTGTACTTTTTAGTTTCCTTTGGGCTGTGTTGTCACCTTTGTTCTCTTTCTCTTCATTTGCTACTTCAGTTACCACCTTAGAATTACTTCTTAGACCAACCTTGTCGTCATCCAATGCCTTAATATAACTTTTTGGGGTTGTAATTGCTTTCTTCTTAGTAGATGACCTTAGGGGGATTCCTTGAGCCTGATTCCCCGAAGTAGTTGTTTTGGAAGGAGTCTGGTTCACAATGTCATCATCAACATCAGAAGTGTCCTCAGTCTCCTCACCGGCATCTGAAATCTCCTCTTCAACATCTGAATCGACATCCTCATCCTCCTCAACAGCATCTGATTCCTCATTATCTGATTCCTCTTCATTCTCATCAGATGGTTCGTCGTCGGACGTCCAATTAACCTCGCGATCAAGAATAGCTGTTATGTCAACATCTTCACTTTCAGTTCTGAGATCCTCTTGCTGAGCATCCAAGTTGCACTCTTCAGCCTTGAGATTATTCATGACTTCCTTCATCGAGTCTTTCATAGTTTCAAAATCAAAGTTATCAGTGACTTTCACATCATAGAGGTCAACCTCACTTGTGAGCGTACTCTTCCCTTCATCAGCATTCGTGTCTACCAAATTATCGGTTTTCACCAATGGAAAAGATACATTAATTAGCTCATCCCCATCTGTAAACTTCAATTCATTGGCAGATATCATAGGAGCAGAAGTAACTTCAGTAGCGGAACCCTCGCCTATGAGCAATGTAGTAGAGGAATCTTCGGAAATAGCATCTTGTTCTTCTGTCAAAACCTTGACATTATTTCCTGAAAAATACATCAGTACTACATAAGGCTTAGAACAAATGTTGAATATCTAAAATAAAAGCACAAATTGAATGATATAAAGTTTTACCTTCATTCTTTCGTTGAACATCATCAGTTATTTCAGATTTAGATTTCATCTCCTCCTCATATTCTTCTTTAGACAACATTTCCATCTTAATAGCTTGTTTTCTTCCTCCTACCTTCTGGAGAGACTCAGAAACTTTGATTTCAGATTTCTGCTGCAATCTTGTTGATCGCCTTGTACTATAGGCATCATTATCAACAGGAACCTCCTCCATAGATTCACGACTAGGTCTAGCAAAACCAATAGAAGTTTTGGGCTCGACCACATCAGATTGAGGTTTAATTGGCTTTCTGGCAGTCCTACTGGTGAGTGGAGTCTCTGGCATAGATTTTCCGATATCTTCAATCCCATCAACCTGATGAAAGTATAAACCACAGATTAGGGGAAACGACTAGAACATGTACAATCCCTTAGATTAGTTAGAAGCATCATCTTTTTTCTTTAAGCATCATCTGGAAACAAGTTACACAAGAAAATCTGAAACAAAAAAAATTGATTTGAAGATAACCAATGAGAAGCCCCACAGCAAACCAAGACCCTATTACTTAGCATTCCAGTAAATACAAATGTCTATTGATTCAGTGAATCAAAAAAAGGTTAAAATTTAATGGATTTCTGGACTATCAATATGGAAGGAAACAGAGATCAACAAAACCGAACTAAACATGAACCCGGAAACTAATGGACTCCCAATGAAATAAAGAATTAGGTCAAGAAATTTCAAATCAACAAATGAGAGGACTGTATCCAGTATCTGAAATGAATCAAATCTGAATCCAATATCATTCCCGCTGAAGAAATTAGCGCATTAATCCAATGTCAATCTGTAAACCTTTTTATTTATATAAATAGTATACCTTTCCACTTCAAAAGAATAACAAAATATTTAGGGAAACAGTACTAGACGCAAATATGAATTCAAACATCATCAAACCAATTAGGGGGAAAGTATAAATTTCAAAAATAAAAACCGAATCCAATATCATTCGCCAGTAAAGAATTAGGGTAAGCTTATGAAAATCAAACTATAAAATGAACAATCGAGAATGAATCCATGCCAATTAATTAGGGTAAGCTTATGAAAATCAAACTATAAAATGAACAATCGAGAATGAATCCATGCCAGTTAATTAGGGCAAAAACAATGACAAAAATTTAGGGTAGATCTATAAGAGAAAGCATGCTCAAAAATCAAAAACAAATTGAATAAAATCAGAATGAGTTTAAGTTATGGTTACCTGAGTTAGAGAAGAAAGGGCATCAGCCATGGCGACATTAGTCATGTTAGCTGGGATCTTATTCTTCTTGCATAGAGCTTGAAGTTCTCTTCTAGCTAAACTATGGAAATCCATTTCTCAATAAATTAGGGTTTTTTTCTTTTTCTTAGGGACAAAGAGAGAGACTTGAGTGAAGGATTCACAGAGTAGTTGAGACTTGAGAGAAGGCTGAAAATTAGGGTTAGAAGAATGAGATGTAATATATAGATACGGAAGAAAAAATGTGACCGTTCAAGTGCCAGCGTGGACAAGGATTTTGAATTTTGAATTTGAGATTCTTTTCAGATCCGACTATATGAGTCATCTGAACCGACCATCGGGAATCGTAGGATGTTGAAGGGTCAAGATTTCAGTTTGTACCAAGGCGGATAGGACTTTTCCACCAGTGAGGAAGATGTTGTTATTTTTACATCTTGGTGCCACATCATTTTCTCACTCAATTGTAATACAAAACCAAATGTTAGGTCTAGCGTTATGGGTACCTATAAAAGAATATTTTATAAGTATCATTGGCAATCCAAACGATAGAAGTGTAAATATAATTAAAAAAAGAGTCGAATATAAAAAAAGAACTCAAAAGGTAATTTTGAGTTAACTACACATCTTTAAAACCTCCATGTTATTTTAAATACTAAATCATTTTATTGGATTCATGCAGGAACGACAAACAGAAGATGACTATCTCCGTATTAGAAGACCTTAATATAAATTTTATGATTGTTATGTTACTTAAAAGGCCAATTTTTCCGAACTGGACCTGGTACAAATACTCCGCAGTGCTCCAGGAGATTCTGGTGAGGAATAACTTTATGAACGGAGATAAAAGGTTTTGTGAGCATATCTCTCTGTAAACCCTCACGAGACAAAACTCGCCCATTATTGTCGGCTTATGGTTTAAAGGTTTGTGGCACATACTAAGTGTAACCGTTGCTCATGCGAAAATGAGTTAGTGTTTTATTAAGTATTGTAGTCTACTTTTGTTAATTTACTCCAGTTAATATAGTAATTCTCGTGGGCATATTTTTATATTTTTATGATTGAGAAAGGAAATGAATGAAACATTAGATTCAATTGAATAGACTGTGAAAATGGTCCCACTACTTGTTTGAAAAAAAAGGTGTATTGTCACTTTGTTCAATCATATTGTGAAGTCTTTTCACGCGTTGGACCCACCAGTCTGTAAAAAAATATACTCGTCACTTCTTTTCCTTTCATGATATAGTCTTTACACACGGTCATGCTTGGTTTAAATTGTATACGGTTTGGTGTTCAAGACCACTATCTGGTCTAGTTGTGAAAATAATAATTCATTTTCGCTTATAAATAGATGAGATATCGGAATACCAACAAACATCCAATTCTTTACCATTCTAACACAAATCAAAATCTAAAATTCTCTAGTTATATACTCATTTCTTTTCCTATTTGGTATCTTTTAATCTTTATTTTCCCCAACAACGCATAATTTTACTCCCGAAGAAGACGAGGCCCTTCTTAGATATTATGTAAATGTTTGTAGTAATACGGTAAATTTATTGGAGAGAAACGCCATTACGAGTGAGGATTGGATGCGGATAGGGCTGCACATGGTACGGTTCGGTTCGGTTTTTGACCCAGCCATAACCAAAACTGATAGTCTCGGTTTTTGGGTTTTGAAAACCAATGATTACCATTAAAAAATTCGGTTCGGTTTTGAACCGAGCCGACTCAGTCCGGTTATTAACCGACCGTTTTTGGTAAACCGACAAATCATTTTTTTTCTATCTTCAAAGACTTAAAGATTTCTGGATATGTTAACCATGAAATCAAACTGCAAATCACTATATACAAGAAAACCTATAAGAACAACAATTACTGCAACAACAATTTCTCAACTATAATTTAAAAAAACAACAAGAATTACAATGACAAGACTTATTCCTCTAAGCTGTAATTTTTCCCAAAATAAATTAAGCTTCCACCGAACTAATAATCGACTAAGATTTCATGTCCTAATATTTAGAAAATACTCGTCAGAACCATGGTCTAACTGACGTCCAAACTAGTTCAGTTGAGGCTGCCAAGAGCTGTGTGGTTCAGGCAATTTATCAAGCATCATATGTGCGTTTTCTGATAGTGTAGGAGTTGCGTACAGGCTGTACCTGAGAAGATATCCAAATTAACTCCTTCTCTGCAAGTGATTTTCCTTCCCTGTAGGCATTCAAAAATCAACATAATTAACCATTCAAGCATTCACACATAAATCAGTCAAACATTCAATTCAGGGTAGCAACACCACTTCTCCATATCTTCTCGACAAATTCCCCATAGAAATAACAGGTTATTGGTTGTAAAACTCACGAACCCAAACGCCGTCCTTGTCATCACTTCTGAGCTTCTCAATCCTTAAACAACCATCTTTTTCTACCGTGTTTTGACATCACAGCAAAAACCCATTTCATCTCCATTATATCTAACTCGAATTCAAATTCAAACCCCAACTTCATTGATATACAGGTTTATACTTAATGAGAGGAGATGGAGCCATGAGTCTATTTGAGTTCGAACAGAGAGAAATTGAGAAATCAAGATAGAGAAGAAGACTAGGAAAATAAAAGAGTACATCGTGAAATTAAGAAGAGATGGGTTTTGGTTTATTGTGAATTAGAGATGGAGATTTAAGTGGCTCTGAATTTGATTGTGTTTGCTCGAGCTGAGATAGTGAGAGAGCATAGAAAGGAGGGAGAAGAAGAAGGAAGCGTCGCTGCACAATCTTTACTTAGAGTGAGAAGATTCAAAATGAGATATAAAAGAGATTAGTGTTGGAAATTTATAATCGACTAAGATCTATGGCTAAAATTACAAAGATCTAACGATATATATTAATCGGTTTAAACCGAATCGGTTCGGTTCGGTTTTAGGGGTCAACCAAAACCGAACCGAGATTAACATGTTTTCTTTAATCCAGAACCATTGATTACCATTATCTTTTCGGTTCGAATCAGTTCGGTCTATTTTCGGTTCGATTCAGTCCGGTTTTATCGGTTTGTCGGTTTTCTGTGCAGCCCTAGATGCGGGTGCTCCAAGAGTTTACCAACATACTTGGGAACCATAACAATCTGTAATACCCCTCATCCTGGGATTAGATAGTCTTAAGATTTAAACCTAAGTTAGTTACTAAGGATTTATAGTTTTTAGTTGTGGGTTTTGACGTGAATCATATGGGAAAAGAAGTGAGAGGAATTATAGGAAGACTAGTTAGGGTATTAATAGTTAGTTAGGGTTTTGTAAGTGGGGGGGGGGTTGTTTTCCGGAAGAACTAAACTTTTTCTTTGAAAAAAATCTAGAGAGAGGCTGAAGAAGAAGGATTGATTTTGAGCGGAGGGTGTCGATAGTGATTTGAGGATCAATTGCTTTACACCAGGTAGGTTCTCTAATCCTTATTCCCATTATGATTGATTTGTTAACTATAATTAGGTTTTCTAACCTTTATACTCATTATGGATTGATTTAACAAATATAAAACTATATATATCCTAAGGTATAACACGAATACATTCTTCTTTGATTTGTCTTTCATATACTGGATGGGTGATAGAATGTACTGTTTTTCCTGCTCATTTCCGTTAAGTAGAACAAGTAGTGATTAGACAGT
>JAJJMC010029024.1:2730022-2768674 GCA_023531435.1 Papaver californicum
ACTATAAATGATGTTTTACCGTGGGTAATTAGAAGTCAACTAGTTAAAACTAGCTAAAAAGATACTATGTATGTGTGTACATCCGTTTGAGACTCGTAGTTTGCTCGACTCCAAGAGGTTGTTGGGCGATGACCGAGGGGTCGCCTAGAAGATATGGATCTATTATCTTGAATGGGGTCGACAACACTTATCTTCCTACGCACTATAGGGAATTAAGTGGACTACATAAGGGTCGATATGTGTCGTCGTACAATTATAGAATAAAATTATAGAGAGGGGAAGTCGTTTAGTTTCGTGGGTGGGAAACCTATTTTCCATTTCTTTTATATACAATCGTTTTTGTGTGCCTTCGTTTTTTTTCTAGATTCTATAAAGTTCTGTATTTCTGTCTAGGTCGTCGGTCGTGTTACTTTCAAAGAGATACTTCTATAAACTATTTTTCCTTACGAAACCATTTCATGAAACTTGTTTCGCTAAATTATCCGTATAGGGCATAAGGGTGTGAGAATCTACTTTAAGTTGGGGTCTGACCCAACTTACTATTATTTTTCAGGGAACGGTAGCCGCGGAGCGACCTAACTTGTAGAACGATCTTTGTCCCGGAAAGCTACATCCTTTTTCTTCAAGGTGCTTAAACGATTAAATATTTTATAGCTTGTGTTTAAGACTTCTTTACTTTTAAGTAAGACTCTTATCATTTAAGTTAAATATCCGACCTGCGATTCGAAGATAACTATTTTTAAGACTTTCTTTTATCAGATTTTCTTTTATAACGCTCGTCATTTTTAAATAAGATTTTCTTTTAAGTTTATTATTCTTCAAAAAAAAAACAACCCCACACGATAGCCGGATTGACATTTGTTGGCTTGAAGGATTGAGTGTGCTTTATTGTCCCATGAGTAGTGCCACACTTCTATTTTAGGGCGGCCGACCTAGAATGATGAGGTGGGGCGTTACACAATCGAACCCTGAACATGATTCAATATAGGGTGATGATGATTAAAAAAACTGTGAGAGTTTTCTTATCCATTGTAATACCGATATTCCGTTGGATTAAACTTTATTTTGTCTGGTTTTGTAGGAGGAAGCGGTCTGGCCATCTTTCTTGAAAAGAACGGAACGCAATTCCGTTTTTTTAACTGCTACTTAATAATGAGACTTAACTTTAAAGAATTTATCCTGGAACTGTTAGCACCTGAAGCACGTCTGTGTATCCCACCAACTCCACAATATTCGCATGAGCCCTATGGTCGATAATAAAAGGTTTTTTGGGTATATCTCTTTGTTAACCCTCACAAAACAAAACTCGTCCGTTGGTGTCGGATAATGGTTCAAAGGCTTGTTGCACATGCTAAGTGCAACTGTGGCTCCTACGAAAATGAGTAAAGGTTTTCATATATGTTGGGTCTTTAAGTTAGTAGTATATACAATGCTTGGTATTATGTATGTTATGACTTACATATTGCGGTAAACTTATTAATGAAATAAAATTATTGTTCTATTTTTAAAATCGAAGTTGTCATGCTGAGTCATTGGATGAGATGGATTGTTAGTTTCGAGATATAACTTTATGAACGACTTGTTTCATAAGTTTCTCTATAAATTCACTGCTTATGCACCAATGTAACACATAAAAAATTCTCATGTAATCAAATTCTAGACTCATTTCTTTTCCTACCTTGTATCTCTTAATATAATTTATATCCAACAATGTCTCCTTTTACCCACTTAGAAGATGAGGCCATAATTAAGGCTTTCACAAAAATTATTAATCCCCTTTAACCGGTGTTAATATATCTTATAAGAATTTATGGAGGGAGGTACACACAAGGTTTATTGATTTCGCCGGTAACCCATTCGGTCACATTCTCAATTCGATCATGCATCGTTATGTACTTAGAGCATCTCCAACAGAAGGTGAGAATTTTATTTTCGCATGACATATAGGATTTTAGACCCTCATTTGAATTAAATTCATCTTCAACAGTTGGTCCTACAAAGTAGGAGGGGTTCCAAAATAAATATAAAGGTATTCGAGAAAGTCTTATCTAGACCTTCAGAATGACCTTCACATAGGATTTTTAGCACCCACTATTAGAGATGCTCTTATAAAAAGTGGTGTGCAACAGTTTGTGGCTATATTAATACCATATCGATCATGTCCTATACAAACGAAATGATTGTAAGTGTTTCTCATACAATGGAATTATAATGTTAATATTTGGTATATTATAGGAGGAAGTCAGACTTACAATATTGTAGGTGGTGAGTTTTTGACAAGGGTCATAATTGTGAAATCACCCTTCTTCCTAGTTGCAGGAACATAGAAATATATGTACATACTTGTGCGCATACTTATGACTTTACCTCAAAACACAAAATACTGCATTCCTCCTTATATTCCGCAGGCGAACTGAAGATACAGTCTCTACAAAAGGATACAAGAATTATATACTGATCCTGTAGTCTATAATCTCTACATGATAAGTCTCAAGCTCTTATATGGGTTGCCCACTAGTATAGAGCAACTTGAGTTTTCTCTAAGCAACTACAAACATTCTAAGGCCTCGCATCCTCCTCAATACTCACAAACATTTATGCCATATCGAACTAGTCTCAAGTCGCATAAAAGTCCATAAATGAATTCCTTGAACTTGTCTTGAGTGCACATCGATGTTCCGGTAACATCTATCAAATTCAGGAATAACTAATGCTTAAACCCCATAATACACTCTAACTTAATGCTTCATTCGAAACAAACACTTTTCAAATTGCTCTTCTGAGCTTAAATATGCTACTATAGCATTTTGCTTAAAGATAAGCCACAAATTATGCGTCGCTCCTCTTGGACGTGTCACAAACAAGAAGCAATACCTCAAAAGACGCATTGGGCCACTGAGCTAGGCTAATCCTAGCTTGTTCTCCCATCAGCACCAGGATGGCACTCGCCATTTGGCTTAGCACCACATTGGCGCTAGTTCGCTGCCTTGGCGCAAAAAGTCCTAACCCTAGCGCTAAAAGTGCTAACTCCTCTTAGCCAAGTATATCTTAGCTTGGCGCGTCTTCAAGCAAGCCTACATGGTCCTAACATCCCATTTGGTGATGGCTATGGCCTTAGGGCCTTAGACCTAGAGCACCCTTAGTATAACATGGTTAGAACGTCCCATGGATAGCTAATACGCCCTAGCATGATGCATCCCGGCCTGATGCATCCCATAGGCCTAGCGTTCCCGGCTTGATGCGTCTCATAGGCCTAGCATGCCTCTTACCTAGCGCGTCCCATGCTTGGCGCGTCCCTTGGATGATGCGTCCCTACCTCAGCCAACACGTCCCATGCTCCAGCGCGTCTCAAGCCTAGCGCGTCTCCATGCCTGGTGGGTCCCTAATCCTAGCAGGTCTCCAAGCCTGCCAGGACCCTAAGCCTAGCAGGTCTACATGGCTGGCAGGTCCCTAAGCCTAGCAGGTTCCCATGGCTAGCACGCTCCTTTTCCTAGCGCGTCAGTGGCCTTAACGTCCATAGCTTTAGCGTGGGAGGCCTTAGCGTCTTCTTTTCATAAATACGCCATTCTTCTCAATATTGGTCTAATACCAAATACTATATGGTTTTCTAATAGGTCTTCTTGCTTAAGAATCCATCTACAATATTTGGCCTCAAATGCCTCTCAGGCTTACGCTAAATCACTTTTGAGATAATACTTAGCATTAAATGTTCCATGTTAATCCTAAGAAAGTACATGACCCCTGAACTTACCAGTCTCAACACTAATCAGTTTAATTATCAATTTAGTGAATTGCGCAACTTGCCGCACTGACTTAGAAAGTAATTTGACTTGACTTGACTTGACTCAGTCAAAACAATAGTGGCTTATGACTCTACTATCTACGAGATATAAAATACAACATATGGAAGGATTCTCATTGGGGTATTGGTATGGCGGTCTACGACAATCATGCGTTGTGGCAACACATCCATGAACAAGAAGGTAACAAGTAGTGGGCGATTACAGAGAAGTTGAGAGGGTGAGGAGTAGTTGTCTAACATGTCTTCCTTAATTTCCGGACACCACCCCACTACAATCTCCACAATCATCACTTCTCCACCTCTCCCTAACTTCCACGACTTACGAGAAATTAATGTGTCTCCTTTGAAACAATAATAGATGATTCTCATCTATTCGAAAGAGGAGACAAGATAACAATTCAGGTTAAACCAAACATACATAATTAGCGATTCCTTTCAGAGAATCCTTTCTTCTTCACACACTACCTATCACACTGATATTTCTCAATCTTATTTGCTTCCCTCCCCTAATACCTACCCTATCTTCTCCACCTTTATGATTGAAGCAGAACGTGAACGACCATTTTTTGGTTTAGGCTCGTCCTGTTCGATTTTGATCTCTCGAACCTACTTGAAAGTAAGATTCTACCGTATATTCGTTTTCAGACTAAAACAAGTATATCTTGCAAAATACGGAAAATTGTTCCAATTTATTTATTGCTACTCAATGATAATAAAGAATTATCCGGATCTTAACCTGGAAGTATTAGCACGTCAACCAAGTCCTACTAATTCCAATAATGAGTAACATAATTGTAATAGGTTTTGTATGTATATCTCTTTGTAATCCCTCACAAGACTAAACTCATCCATTGGGGGCACCTTATGGTTTAAAGGCTTGTTGCACGTGCTAAGTACAACCGTGTTTCCTGCGAAAATGAGATATGTTTATAGGTTGGTTGTGTATTTATTTTTTGTTTAGTAAGTAGAACAATATACTATCTCATAATAATTAATAAAAAATCCCCAGATTATAAAAAATATGACACATTATATATTTTTAGTGTTATATTCACAATACTAAAAGATATATGAAATAGCATGTGAATGACCTCCTGTAACGCCCACATAAGATGTCCGATAGAGCTAAAGTTGAATGAACCAAGCTTTGAATCTCCATTCGATAGTCTTACGCTGAGTACCAACGCATTCACCATATATGCTAACCCCTATAAAATTCTTTCGTCTCTACTAATCAAGGAACACCAAAACTCCTAACTTCTATCCTTTATAAAAATAAGCCTAAAACTATGGATATCTTTGATTCACGGGAAGATTTAGTTATCATCAAATCTTATATCACTCAAACAACTAGTATAAAAGTGCGGGAAGGAGCAATACAATCTTTCGTCTTCTGGATCCGAGTATGAAACTTTTATTTAAGAGATTGTGGAATTGCTCGCCAAAGAACGATGCGAAACATTCACGATAAGTATCTCGTAATACAGCAAGGCCTGGTTGATTATATGGACATCCAACAGGGAATTTTTGACTACTGCATATGTCCTGAATCATTGACCACGGAAATACGTGTAAATCTTTATCCAATTAACAATCTTTCATATTTGATTTATTTTTTCTTCCTAAAAATAAACATTAAAGTTTATGTCTCATGGTTGTAGGAGAGACTGACACAAATGAAATACCGTCAACTATAAGGGAGGGATTTTGGATTTAACGACTGCTATAAATTTGCAAAGGCAAACATCTCTGATTTTGTTGCTAGAGTGAGTTTTTATCGTCCTCTCGATTGTGATTGCCGATAAAGATTAAACCAATTAATTATAGAGGATTTTGTGGGCATATATATGTGTAAACCCTCACGAGACAAAACTCGTCCATTGGTGTCGGCTTATGGGTTAAAGGCTTATTGCACGTGCTAAGTGCAACCGTGTCTCCTGCGAAAATAAGTTAGGGTTTTATTAAGTACCGTAGTCTGCTTTTGATAATTGTACTTCAATCAATATACTTTTTTTTGTTAATTATTTTTACATATATACGATTGAGGAAACAAATCATTAAAACGTTGGATTCCATTGAAAAGACTGTTAATATGGACCCACCAGTCTGAAAACAAATAGACCTGTCACTTCTTCAATTTCATGTTATAGTCTTTGCATGCGGATAGAGTTTTCAATTATATACGGTTTGGTGTTATACACTACTGTGTGGCCTAACCGTGAAAACGATAAATCATTATCCTCTATAAATTGATGAGATCTCGGTCATACTAACACACATTAAATTCACCCAATCTACTCGCAATCTACAAAAACAATTTGTAATATTTTAATTTTAAAATCATGAGGCATAGGTTTGCAGAGCAAGAAGACTTAGCAATCATTAGTTCCTGGGTTGCTGTTGTTAGAGAGGAAGATGTGAAAAGAAGAGAAGTTAACGGATTAACCTTTGGGTCCAGAGTGATGGCTGAATTTTATGCAAGTAATCCCAACCAAAGACCAAAGCTTGATGTTCAAAGTAGGTTTATGATGATCAAAAATGCTGTAAAACCTATATACGGATGCAGGTGTTTTTTTATCGAACGGAGTCACCTACCCTGACCCCAGAGACCATCATAAGTGATTATCATTAATTACATACATATATTTTGTATTCTTATTAGTTACATAAATAGATGTTTGATTATTTGTTGCAGGAGCAGATGGCGAAAGCCTCCCATTTGAATTAAAAAGGGAACAACTTTTGTTTTTATGGTTGTTACTTACTTTTCAAACATAACTTTCATAAAATGAACCAGGAACTCACCCCACGCCGTCCACCAGCTCCCCAATATTCAAATAAGGAATTGGATCGATAATAAAGGATTTTTTGGGCATATTTCTCCGTAAAGCCTCACGAGATAAAACTCGTCTATTGGTTTCGGATAATGGTTTACAGGATTGTTGCACGTGCTAAGTGCAATCGTGTCTCATGCGAAAATGAGTGAGGGTTTAATTAAGTATCGTAGTCTTCTTTTGTTTATTTACTTCAGTAAATGTAGTATCTTTTTTTTTTTTTTTTAGATTTTACGATTGAGAAAGGAAATCAATGATACTTACATTCGGTTGAATAGACTCTAAAAATGGTCCTACTAATTGTTGGAAAAAATTGTGTATACTCACTTTATTCAATCGCACTCTAAAGTCTTGGCAGGTGTTGGATAAGTATTTGAATCCCAATCAATAGTATTTGCAGGCGTCATGTTAGTTCTTTCAACATCATGCTATAGTCTTTGCACGCGGCTCGTCAGACCTTTCAATATCAGTCGACAGTCCTTGCAAGCATCTCACCATATCTTTCAAATTTTTAACAGTTATGTAATTATCTAAAATAACTCTGCAGAGATCAACATTTTACTGTCATCAATCAACATAAACGTGGAAAATTTAATTATTAAAAACCACATTACATCATATTCATCAAATTTAAACTCCTTACAAGATAAAAACATAAAAAATACTTAAGTTGTCCATTTCATCATATGGCAATTAGGACATTCCCAGAATTGTTTTCCTCCAGAGTCACTCGCTCCATATGTGTGAATCTCCATATAAGCGTTACAAGTAGGGTTTGGGTATCTAATAAAACCCGAGAATTCAATTAGGGTTTCAGAATTCCATAATTTGATTGTACAATGCTTTTCCTGATGACCTTCTTCTCCACAATGGTTGCGCTCTAACTTCTTTAATTTGGCTTTCAGTTTGAAATTTTACAAAGATTTTCTACCTATTCATCTTCTTTAGCATCCACTGCATCATCTAGCAACTGTGGTTCTTTATGACAATTAGAAAATTGACATTGCAAATGGCTTATCTTTCCGGTGCTGATTCGATGACCATTTTTATTCCAGGATAATCTAGTTATGGACTGATGCGTGTCGTATGTGCAACAAATTACTCGAGATATTTCCCACTAAATAACTATAAATATAGTGGTAGTAAGGATCGTTCCTACAAAGAGCTGTGTAATTAATATGTTAGTTAAATTAGTAAAATTAGAATAACTACTAAAAAGAGGGGTTTGTGAATTAATTAACTAAAAATAACAATAAATAAAATAATTAGAAAGAAATATGATTAGGGATTCATTCGTTGTTACCAAACATTAACTCAAGTAGTATACTTATCTATCTTTCATTAGAATCATTCATCACCAGCTGTAGAATAACAATAAGCTTTGTTATCCTAAACCTTCTTATGTCATTGGATACGAAAGCCCTTGACTACCGGATTCTATCCATCTGAGCCACCAAGAAGAATGTCTCAAGGTGTAACCCAATCAAATGCATTAGGGTTTATGAATGTAGGTTGATCCTAGCATCAAACCCATAAGCTCGGTCTACTTACTAGTGTTGTCTTCACACGTGATAGACACATATTTGTGTCTATATTTTCCCCAAAAATATATATTGTTAGTATTATATTTTGTACTAATTTGGTTAATTATTGTGTTTTTAGGTATTTTTGTGGATTGATAATTATGGAAAATTTGGTTTCAAAAAGTGTTAAGGCACCCTTATATTGGATAAGGTCACCCCCAAGGAAATTGATAAAGGCACCCAGGCTTGGATAAAGGCACCCATATTCTTCTTGTCAATTTAAAAACCAAGTTTTGGCGAGAACTTCACTTTTTCGATTTATGAAGATTTGTGGTCGTGATTTTAGAGATATTAAAGAAGTGTTAAGACAAAGGATATATCCTTACCATATTTGTAAGAGTTGTATGGGAGTTGGAGACTCGAAAAAGGAAGGAAAAATACTCTCAGGCAAGCTGTATTTCTCGCCGTCTTGTTTTGAATAATACTCATATGAACAGGTAAATGAGCAACATTACACTGAGCAAAATGTTAGTTCTACATTCTTAGAAGATACCCTCCGGCGTTTCATGGAAACTTCGCAAATTCTTAATTCTTTTGTTTCTTTGAATAATGAACTCAATCAACTAGTTGAAACTGAACAAAAGTATAAAAATTTATTGCCACAAATTTGTTTTTGTAGTACAAGTCTTTCTTTAGAAGAGACACTTAAGAAATTCATTGAAACTTTGCGTGAATCTCAAATAATGATGAGTGAGACTCTTAAGCAGTTGACTGAAAATTCATGTAGGAGAGACATAGTGCAGGGAAAATTTCATGAGACTTGTGTAGAAATTGTAGATGAACAAACAACTGCTATTATTGCTCCAAATGAACTTAATTGCCAAAATAGTGTTTCTAATTTTACCCTTGATAATAATGATGAAAATTTACCTAATTTAGAAGGAGAGGTTAGAATTAATAGCACTACTTTTTTAGATAAGGTTCAACCATCCTCATATTATTATGATGATGGGGATAGTATAGATGAAGAGTTTGAAATCCATAGTCATAATAATCAGGAAATTTTACACCATTTGAGCCCCATGCTGATACTGTTGTTTCTAGTTCAAATCCTAATAATATTAATGATTATTTACCTATTCAAGAGGAAAATTATTTAACCAGAGATACCATTATTATAGACGGTGAAATATTTTCTTGTTATTATGAAGACGATGATGGTTTAGAGGAACTAGTTTATCCCGAGACTAGTGTTTTAGAGTCCAACGATTCAAAGAACATAGTCTCTGACAAAGATGATAGACTCGTAGAGAATTTAAATGTGAGTGAAGGTACCCCAACTGATGATTATAATCTAGATGAAATAATTGACCATTTTCCTAAATATGATAATTTAGAAATTAATGAAATTGTTGCTAATTGGTCCAAGGACATTGACCAATCTAGGTTTGGGGGTGAATATTACTCTCCCAAGCGGTAAACCTTTGACTCTTATTAAGGTCCCTCACTTGGGACTTGATGTTTGTGCCTCTACCATATTAAGAGATTATATTCAGAACTGTTTCCCGAACCTAATCATGTCCAGAAAGAAGTTCAGTTGTTGGAACCCCGTCCTCTGGTTGATATAGTTTACCCAGGTAATAATACCATAATTGACTTTGTTATCCCACCAAAATCTTATTAACCAAATGTAAGAATGTTTCAATTTCAAATGTGTCAGTTCTTAAATTTTGGAACTAAATCTGATTATTTTAGAAAATTTGAATCGACACATTTTCATGAGAATGTCCGCTATTTCCATTTATTCTACTGTGATCACCCGTGTGAGTCAAATACAATTGACTTTAAGGATCCGAAATTATTTCGATTATTGTTATATGATCATAAATTGTGACTAACCCTTTCTTGGTCTGGCTGAAGACTTTAAACTTAGCACTCTATGGGAGGCAACCCATATGTTTTTGGTACACTGTGCTGAAACATCTTTCCTTATCTCTTTTACTTTGTTCATTATTTTATCTTTGTTCATGCTTTCATTCATTTATTTTTAGAACAACGAGGATTATGTTAAATTTGAGTTTGGGGGTAAGGGAGAAATTTTTAAAAAATTTAGTTGTACCAAAAACTCAAAAATCTAGAAATTTGTGAACAATTCATGATAACACTAACCATTCTAGGTAAATGGAAACAAAATTCTTGTCTATAGGAGTTGAGGGACCCAGCTAAATGGTCTATTCATAAAAGGACAAAGCTCATGTGTTAGAAATAAAAAGATAGTCATCACCATATCACGTTCTGTTTTTATTTTTGCAACCTTTTGTATTTATCTAAGTGATTTGGTGGGGCACTAGTATCACCTTGTTGTCGCCGCTATGATAAAGTAGAATGATTGAGATCAAGCCCCATTATTTTACTTGAACTTGACCAATATTTTTTTTAAAAAAAATTTGACACTGGATAACAATATGTGTGTATTCTCCTTGTCTTCGTCGCCTAAGCAATCGTGGAACGCAGGATCCATGGGAACTATCATGTAATCTGCTGACAAGGAGCATGCGCTTAGATTCAAAATATCTAATCATGTTGTCGACAAAATATGTATATGTATATATATATAAAGTATTTATACAATAAATCGATCGACGGGGCCCTTGTATATAACGACTGAGTTGATACTAGAATTAGGATTCAGAGCAGTGGGTGTGTATCTCAATCCATTAGGGTTCATCTTGGAACAGACGGTCATACAGATATTCTGGTAAACACCGTTCACCTTAGTCAACATGCTCACACTTTTATCTCCCTATCCATCTTCTTAATCTATTTCATGTGATTATGGTATGTTAATTTCCGTGTATCGTGGTCCATTGACGACTTTCTGAGTAGTGTTTTGTTTTCTTTTATATAAATTTTAATACGCTTGAGTGCAAGCTCGTGTACAACAATTGGATTCATATAGGGATGATTCTCATAGCCGAAGAATTTAGTAACCAACTAAATAGCATGTTTAGTGTCTACCTTCAATCGTTCACAAGTAGCTAGAGTTTGGAGTAAAAGGTTTTGTGGGTACACCTCTTGTAAACCCTCACGAGACTAAAACTCGTCCGATAGGGACACATATGGGTTTAAAGGCTTGTTGCACACGCTAAGTGCAATCGTGATGCTTGTGAAAGTGAGTTACGATTTAATTTTTATTTTCTAGATTAGATTTGCTCGAGAACTAGCAAATAATATGTTTGGGGGTATTTGATAAAAACATATTTGTGTCTATATTTTCCCTAAAAATATACATTGTTAGTATTCTATTTTGTACTAATTTGGTTAATTGTTGTGTTTTTTAGGTATTTTTGTGAATTAATAATTATGGAGAAATTGGGCTCAAAAAGTGTTGAAGGAACCCTCATTTTGGATAAGGGAACTCCCAAGTAAATTGATAAAGGCACCCAGGCTTGGATAAAGGCACCCATATTCTTTTTCTCAATTTAAAAACCAAGTTTTGGCGGGAACTTCACTTTTTTGATTTGTGAAGGTTTGTGGTCGTGATTTGGAGATGTTAAAGGAGTGTTAAGACAAAGGATACTTACCATATTGGTAAGAGTTGTATGGGAGTTGGAGACTTGAAAAAGGAAGGAAAAAATACTCTCATGCAAGCTGTATTTCTCGCTATCTTGTTTTGAGAATCAAATAATCAGAGATTTGATCTTTAATTCATCTCTATCTTATACAAGATAGTTTAAGGTAAACCGGGAAACAATATAATCGAGATTTACTTAGAAAAGAAACAAATCAGAACTAAAAGTTGTTCGTGAGAAAGATAATATTTTCCGAGAAAATCACATTGAAAGAAAGAGATTTGGGAGATCTTTTGAAGATATTGGGAAGATATTGATCATGTAGTATATAAAGGAGTCGAATAAGATCAATTGGGTGGAGGCTGGTTTTGGACAGAAGCAAATAAAAAGAAATCAGAAAAAAAAACCCATTGTTTCCGCTGCTGCTCGAGGAAGAAGGAGGAAGAACTTAAGTTTCCCAGAAACTGTCGTTGACACCGTTGCAATATCTTTTGATTTAAATGGTTTCAGCAACAATTTTTGCTATAGTCCCACCGGTAGTTCCAAGTTTATTACGTCCAATAATTGTCGTAAATTCAATAGAGAAGTTTAATGATTCTGCGCCACAAAGAGTCTGTGCGTTTACAATTTCTCTGTAAGTCTGTTGTTAACTTGATAGAAAATTCTATTATCTATGCGACTCAATTGGTCAGTGCTTTATTGTAACTCTTTATAAAATCATGAATAAAAAGGGTTTTTCTTCCATTCTTTTTGAGATGAGTAGCTAGTTTTGTTCCCTAGGATTAGAGATGAAATCCTATTGTGTTTGTTAGCATGTTATAACTATTTTTTTTTATATAATTATTCTCTTGGTCCTATTTCTTGATTAAAATGATAATAATTCCTTCATGTGTCCGTTAATTCTTAAATAATTGTTTAAAATATTTTTTCGGAGATAAGCATATTATAGTGGAGAAAATTATTAATCTTTTTTGAAAAACTAACCGATTTTAAAAAGATATATTTTCCAAGATGCAAATAATTGTCCCCAGTCATCTTGTGTATTAATCTGAGAAAATTATAGGAAATGGTTGTAAACATCTATTAAGCATAATTGTGATGAAGTCTCGAGTCCTAGGTTTTCTTTTATTTATAAATCAGTTTTAGTATTTTAAGCATTTTTAATTTTAGAATATAATCAAAAATCATTTTTTAGCACATTAATTACTCAAAAATTAGAATCCATGTGGAACGAACTGTGTTTGCATACTGTCTTATCGACAACTGTGCTCTTGCGGTAAAATTAAAATCCCATCAAATTTTTTGCGCCGCTGCCGGGGATTGAGAAATTGTGATTTTTATTTTTTCTCTAATTTTGTTTTAATTAGTTTAGGATGTTCTTTATTTTTATTTTTGTTTTTATTTTCTCTTTTAGATTTTACTTGGGTATTTTTCTTATTTTTGATGTGCAAGAGATATTTAACATTTATTATGGGATAGATATTGCCTTCCAAAAGTTGTTCGTGAGAAAGATAATATTTTTCGAGAGAATCACATTGAAAGAAAGAGATTTGGGAGATCTTTTGAAGATATTGGGAAGTTATTGATCCTGTAGTATATAAAGGAGTCGAGTAAGATCAATTAGGTGGAGGCTGGCTTTGGCCAGGAGCAAATAAAAAGAAATCAGAAAAAAAATCCCTATTGTTTCCGCTGCTGCTCGAAGAAGAAGAAGGAGGAAGAACTTAAGTCTCCCAGAAATTGTCGTTGACATTGTTGCAATATCTTTTGATTTAAACGGTTTCAACAACAGTTTTTGCTATAGTCTCAGCGACAGTTCCATTTCTATTACATCCAATAACTGTCGTAAATTCAATAGAGAACTTTAATGATTCTGCACCACAAAGAGTCTGTGCTTTTACAATTGCTCTGTAAGTCTGTCGTTAACTCGATAGAAAATTCTATTATTTCTGCGACTCAAGTGGTTAGTGTTTTATTGTAACTCTTTATGAAATCATGAATAAAAAGGGTTTTTCTTCCATTCTTTTTTGAGATACTTAAATAATTTTTTTAAATATTCTTTTCAGAGATAAGCATACTATAGTGGAGAATATTATTAATCTTTTGAGAAAATCTAATTGATTTAAAAAGATATATTTTCCAAGATGCAGATAATTATTCTCAGCCGTCTTGTGTATTAGTCTGAGAAAATTATAGGAAATGGTTGTAAACATCTAGTAAGCATAATTGTGATGAAATCTCGAGTCCTAGGTTTTCCTATTTGTAAATCAGTTTTAGTATTTTAAGCATTTTTAATTTTAGAATATAATCAAAAATCAATTTTGTTATTAGCACATTAATTACTCAAAAATTAGGAATTGCAACTATGAAATCCGTGTAGAACGAACCATGCTTGCATATTGTCTCATCGACAGTCGTGCTCTTGCGGTAAAATTAAAATCCCATCAACACGTAATTGCTCCATAGAATTCCTCTGCAAGGTCTCGTGATTTTTACTTGTGTAGATCGTTGTTTGACTATTACACGTATCTCACAACTGTCTACTAGTGATATAATAATCAGTAGATTAATTTACCTCGTTCTCCAATCAATCTAAGAACTACCCATAAACATTATATAAAATAAAGACAATCGATAAATAATTAAAGCTCCAAATAAATTGATAACTTATAAACTTTTACGCCCGGAACATAGAAATCATTCGTAATCAATATAAACTTAGCTGCACATAATAACGGAGTTCATAGCAGATAAATTGAAAGAATTAAAATAAGTTTAATTAAACAGAAAGTCAAATAAAACCCAATAACCCAAATAATTGTGGTTGGCCCTTAGAAAATCCTCAATTGATGTTGTTGTAGACGCCTGGTGGTAGTGGCTTGGTGCTGTGAATAGGTTTTAGATTGTGGAGGTGGTTAAAGTGAAGATGTAGGCTGGTGGTGTATGGAATGTATAGGTTGGAGAGGCTGTGAACGTGAGATATGGGTTGGTGAGGAGCAAAATCTCATCTCTGTTGGATATGGAAATCAGGCGTGAGAAAGGTGTGTATTATGTATCTTTCTTCTGGTCCCTTTTTATAGCTCTCAAATATACTCTTGATCCTGCAATATCGAAATAGATAACAACCCATGTTTCCTAATTGTTTTCAAACTTTAACATATGTGTTGTTTCCTTGTTTACCCCAGCTTCTAAAACCTACCTTCTCGGCCAATCTTTGTACAAATACAAAACAAACAATTACCCATATTCCGTGATTTCCTCAACTTTTAAAAGTTACTCTAACCATTCGAAACACTGATACATATTCATTGAACTCATGTTGCAGCCGGCGTGAACTCTTGGCAGTGACTGGCAGACTGGTCACTCAGGTCTTCTTCCGAACAAGTAATGGGTATAAAGTCTGGTGGTCTTGTTATCCCTTTGTGACTCGCTTTCTTGCTACCAAATTCGACCCCCCTAGTGCAATAAACTAATTGTGACTGAAGCCTTTTAACGAACATAATGTACGCGTCGCACAAACTGTTGATGGAGAGTAGCCCACCTACAAATATTCTAATTCATACAATCACAATCACAATAAAAATCACACACACAAACTAAGCATTCAATCTAACGTAATGAAAACAACAGTAGCACTTTCTATCTCGGCTCATACAGATTCACAAGACATTGAACATCATAACTATATTCTCAAATTCGAACTGCAAGAGGACCCCATAGATAAAGTCAATTAGTACCCATTCAATCACCACACACAATCAACATATTCTTCATTTTTCTTACATCAAAACCACATCAGAAACCCATTTTCCTCCATTCTCTGTTTTTTTCTTGTTCTTCAAATCCAACAGACAACTACATTTTCTTTCTCTGTAATTTTCTCGTTGGCAGTTTCAATAACTCGTGACAACACTTCACCTCATACCCAACTTGAATCTCAAGATCAACCTAGCCCACCTGAGACCTAAGTTAGCCGGCGATGGAGAGTTTTTGGACGAATAAAGACAAAGAGGTGAAATCGAGTTATAACAACTCGACCTAGTTGTTGCTGGGTTAAAATAGATATGTATTTAGGAGCCTGAGTTTGTATGCCCTAATATAGTCAATCTCGGATCTCGGTATCGTCGCGGCCGGGACCTTGACACCTTGACAACGATATCTCGGGGAGATTATCGGCCAAATATCGGACTAACTATTAAATCTTTTATCCAAATTTTATATACCTGTAAATATTAAAGCTATTGCAAATATAGTACATAAACAGAAAATTTAAGAAAGAAAAATAGATAATCATTTAAAAACAACAACCATACTTTAAGTTCAAAGTTCAGTGTTCAAAGTTTAAAAACAAAAATATACACCGCTTTCAAAGTTCTAAATATCCAGATCAAACAACAAGCATATTACAACTCTAGTTCTATTCAGAATCAATATCAAGAGAATCATCATAAATGTTATCAACACCAAGTATCCCTTCGTCAGTATCACACATCAACTGATCAGTATCATATCCATCATACTCGGAGTTTGTTGGGTATATTGACTTGCTTCGAGAATTGATTGCACCTCTCCTACAAATTGATCTACTTGCATCACCACCGGTGTCTGAAAACTCATCAAATGAGGTGACATTATCACCTTCTGCAATCAAGTCATCTAGATTTTGTGCATCCAACCATTCATCACTTTCATCATGCTCATCCAAGAAGATAGGATCATGAGATTTATCATCATCGTTATATTCTTGAATTGCTTTATAACGATGTTGCATTTTCTTGTTATATTGAATGAAAACACTATCATTCAATTTTTGTTGTGTTAAACGATTTCTTTTCTTTGAATGCACTGCAATATGCAAGATAACTAGGTAAGTAAATCGGTCTAGGTGGAATATTATAACCTATAATGTCTAGATGAAACAGTCAAGAACATGCATACAGTGAAGTAGTAAACACTTATAATGTCTAGATGAGTAAACACTTACATGTTGGAATATACTCCAGTTTCTCTCACACGGAGAAGAATTACAAGTTAGACTCAAGATCCTGATTGCAAAGACATCGATTCCTTCATATGTGATCCACCAATCATTTATCATAAGTCAAAAAAAAATTTAGTCAATATAAAGATTTCTCGTACTAATGTAATCGAACTTTAAACTTACAAAAGATGAAAAACTTAAGGGGTTTTTCTTTATCTCTAGCTATTATACAACTTGGACTTCCCAAAACCCCATCTGCATCACTATAAAGTATCAATTCAGTGCTAGCTTGATCAAGTTCCTCGTCATCATCAATAAGCTTCTCCATTGCATCATAAAGTACCTTTTTGATTATCCCATACTTTTGGTCACTGTCCATCTCTTGGGGTGGGATCTTATAGAGTATGGAAGGATTCAGATAATAAGCCGCGCAATGTAGGGTGATTGAATTTTTCCTTCCATCTTCTTTTAAAGACCGCCTTGATTATATCCCAAGTCTCTCTATCTTCACTGAAGGTGTTCTTGAGTTGATTCCTTGCTGTTCTCATTGCTTCAAAGAAACAAGGAATTGTCGGGTTCCTCTCTATATCGACCAACCTTACAACCTTAACCAAAGGACCAAGCACTTTTAAAGAGAATGTAATATCTTCCCAAAATGTATTATTGGTGACAATTTTCAGAACATTCATTCCCGCTTTTTCCTTTGAAAACCTAGATTTCACCCATGTATCATGCACAAACATCATTTGCAAATGAGTTTTATGTGTTTGGAGGCTTTTCAGTGTGTAATATTGAGTTGCAAATCTGGTCTTTGTATACCTATGCAACTCTCTTTGACGTGTCATCTCCCTCATCATGTTCAGAACTTGGAAATGAACATAAATGTATGTAACAAGTCTCTTACCTAGAATGACAGAAGAATTTATCCGTGGAAGCTTGGCACCAAGATCTTCTAGCATTAACTGAACACAATGAGCGGCACAAGGTGTCCAATAAAGTTTCTTGTGTACTTTCATTAAATCAAGCACTTCCTTTTTAAAGTTTGAACCATTATCAGTAACGAATTGAACAATGTTCTCTTCCCCAACATCTTCAATTACATCATTAACAATTCCACGTATGAAGTCGACATCATTAGATCTATCAGACGCATCCACAGACTTCAAAAATACTGTCCCTTTTGGACAATTCACCAAAAAGTTAATAAGATGACGTTTTTTTCCATCTGTCCAACCATCTGACATGATAGAACATCCAAATCTCTTTCAATGAACCCTAAATGTATCAACAAACTTCTTCATTTCTTCAAGTTGTTCTTTAAAAAGATTAGTACGAATCTGATGATAAGAGGGCGCAGGCATTGCTATCATGAAAGAGGAAAAAATAGGATTGTCAGGAACATTGCTAATGTGCTAATGTGCTAATGTTTGTAAACTTCATTAGTAATGTAGACATATAGTAAAGTAGTAAACATACCTTTCCCATAGTCACCAATCGCAAAGATCATCTCTTTGGAACTTGGGCAACGAACGGCATTAAAAGGTATAGAATTCTCGATCATCCAAGCTGAAATTTTCTTCCATGCATTTATCTTCAACTTCTCTTTAACTGCACTGCCTCTTTCAAGAGTGGTCTGTTGAGTTTTACTTTGGTTTGTACTCATGTATATGTCAATTGAACCTCTATTATCACTTAATCCTTTGAATTTTTTCTTCGAAGGAACTTGTTGACTGCCACTACACATATCATGATCATTTCCAACTTCATTTACTTCTAAATCAGTAACATCATCAGAGTTTTCATCTAAGTTAACATGCTCATACATCGAATCAACAATACCTTTATGAACTCTCTTGATGTTCTTTATAGAGTCTGCTTGTTTTATCTTATTTATAATTTCAATAGTTGCTTTTCCACATGATGTAACATTCCCTGTCCTTTGAGTGAGATGCTCTTTAACTCTAGTGATTCCGCCAGTCATCACTTTGAGACATAACAAACAAGTTAGTTTGTTAAGATTTGTTGGATCTCTGCGTTCAGCCCATTCCCATGCAATGTATTTAGTTTGAGTTGAAGATGGAGGCGGAAATGACCTACATGTAGTGTTTGCTGTGTTCGCATTAGATGCACTAGAAGAAGTCATAATCACAATTCATAACCTGCATACAGGAAATAGATTAGTAATGGTAATAGAATTAGTTTATACAAACAACAGTGACAATAGATAGAGATACAAACAACAGTGACAGTAGATAGTAATGGTAATACTAATGGTAATAGATTAGCACTTAAAAAATATAATTATAAGAATTCAAGAAAGGAACAGTACTAAGAGAATCCTAGAGATGGAAAAGTTAACAGTAGATAGAGATGGATACTACAAGTCTACAACTACAATTGAATCAATGAGAAGAATGTTTGTCACTGTCTACAACTACAACTACAACAATGACAATAGATAGTAATGGTAATAGATTAGCACTTAAAAATATAATTATAAGAATTCAAGAAAGGAATAGTACTAAGAGATTCATAGAGATGGAAAAGTTCACAGTAGATAGAGATGGAAAAGTCAACAGTGACAAACATTCTTCTCCAGTCAACAGTGACAAACATTCTTCTCCAGTCAACAGTGACAAACATTCTTCTCCAGTCAACAGTGACAAACATTCTTAACAGTTGATAGAGTAGAATAAGTCAAGCAAATGACTATTTCTAAATTCAAAAAAGATCAAATTTATGTCTTTGAATGAGATGTTTGGAGATTCTTCTCTCCATAGATGAAGGAAAAAAACAGAATAATCATGTTATCTAAATAGGTAATTACTACAATTCAACTATAATGCCTTGATTATCTGATTTCCAAGCAAATTGCAACAATCATGAATAACTAGAACAATTCACAAACAAGAGATCAGTCTTTCAAGATTTTTAAACAAATCTGTCACGGTAAATTGGCCTAACACCTTTAACTGCTCAACTATTCCACTCACTACTATTCCTCTTTACTGAATTCCAATTTCTACTGTGCTGTGTATGTTTGTTTATTATAAATTTTTGCCATGTTTTGGTTTGTGTTTCTGGTTACTACAAGTCTACAACTACAATTGATGTCACTGCTGCAGCCATCTTAAAAGAACTTAGTGCCCACCATACAACTACAATTTTTATCATGTTTTGAAAGTATGATCATCAACTTCAAATACACAACACCAACTTAAAAACAGAAACAATAAAACTAAAGTACTACTACCCAATCAACTAACACTCTAGCAGCTTCATTCATTAAAATATCTCCATGAATGGCAGTACCAACTAACATTCTAGCAGCTTCAAAATCATAGAATAAATCCCCTTCATTCAAAATCATCAGCAGACACTATGTAAAAAAATCAACCCACTCATTAAAAATTATTCAAAATCATCTACATCGAACAACATATACATCAAGAAAAAAAAAAATTCATAACCATGGCACTAAGGAAGATTAAGTGATAGGGTTTTTACCTTGAAGAGAGAATATTCGGTTAAAACAGAAAGAAGAGGAACTGATGAGGATTAAGTGTATCGCGGAGACGCCGCGCAAGAAGAGGACAATAATTGTAGATTTCTGTGATGGTTCACTTCAAACTTCAAATTAGGTTACATAACAGAAAGAAAGAAGAGAGAAGTTCGCATTTTATTTTGTGATGGTTAAAATTAGGTTTCTGTTTCAAGAGATCAAATTAGGACCGTTAGATTTCTATCATTCTAACATATCGACCGTTGGATCGTTTAAAAGATTAGAGACCGTTAGATTAAAATGATAAATACCATTTTTACCCCTAAATACGGGCGTATCGTCGCAGCCGAGATATCGGAAATTCGGCCGGCATTCGCGTTCGAATCGTGGTGAGCGCAATCTCGGATATCATCAAGGAATTCGGCTGATACCTTGAAAAGCTTCGATATCTCGGCCTTAACGGCCGAGATTGACTACATTGGTATGCCCCCACAGTTCTTTAATTATATCAAATGGATACTGAGTAATTCGTGATATGACTTGTTGAGTTGTCAGTTCCGGCGAACCAACAAGGCAAATTTCTCGTTTTTCCCATAACTTCATCATACGAAATCGAAATGACCTCATTCCTTCCCAGTTGAATTTGTTTCTTCATTCTCTGCGATATGGTGACAAGAAATACTGGATTTAGAAAAGTTCCAGATGGTCTTTGTCCCTTCTTCACTTGTAGCACATCTTTTCTTGCACAATTAAGTGTCAATTCACTTATTTTGGATGATTTCTCCTATTAAAGATAAATAAACAAAAGCAAACGTAATATACAATAATTCATAAGAAATCTACCAAATACTAGTATGAAATCAACACTCTAAATATGTAAAATATGCATTTCTCATGGACACTTAGAATACATCCACGAGCATTGCATCATACTATGAATATCCATATAACACAATGGGAAAACCTCTTCTGCTTGTATATACAATAATTTTTTCCCTTTATTCTTGGAATACATATTAAAGGTGTTGGAGTTGTAAATGCTTTGGGTAAGTTTTGTTTAAAGTAAATGATAAAGAGTAGTGGTTTTATACGAAAAAAATATAACTGTTATGTAACCGTTGATATATCTGTTGGATGTAAGGTTCAAAAAATATATTCGATAGGCGTTATGTAATCGTTCTTATAGCCGTTTGAGGTAAGGTTTACAAATAGAGCACTTGGCCCTTTATGCATATAAATAGGATAACCCATTTTATATCAAACACTACTTCATTCAAACAAATCCTTCTTCATCATTCACTACTTCCTCAAAGTTAAACTTTTTTTCAACAACAGAGATACTCATAAGATGCAAACGAACTACTCCATCATCATCATCAACTACCAAATCATGATGAAGAAAGAGAATTCTTGGTTCAGTTCTCCTATAAGTGATATAGAAGAAAAGATACGTAAAAGAAGCAAAAAAATTAGTGCCATGGATAAATAGTTACTCAAGAAACAAGGTTACAACCAATTCCAACTAAGGGAAAGATTAAAATCTATTGAGGAAGAGACGGAATGGATTAGGAATTTTTACGTCATCTTGAATCTTCCCGAAGAACATCGGGATGAGGGTATATATTTGGAATATAATAAAAACAAGACTTTTCGTTCCGAAGTTGGGCGGGATGTACAAGAAACCCCGGTTTGATTACAGGGACGACTATGTTTCTTCAAGGACCATTCATGTTAAGAAGTTGTGCAAAAAGTACAACGAGTTTTTAGCTAAAAACAAAGGGATCAGGTTAGCAGCGCAAGATGAATATACCAAATGGAGAGGCAAATGATAAGTGCATAATTTATACATTCTAAGTATCATTTCCTTATTCTTATTTGCTAGATTTTGTGTGAATTACCATGTTTTATTATTACTTTTCTAGTTTATGTGTTTTATTAGGTTACATCTCTGGAACAATCGAAATGGAGCTTTACAAGAGAATAATTTACAAAGACCCAGTAGAGCTCAGTCTATTCCAGGACTTCTACCCTCCTTCTTGTAGAGAATTTGATTACTAATCCAACGGAGAAAGAACGAAGTCATTCTGACTCCGTATGAGAAAGTTATGAGCGAAACAAGAATTAAGGGGAAAACGGTCATTTCAAGCAAAGCCATTATTGGCACTCTGTCAGACGATAAGGGCAACTGATATTCAAATGTTGTTAATGGCACCAGCCATTCTACTCAGGGCAGCCATATTTTGAATATTTATAAAGGCACCACCATCTTCTCCCAAATACAAGAACTGAAAATTCAAGCTTTGTTTGTTACGTTAATGGGAGTGTTGGTGATGGTTCGCTGTGGTTCGACGAAGATGCCATTGAAGTTGATGAGAGATGACAGTGAGCTTAACAACAGAGAGAGAGGAGTCACTGATATTCATGGCATACATTGGTTGTTGTCGATGATGGGTATTGGAAGTGAGTGATGGTTGTTGGCAGTGATGATAAAAGACGTGAAAGAATGCTGTGGTTGATCATCATGATGATCATGGTGACTGTTAATGGTTGATATCGATTTTGAAAGGTTGCAGCAAGTGCTTGGAGCTGTTAAGAAGCTTACGTAATTGTCTGACTCTTGATTGGATAACAGAGAAGGTGTTGCTTCTTGCTGCCATTATTGGTTAGAGACGACAATCATGGTAAAGCATATTGGAGTGATGAAGGCAGTGCGAATTGAAGATGGTGGTTGTTGGTTATCTTGATGGCTAATGATGATGAGATGTTAACTGTGATGTTTAATAACAATGGTAGTTTAGTTGAAGAACCTGAGAAGGACTCGAGCTGCCAGAGACAATGGTGTACGCTGATGGGACGATTTCATGGCAGTCAGGGAATGAACACGTCTGAGAGTTGGGTGAATGGGAAGACAATGAAGATTGTTGGCAGTAGTGCAGAGTTGTTGGTAGCTCAAAATATTGTTGGTGGAACGGATGGAAGAGTTGAAGCTATTGAGCTAGAGGATGACGCTACCATGGTGGTGACGTTGATGGAATGATAGTGCTCGAGAATGGTCTGAGGTTGGAGCTCGAGTTCGATAATGAGCTTGGAATTTGAGTGAAGGCTAAGTCCGTGAGATTGGTGATGATATTAACGAAGCTTTTCTGCTGGGATGAGGTGAGTTTATGGGTCTGGTAGCAGTTAAAGGGGAAGCTCGAGTGATATTGGGAAGGAATGGTAGTCTGTGGTGTTTGGTTTGGCCAAGAAGTCAGGGAAGAGTTTGTTAAAGATAGTCGGTGATTGAATCCGTTTCTTACACAAAAAGAAAATTGATCGGTGGGGTGACAAGTTTCCTAATCAAGGTGAAACTCCAAAACAAAGGCATATGCAGTGACTTCTCTATATAAATAGAAGACCCTTACGTAGATACAAGGAAGATACTATACAGAGAATAGGCCTTGACGGAAGATAGATACAGACTAGAGACAGAACATTCAGAAGAGACTTTCAGACAGAATTGCCGAAGCCGGGAACAAGATTAAATGGTTAGTTTATTTTTCTTTATTAATTTTCATGGCTTTTGAGAAAGCCATGTTGGGCTAATTCCTTTGTTAGGGCGAAAGGATGAACTTGTAGAGATGGTTTTATTTGTGTTTCAAAACTAGGGTTTTCAATTATATGAACTAAATATCATTAATTTGTCTCCCTCTCAACGTTTTACCGTCTCGACGATTTTTTATGTTCTATGCCACGTATAGTTCATTGTTTGATTAGTAGAAGGACTCGTTGAAACCTTGTATTTAATCGTTTTATGAATATTCTTTGACTTTTTATGCCCCGTATATTTAGTACTTCGAAATTCTACTTTAGGTTGAGAACAAACAATTCTTTTTGAAATCGAGACCCTATGTGACGAACGTAATTAAACCCTAATCTACAACGGATTCCCGGAACCTTAACGTTTTCCTCTTATTGTTTTCAAAATTTATTAAATAATCTTAATTCACTAGTTAATTAGATTCTTTATAAAAAAACCTAAAAAGAATATTTTAATCCAAACTCCTCGTGGGAACGAACTGTATTTTCTATTGTCTACATCTTTCGACATTGTGCGCTTGCGGTAAAACAAAGTCGATTTTCCGACGCATCAGCAAACCGTTTCATCATTTCAAAGCTGCAAGTATAATACAATTTCGTACCGGGTAGTAAAGGAAGATTTATCTCTTTGTCGGGTCTTAGTACTATGTTATCCAGGCCTAAATAGATTAGGTCTAAGTATAACCTAATTTTAAATAAAAATATAATTTCAAGGTTTTATCTATTAATAAAAAAATGTCTTACTTTTGGACATAGCCTGGTATTTATCATATCTTTACAACTATTGAAACATGTTATATTTACAAAATTGAAAAGCCATATCAATATAACATGTGAATGACCTCTTGTAACATCTGTATAACATGTCGGATAAAGTTAAAGTTAACTGAACCAAGCTATGAATCCCCATGCGATAGTCTAACGGTTAGTAACATGACCTTCACCACATATTCTAACCCCTATAAAATCAGTTCGTCTGTACTAATGAAGACACACCATAACTCCTAATATTTCATGGGCCCACTCCTTGTAGAAGCAAAGGATTCAACTAATATGTCATTGTATATCTAACATTAACAATGATTTATATTCGTCTGAAGAAGATGTAGCGATAACTACAGCTTGGGTCGTTGTTTTGCTCTTGCCAGAGGTTTGTCAATAATGAGTTACGACCAGTCAACTTTTGAAACCAGGTTTCGATAAATATGTACAACTATTTGAAAATCTTAATAACAGAATAAGGGAGACTATATAAAGTAGGGTATCTATAATGAAGAGATCAGTAAGAGATTATAAAAAAAAATCCAAGAAAGAATTAATAGAGACAACCCTCCTTATATGACGGTTGACAGAATTGTAAGTTGAATTTATTTAGTATCATATCTTAAAAGACTTTCATTTCGATTATACCATAAACTTGTTTTTCTATTAATGTAGATTGAGTATGAAAATTTATTATACTTTGAGAAGACCGGTAGACCTGTCATATTTTATCAGAGCTATCAAATGTGTGTACAAAACTTTTCATCGCTAAACACGAAAAAGAGTCAGCGATCCTCCCAGGCATGGAGACGAGGATTAATATAAATTGGCGTATTTTTAGGAAAGATTTTGTGGGAAGATCTTCTGTAAACCCTCATGAGAAAAAACTCGTCCATTGGGGACACCCTATGGTTTAAAGGCTTGTTGCACATGCTAAGTGTAATCGTGAGTCCTACGAAAATGAGTTAGAAATTAATAAATAAAATTGCAGTGTCGATTTTTCATTAACTTTCTACTTTATTATCCTATCTTTTTAAATTTTAAAAATTATTATTATTTAAGAATATCAATTAATGACAAATTCTAAGGACCAAATACATTCCAAAGTAGCAGAGCTTACCCGTTAATATAAAACTTAGTATGGCCGGTATAGTATATAAGTGTAACAAGGTATGAATTGAGTGTAGGAATAAAAATGTCAAGCAGACGGACAATGGTTTTTCGTTTTAGATTCTATGAAACAGACAATAGTTATCCGTTTCCAATAAACGAATAATGATTAATTGTTTTAGAAGCTGAAAGCGGACATCCATAATCTGTTATTCCCTTTTTAAAAACGGAGATTCATTGTCCGTCTAAAAATTCTTCCCATAGCGATCCCCAAAGACCAGAGGAGAGTTGTGGGAATTGAGCCTTTAGGCCACGCTTTTTTGGCTGGGAAGAGCCATAAGAACTAGCCTTATGAAACGAGGTTTTGTGGTTAGGGGTGTGAAACGGGTTAGATATGATATTATCTTTAAATGACCAAGGCAATGCCCATATGCTTTAATAATCAGGTAATCATTTTCATATCACACCACCATCTACCACTTGAAAATTAACAGTCGAAAAGTAACGGTTAATATTAAAATTGGCAGACGGTTAGGTTTGGTATCTCGGATGTGCTCATTTTTGGTAGTTGTGTAAGAATAATATATCACTAAAATATTATCTACAAATTCATTGTCGTTTGAGTTTTATAGAGAAATTGTCGCCAAAAATGTGAGATAGTATGTGAATAACATTATGCACTGATTCTCCTTATGTAAACTTATTATATAAACACCTTGTCTGTTTGGATATGACTTATTCGTGAGTTTTTGGTTTTTCCAACACACCTGACTCACTATTTGATTGGATAACCACCTCTTATTTAGAGATGCTTGAGTCAGGTATCATAATCCCATGACTCAATATACCATACCTACGACTTACATAAATAACGAATTGTTCTAAAATATTTTTTTAAAAAAATTCTTTTTTCTTTTCATTCTCTCTTCTCCAAATGAAGAAAACTTAAAACCTTTCGATGCAAATGAAAACTCAAAACCCGATACACTAAAGACCAAAACCCGAATTATCCATTGATTTGAAAATCAAGACGGGGGTATTTTGTATATAAGGTATTTCCTATTTTTTCGTTATAAGGTCTTCTATCATACATCTATTTTTACATTTTTGTAATTTGCAATTTTTTTCAATTTTTTTAATTAATTTTTCTTTTATTAGCTGAAGAGCCCATGATGTTATTATGCAAGGCGCCAAGCTAAAGTTAATGTGATAGAATACTCTAGAATGTGTAAGTTAACTAATGTAGCCCTTGAGTACCACGGAATCGTAAGGGCATGTCCTATAAATAGAGAGCCTTTGACTCTAAGATAAGGGCTCTCTTTTGGACCTTTGGCTGGATTTGAGAGCTCTTGGCCGATTTACTTTGGTTCCTTTGGTCTTTACATTTAATAATACTCTTATGTTCTTCCTTCACTATGCTTTCTGTAGTTGCGATGAATCTGGATAACATAGACCCAAGTATAAAAAACTAAGAACTGGATGGAAAACACGTAAAAATATAAACTATATCTGATTTATTAGGGTTCTATCTTTAGCTTTGAAGTTATGAGGGTCCCTATTTATAGGGGTCATTGAGATAAATCTTCTATGATGATCTAATACATCTCTAAGATTATCTTAGAGCATCTCCACTAATGGGTGTTAAAAATCCTATACGGAAGTCTTATTTAGACATTTATTTTTGGGGGTTTATATATATGGCAAAAAATAAGATCTTTTGGCTTTGGATCATCTTCAATGGTGTAAGGTCTTATTTATCGAATTTCATAGGATAAAAGAAGAAAAACGATTTCCTTTTTTCTTAGTTTAATATATTTTATTTAAAATAATAATTATAATAAAGGGTTATTTAGCTTTTATTACCCAACTTTGTGATCAAAGTTACGTTTAGTACACATAAAGTTTCTAATTAAAGTTTGGTACCCAGGACTTGCATTAACCACCTTGACAGTTAGAAAATCAAGTTAAATGATAAAATGACAAACTTAAAAATAGAATTTGATTTATTTACTAACCTTTCCATTGTATTATATGTTAAACACATGTGTGGCCAAGAATTATCCACGAATAAATGGCAGAGATTTCAAGCACGTGAGAAGACTAAATCTGCATACTTCTCCAAAGTCGATTTCTTCCTCAAATATTTTCTAGGATTTTTTTACAGCCGATATTTTGCGATTTAGGTCCGAAAATGGTTAACTGATTATATCATTCAATTGAGTGTTGTGGGTTGATTTTAATTGATTTTTGTGTTAGTATTTCTGAGTAACAAGAATCTTGAGCTGGATTTCTTCACTGGTTTGTCAATTTTCATAAGTAAGGTAGGTACAAAATTTGGGTTAATTTCTTTAGTTTAATTTAGGATTTTTGATTGTTTTTTTGTTAATAATATGTTGGGAGTTGTTTTATAGCAGAAATAATATGTTATTAGGTTAATTTTACTTTTTTTTTGTTTGTCTTTTAGGGTTTTGTTTCGTTCCACAAATCTTTTATGTTTCTTTTTTATTCTATTTTTTTTCGATTGACACTTTAAGTTTAAAATTGGTAGCAAGAATAGTTAATTCACTGTGAATGATCTTTATTTTGGTATTGTTGATGGGTTTAATATTAGGTTGCATTATTGAAGTTTGTGTATGCGGTTGAGAATGATTGGTACGTAATCACGTTGTCTGCATGCACTGTGAAGAATATTTGGTGTTTGCAGTTAAGAAAAAATGAGTTGTTTGTGTGTGTTATTGAGTACTTTATTGCATTAAAGTGGGTGGGTAAGTTTTAAAAGATTGTGGTTGTGTGTATGCAGGTACTATGGATGACTTATTAAAATACTATCCAACTAAAGGTGGATATGCGGTTGGAAAAAGTAAAAGAGTTGAACAATCTAACCTTGAAAAGATGCCTGACTATAACATTGAGGAAGATGCAAACTTTTTTAGATCCTTTTTACCCAAAGAAGAACGGTACACAAGGAAGGCAAGTTGAGTCAAGCACAAATGGGAGTCAAGTGAGTCAAGCACAACTGGTATTCAAGTTGAGTCAAGAAGATTTGGTAGTCAAGCATCTACAATTATTGACCATGAGAAAAGTAATACATAATAGTGTTGGTGATAGATTACAGCTGGATGATGAGGTGTTATTTGCAAGTACCTATAATGAAGATATGAATGATATTTCTGATGAGGACCTAGACACTGAGGATGTAGAGATGCTAATATAACCAGAGATTGATGTAGATGAAGAGATTAACCTAACTGGTATATCATGGGTTGAAACACCCACTAGCCAATACAAGATGGGTATGCAAGGTGATAGTTGAATGCTTCAAATCTCACCCCAACTACAAAATAAGGGACTTTATGAGTGAGGTAAAGAAGAACCATAAAGTGGATATTTATTATTATAATGCATGGCATACTTATCATTTGTGTAATAAGAATATATCGGGTAGTTATGAAGATTGCTTCCTGCTCTGTGTGATCAACTTTCAAAAGAGAATGACAAGAACATAGTGAAATCGAAAACAGACCCTATAACTGGTAAATTTGTTTCTTATGTATTGTTTATAAGGTTCTAATAGACGGTTTTATTGAATCAAATAGGCCTATACTAGGACTAGATGGTTGTCATTTGACATAAAAATATGGCGGAGTATTGTTGGCAATCACATCTCTTGATGGCAACAATGGTATCTTTCCTATTGCTATGTATATATATATATATGTTAGTATGAATGTAAAGAATCACGGATTGATTTTCTTAGTATTTTGGCACCTGAATTGAAACAATATCATAGGGCACTAACTTTCATTAGTGACAAAAAAAAGGTTTAGTTGAGGGTGTGTCTATAAACTTCAGTGATGTGAATCATTACCACAGTTATTGTTTTAGGCATTTCTATAAGAATTTTAGAAAATTACATCTTGGAAAGAATCTTGAGTTCATAACTTGGAGAGCATCAAGGTTCTTTAGTGAAGTAGCACATAAGATTTGGATGGAAAAACTTAAAGAGGCAAAAACATCTGCACCAGAGTGGTTTACAAGAGAACCAGTTTGAGTAATGGACTAGGTCTTTCTTTGATTAATTATCAAAACGTAAACATGTTACTTCAAATTTTGTGAAACATTCAACTCATGGATTCTGGATTTAAGGAAGTTGCCTATCACAAAGTTAGTGCAAAAATTTTATTTTCTTATGATGAGAATCTTCTTTGTTAGAGAACAAGTTGGTAAGAAAATTCTCGATGGTGGTGTAGTCCCTAGATTACGACCATCATTAACAAACATTTGTACTTCAGTCATGAGTTCAACATACATCCTTCAACAAATTTAATTTGGACAGTTTCTGATACAAAGAAGGACATATATACTTGCACCTGCAATGAATGGAAAGTGAGTGGAATACTATGTGTTCATGCTATATGTGCAAGTTTATATTTCAAAACAAGAAGCATGGACAAATAAGTGATTTACTTTACTTTGAAAGGTTAGTTTTTTTTTATTTAATTTACTTTGAAATATGGACAAATAGCCGGAATCACTTACTATACTTGTATATGTTTGCAGGTATGTGCATTCCTACATGTCAGTTGACACTTACAGAAAACTATATGCTCCATCCATTGGACCTCTTAATGACAAAGCTTTATGGACCAAGGTAATAACTTTTAAATTTAAATATAACTTTAAGAAGTATAACTGAATGAGTTGTGGTACTAACAAAGTGTCCAAACAACATCTAAGGATTTTCTAAGTATACCATGTTTGTTGTCATGCAGTACTTTCGACCTCTCTGAGTGCATGGAGTTTTATTGTTAAAGCAATTCCAATGAATGGTCCTTTTTTTTAGATTACACAGTAATTTACATCTTTTTAAACTCTAGGTTTGAATATTTTCTTATCCTGCACGGTTTTTTATTAGGCCTTATTTTTCTCTATTAAGACTTAAGTAGAGGTGAAACGTCTACTTACAACGAAAATGTTTATATATTCCTTAAAAAAGATATTTTATCAGGTAAAAACTTTTCACCAAAAGTCATATCTTATTAGATAAAAACTAATAAGCCACGTGGAAGTCTAAATTTCCAGATGTGAGGTTATGGGCCGCCACATCAGTTGGATCTCCTTAATATAATAAAGTATAAACATAATGTTTTTATTTTCCGTATTTCGTCTAGGGTACCTTAAAAGTTTGGTACGACTCTGATTAATGCTTTATGGTGTTTGTTGTTTTGGGTTATGGATTTGTTGAGACTGATAATCACTATATGTATGTTGAGAAGTTGTATTGAACTCAAATGGTTAAATAAGCTAACTCAACAAAGGCGACAATAAGTATCTGTTAATACATATATTAGTTTATAACTGGGGTGATACCTTTATTTATATGTTTTTCTAACTTTTCTTTGATGTACTGCACAATTGATTACTAATCTTAGACCATCTGTGTGGCATGAAGTTGAACCAAACAGTTTCGAAGAGCTACTAATTAACCAAGAGCCTGAAATCAAAGATAACCAACGTAATCGTTCCAAATCCTAAGTCATGTGAATATCTGGAGTCGAGTTCAAGTGTTCATCCACCGACATCAGCAATTTCATGGAAATATTTTAGGGGTGAAGTGTTAACTGATGATAGACTAAAAATAGAACTCAATAGATTACTTGGTATATATTGTAGCTTCAACAGCAGGGTTTTGAAGACACTGTAAATAAAGCGCCAAAGGAGTAGTTGGGATGTTAAAGACATGTGGCATGGGTGGTTTCTGAGTTTAATTTATGTGATTTGGATGGCAAAAAATTCACCATTGTATGACGAGAAGTACATAAATTCAAACTGGGTCGTTATAATGTAATAGCGCATAATCTAGTTACACTTTGCTTACACCTTTCTTTACGTGTTGTCGTCTTATTATTGGTCAGGAAGTTAGTAAGATAGCGTGAACTATATTGGCTAGTGCACGATAGTTTTACAATCTCTTTCATTTATATCTAGGTGTTTGTTATGTTAGTTGTTTGTAATGTTGAGACAGGAAATTTCAAATTTCATTTTCAGAAATAATATTTCCGTTCTTTCATTCATTCAATCACTGATATCATTTTTATCTTGGTATCAGACTGATAAATTTTCATTTCTCAGGTTTTTCAATCTGCTTTTTCTCTTTCGTTGCTTATTTCATCAGTTTTCACATCTTTCATTTTTTATTTTTGTGTATAATTCGTGAATTTTATTCTACTTCTTCAATGGATAGTCCAACTTCAAACTCAATCATCAAAGTTCCTCTCAATTAATTAACCAATTTTGTTTCTCTTAAATTGAAAGAAGATAATTTTATCACTTGGAAAAATGTGATGAAACATGTTAATCGAAAGTATAAACTGATGAAATTTCTCGATGGATCTCATCTTTGTCCTGTTCAATACATAAATCGACGAAATCAAGAAAATGAAGTTGAAAATCCTCTTTATACTAACTCGATGGATGAAAATGCTATTATTCTCATGTAGACTCACTCAACGATTTCAGATGCATTGATTGCTTACTTTTCTCGATCGTCTAATTCTCACCATCTTTGGACCAGCATTGATGAGAGATTTGCTAGATATTCTTCAACTTATTTGATTCAGTTACGAACAAAGCTTCTCTTAAACAAGGTAATCGATGTATTCATGTTTTAAGCAATAATATCAAACCGTTATCTGATCAACTTGATGCTGCCGGTGAGATCAATTCTGATAAAGAACATGTTTTTATTACTCTTGCTACTCTCAATCCTTACTATATTCCTGTTTGGACCATATATATATAAGAAATGAGCTCAGTAATTGTTCATCCAATAACCTTAGTTCCATTGGGCCCAGGATTGAGGTTTCAGTCCATGAAGTGTTAGCAATCCAGTCTGCTAGTCCCCATACAAAAATTAATCAGATACAGTGTATTTAGGGGAGAAATAAATTTGGGTGCAAATTAGATCAATTACACATTCAAATTCATGATAAGAATGAATTTGACAGTTTACTAATCTAGATTCATAGTCAAACCCTAATTATTCTTAAAGATAGGAATGAACCTAATTAGCATTCAGTCCAGGTACATTGATATTATCCTGATAGAAATAATTAATTAAATTATTCTTAAAGATAGGAATGAACCTGGTCAGTGTTTAGTCCAGGTCTATTAATATTATCCTGATAAATAAATAATATTAATTAGATTATCCTTAAAATAAGAATGAATCTACGAAGGAATATGTCCAGGTACATAGTTAAGATGAATCTGGAAAAATAATTGACTGGGTGCATACCATATATAACCTATAAATAGAGGAATAATAAAAGTACACATTTGCTAATCTTTTTCTCTCCACAAAAACCTGCTTAGAGCTCTTACTCATCGAGGCATCGAAGTGTCCTTGCAGGTACCCCCCCTCCCCCTTCCATTTATCAACAATTCTTAAAGAGCCAAAGTTACTGAAGAGTTGATTATCCCAGTAGATAAAATCTCCTCATCCACCAAGAACGTATCTCGAGGAATACTGTTGAATCATCTAACAGTCCACATTTCATCCATCAGGTACAAATCTTAATTCATCTGACGGCTAAGATTTCATCTTTAAATACAAATCTCGAGAAGTGTTGTAGGAATATTTTTGCTACAAAATCTTTTGGCACCCACCATGGGGTAGAGAAGGATTCTTCAGAAAAACTAATCAAGATCTATGACAGCATTATAAGCAAACCGGAGTGATAGGATTGTCGATCACCCGCTTCGAGAATGAGTTGAAACATCACCGGCGACAACGACATCAGGATGTCCTTCTACGAGAAGAGAAAATCCCTAGGTGCGTATGGAAACTCCACCCTTAAGTGATGGTGCCAATCTGAACAGATCTCCAAAGGATTGTGATCAACACCAGACAAGCATGTTAAACTCGCGTACGACTCCCTTACCAACATGGCTTTAGTTTATCCTCGCATATTATGGAAGTGGATAAGACAAGATTAACACATGTATGTTTGACTCTGCGTGAAAGATTGCTAGAGTTAGAGAAAGAAAATAGACTACTGAAAACGTCACTGGAAAAATGACTGCAAACGGGTAGTACCCAACACTCTGAAAGTGTCACTCCACACTAGAATGCACAACCTTCATGTGACGGTTGGTGGGAACGACAGGTGTATAATAGTCACGATAAGATATATAGATCATCTGAAAGGCAAGTTGTTGAAGATCGGAGGCCGAATGACCGCTATGAAAGGAATCAATTCGTCGAAGAGACGAAACGATGATTCAGACCTAGTCGTTGGCAAAATAACAGGCGTGAACGGGAGAAATACCTCGATAAGCGAAGGAAAAAAGAGTACCTCGACGAACGAAGTGGAAGGAGTATTACGACGAAAACCACTGCTCAAAGAAATACAAACATGAGAAAGAAAAATCTAGATGGAACAAAGAGTTAGTCAGAAATGAGCGAATCCGTCGAGAAACTGAAGAAGAATCGTCTCAGATCGAAGAACTCAATAAAAGGAACCTAAGGGAGATGATCGAACAAATACTAGCTCAAAAACAATCCAGAGAAGAGAGGCTACAAGTTCTAGCAATGAAAAGATCGATGGACTCACCTTTCATCGAGGAGATAAGACGGTCCTCCCTCAAATTTTTTGCAACCCTAGTTCAAGGAGTTATTCAACGAAAAAAGTGACGATCCTGTGGAGCATGTTCAACATTTCCAAGATTCGATGAGTCAATGGGGACACAATGATGAGTTGTTATAGAACCTTTCCTTTAACACTAATAGGTAAATCTTTGACTTGGTTCTCTCAGCTAGAGTTAAACTCAATTGCCAACTTCAGAATGTTGTCAGATGCATTTTGTGAGCGGTATAAGATCAATCTGGGAAGTAAAAAAGGGATCATTCATATGTTTGGAATGCACAAAGAAATAAACGAAAGTTTGGCTACTTTTAACCAACGGTCCATCAAGAAGTCGGCGCAGTTGATGATGGACTCATCATTGAAGCAAGCAAGATGCTGATAAGTGCATAATTAACATGTTTTGAGTATCATTTTCTTACACTTATTTGCTAGCTTTTGTGTGAATTACTTTGTATGTGCATTACTTTTGTATTTTATGTCTTTTGTTAGGTTACATCTCCGAAAGAAGTGAAATATAGCATTACAAGGGAAGTATTGCCAAATTCCCAGGTTGAACTCGTCTAAATCCAGGATTTCTTGTCATCATCACGTAGATTACAAAGAGACGAAGCCAACGGCAAAAGAACGGAGTCATTCCGACTTTGTATGAAGAAGTTATCGGCAAAAAGAGGAATTATACTTGTTGGTTCCTAGGAACTGACAGGTCAACAAGGTTTAATTGATAATTCATAAAGGCACCTACATTTTGACTAAGGGATGCCACAATTCAAATGTTAATAAGAGAACCATCTCTTTTACTAGGGGCAGCCACATCCTCCCCAAACTCAAATCGTGTGAAGTAATTAGGGTTCTTCCTGCATATGTGGTTTCGGCAATTATTGGCAGAGAAGATTTTCGCTGATTGATGGGAGTAGTCGATGGTTTTTTGTTGGTTCGAGATTGAAAAAAAACATGGATGTGATGAACTGTTCTCGGTGGTTAATGGCAGAGATTTTGATGGAGATGTTCTTAATTATCCTGTGATGATGATAGGTTAGTTGTGACGCTGTTGAAGGTTTGAGAACCTCAAACTGAGATGGAAATGGTGGTCGTGAATGATGAATGAACCTGTGGTTTTAATGGCAGTTCATGAATCGAGTGTTGATTATGATCGTTGATCATTATTGATAATATTGTGATGGACGTGAACTTTGAAGGTGCTAATGATGTTGGTGGTTGGATTCGAATGGCGGAGTTGTGGCTGGAGTGAGGATGTTAAGATGAACCTGATGATGATTGGCAGTGAGGCTCGACAGATGTTATGTGGTGTGAACTATTGTTGATGGTTTGATTCGATGGCAGTTCATGAGTTCTATGTAAGTTGAGTTCTCGATGGTAGAAAATAATGGTGAACTGGTGTCTAAAGTGTTAGTTTTGAAGGTTGAGAAGATCTGTGATGAGTCTTTCGATGGAACATGGCAGGGAATAAACGGAGATGGACTTGGTTTGGTTCGTGGTGGAGCTCACAGTCTGTGGTAAATGCCGAGATCAAGTTAACTGAGATAATTGGCAATAGTTGGTTCGAGTTCTATGGCTGAGAAAAGATGAAGGAAGTAAGAAGATGGGTTCGAGTGGGAGTATTTATGGCTATCACTATTGGATTGAAGATAAGAGATGATTTATAACCAATTCAGAAGAAAACTTTTATCTCGATGGGTAAGAGCCATCGAGATAAAACTCATATGAAATTAGTTTTCTCGATAGCCAAGCCATCGAGAAACTGTGAACCAAATCACCGAGGAGGAAATTGAGTTTGGAAACGGAGTTGGGCTGGGATTTCAGTTATTACACGGTCCCACTTGGCTTTGTAAGCTAAGTTTGTTCACGTTTTTGACATATTTTGGTATTTTGGGAAACCAATTTCTACCGGGATTCGAGCAGAGGCACTTCTACAACTTGGTACCTATATAAGAGACAGTTCTAATACTTTTACTGAGATATACTTAGACCTAGATTTTTACATAGAGAAGGGAGAAGAGAGATTAATTCTAAATTCTAGGGTTTACCCCTTTAGGGGAAACCATGCTATTTCTTCTTCTTTCTTGTATCATGAGTAGGTGATTTTCTTTTATTGGTTGGAGATGTAATCCTAAATCCTAGACACGTAAGTCAATCTGGCTGGTTGGTTTTAACGTTAATGAAATATTTTATTAATTATGTTCAACTGTTTATATCTTATTTATGATTGAAGACTTGCTCGTTTAAGTTACAAATTGAATGGTCATATGTTCACATCTAAAGCTAAACTAGGGTTTGGATATACAGAATAGTCGAATGACACGGTTATAAGTAGCATGGTGTTATTACTGGTTGTATTCAAAACCTTCATGTAATTGCATGTAGAAGCTTAACCTAGGTTAAATCCGAGTGGCTCTTGCGCCAGATTGCTTAGAATAACCTCAACTCACGAAGACCATTGTTTTTATTGGGTTAAACTTGAGTGGATCTTGCGCTAAGCTATTTATTGGAAGGATTCAAAGAGTGTCTCTTGTGCCTTTGATGAAACAAGGAGTTTTTACGGAGTAGACCTATGATAGGATGCTCTAGGGTTATTGATACAAGATGGATTGAACGTTAATTTGAATCGATTGACGAGCTTATTTGGTGACGGAAGATGAAACCTCTAACCAGTATTTTCTCTCCTTTGATAATCTTTATTTACTTTATTTTCTTATTTTCATTAGTTTACTTTAGTTTAATTCACTACAATCCCCCCTGGTTACATAAGAAGTTGAAAACAAATAAAAATTATATAGCTTATCGTGAGAACGATCCTTACTACTGCTATAATATTTATTGGTATTAGTGAGAAATATGGAAGTAATTTGTTGAACGTACGACACGCATCAAATGCCTTACCTTATGATGAATTTGGGGTGTTCAATTCCTTAACCGTGCAACCGGTTGGAAACCTCAAAAAATTCTATGCAAGGGCAGATAGCTACGCAAGGGCGGAAAAGGAAAAAAGAGCAAAGTTATCACGGATGAAAGGGTCCATAACGGAGATATTGTTCGAAACCAAACATCATCCCGAGGAGGACTTAAAGAAAAATCGTGACAGTTCGAAAATCCGAAGCAAAAAAACAGAAGAATTCAAAAGGGGTCATAGAAGGGAAGGAACAAAGTTTCCAAGTCTCAATATTGGATTAGAAGAACTTCACAAGAAAACAAAGATTTGCTCCTTATCCCAAGACCATTATTCGAAGATATGAAAGGAAAGAAAGTCAAAAGCAAATATTGTGCTTATCATAATGATCATGGGCATACCACAAACAATTGCCGAATGCTAGCGTCCGAGATCTAGAAAATGATCGACGATGGGGAGCTCCAACATTATGTGAAAAGAGATCCATCACGGGTCAATGCACTAAATATGCGAGAAATCCTGGTAAGCCATGCGAAAACAGATTTAGCTTCAAAAAAATTGGTCGGTTGTCAGCCAAGCAAAATTATTTTCAAGTTCTCTACTTCACAAATATAGATTAGAGTATAATAATAAGAACAAGTTTGTAATGGGTTGTCAAGTTATTTTGATTACTTATGTAAACATGTTTTTTTTATTGTGATTATAACTAAGTTACACTAAAGCAAATAGATTAAAACGAATATCAGAGAATAAGAGTATTGGTTAGAGAATTCATCTTCTATCTTCCAACATGTTATCAACTGAATCATACTCAACATTCATTCAATCTCAATATCGATAACCCTAAAGAATCCTATCACATGTCTACTCCGGAAAAACTCATATTATCAGCAAAGGCGCAAGAGCCACTTTTTGAATCCTTTTTAACAAATAACTTGGCGCAAGAGCCACTCAAGTTTAACCTAATGAAATCAATGATCTTTGTGAGTTGAGGTTATTCTACGCAATCCGGCGCAAGAGCCACACGGATTTAACCTAGGTCATGCTTCTACACATAATTGCACGGTAACATCCCGTTATTAACAACTATGTTATGCTACTTGTAACAAGGATCTTTCGACAATTCCGGATTTCAAATCCTAGTTTAGCTATTGATATCAATGTATGCTCATCCAATTCACGACTTAAACAAACAAGCAATCAATCATACATGACATTATTAATAGTAGAACATAAACAATATTAAAGAGATTATGAAAATATGAGAATGAATACTTCAATTTTTAATAAACATGTTTTCCAACTTAGGACTACATCTCTAACCAATAAGAAAGGTTTATTTCATCATGGATTTCTCAAAATCCATTGAAAAATATAAGAAAGCAAGTAAAACAAGCCCTAGAAATCATGATGATCAATCGCAACTCCAAGCCCTAACCC
>JAJJMC010029024.1:2768684-2824378 GCA_023531435.1 Papaver californicum
TTAAAAAGACAATTTTTCTGCCTGAATTCGTGTCACGGCCGGTATTGTATCTGTCCCTAAGAGCAATGCCGGATCTTGAGCTTTAGATGACCTTTTCTTCGTCTCGTCTGTTTTGTCCATAACTTCTTCGTACGAACTCGGAATGATCTTGCGTTCACTTCTTATTCTCGTTCTCTTCAAAATGATATTAAGAACTCCTGGATTTGAATGAGTAGAATTTGTCTTTGTCCCTTTTTTTCACTTGTAGAACTCAATTTCCTTGTTCATTTCATGTCGCAATGAACCCCTTTCTTCTTCTTTGGTTGAATATACTTCAAAACTCCTAAGAAACTCAAAAGCAAACAAAATCAAAGCGTAATGATATGAAAACTAACAAGAAAGAAATGAATAAGAGCATCAAATTAATCCAAATAATTCACCTATCAAAAATCCCATGAAAATGTTACACGCCTGAAGATACGACAAATATAGGATCGTAAAATATCGAACAAGAGGGATTATGTCAATCTGATTGGCATTGAGACTCCAGAAGAAGGGAAGACGGAGATATCATTTACAAAATCTGACTTTGACGGAGTTTATCGTCCACATAATGATGCGATTGTTATCCTGGACTTCATCGGAATGTATAAGGTACGAGGTGTCCTGATCGATTGATAGACACCTTTATGTGTCTAATTTGTTCCCAATTTTTATAGTGTTGGAACTCTACTAATCTTGTATTTATATGTATGTGTAGGTGTTTTTTGGAAATAAACATTTTTGGAAAAATTGGCTTGAAAAGTTATAAAGGCACCCAAGAAATTGCTAAAGGCACCCAAAGTGTTAAAGGAACCCATATATCGGATCAGGGTACCCCCTTCTTCTTCACTATTCAAACATTTTTTAGCGGGAAAGCTTTAGGTTAGAACTGTGAAACTTTAATCGAAGATTAAAAGGAGATTTTTAGATTTTAAGACAAAATATATTCTTACTAACAGAAGAAGGATCATACATGGGTTAAATACATCAAATTAACCAACGAATCTCATGAAATTTTCTCTCACATGGAAAGAAATAATCTCGGATTTTGCTGAGAAAAAGAGATATTCGGTGAGATAGAAAACAATATAGTTAAACGGGAAATAAAATCTCAAAGTTTGTTGAGATTTAAAAGAGAACAAAATCAAGAATAAGTTCATGAGATAGTTGTCAAAGAAAATATTCTCTCGAGAATATTTTCTTCTTTAAAAACAAGATCTATGGCGAGATTTGGAGGTGTTGGTTAGTATATAAAGGATGTTGAAGATGTTTACTGGGGAGAAGAGAGCTCAAGAGACGAAGAGAAGGAAGAGAAAACACTCCAGAGAATTTTTCTCTGCTGCTGCTGAAGAACACGAAGAACAGAGGCCACGACAACGGTTTCTTCAACCTCTCTGCCACGTTTCTTCAACTGTTTGCAAGGTTTATCTTCAGCTCTGCAATATTTATCTTCAGCCTTGCTTTGTAACAATGAATCTGTAACGCCTATAAATGTTGCAAACTCGTTGTTTTCTTTATTTTTCCCTTTTCATCATTTGTAAGCACTTTGAGCCATGAATCATTATTTTGAGCAAGTGATTAACATGAGGAGCTAAACCCCTTTGCTGAGGCGACGGAGGAAGCCATTGTTCCAAGAAAAGTGGTATATTTCTATTTTAATTAATTTTTACAATTTCTTTTATGATTATTTGCTTTGTATAAAAATTGATTTAAGGATTTTTATTAAGAAGTTGTGATTTATTTTGATAGAGCATGCTTAGCCTAGGTTTGTTGATGTTCTATACTTTTGATTTACAATTGTTACTTTGGAAATCTATTTTCGCAACATATTAGAATCACTTTAAACATAAAGAATTGCATGAATATTGATTAGATTAAATCACTTAATTGGTTAATGGTGGAATCCTGAGTCTCAGTGCTTTTTTTTATAATCTTGATACCAACTTTGTTTTGAGTTTTCTAGTTTAATTATTAGAATTTGAGTTTAAAAGTCAAATCTTCACAAGTTCTGAAACAAACTCATTCTTACCACCATCTACAAACCACATCAGTTTTTGGCGCCGTCGACGCAAACTTGTCTTTAGGTTTAGAGTTTTAGATTTATTTTTAGGTTTTAGTATTATTTTTACTTTGTTCTATTTTACGTTTCTTTGGGTATTTATCTTTTCGCTACAGGTTTTTGATGTTGGATTGAAAGGAAATTGAGCCAAAGATTTTGGTGATTAAAGACTTGGAGTTAAAGTTAAAGATAAAAGAACGGAAAAGAAGACAAAGAATTTTATTTTTAATTAGATTTTTTTTTTAGATTTTATTTGTTTCTCTTTTTAGAAAATTGTATTAGGAAATCTTTTATTATTTCTGTAATTTTTCTTTTATTTTTGGACACTTTTGGATTTTATTTTGGGACTTTGGACATTATTATTGTTTTTAAACCATACAGAAGGGTAATTTAAATATAAACTGCAACAGGGAAGGACGACAATTACGATATTGCCTCGTCCCCTCGGGTTCGTACACTGGCACAGGAGTCGGTGGCCCGAGTCGACTACAAACGATTCATCCCCCGTCTGATACGGGAGGTAAGACTCAATCAACCCACGAATACCTTGCAAGTGGGTTTACTGTATTCCTTAGTATGCATATATGTTGAGGAACGTAATACGGACTGGCCATATAAGATAAGGACTCGGATTTCATCACTGTTTCCTTCTTGCCCGCCTTAGGACACGTTACCTAACGCGAACCTAATCCTTAAAATTTGACTAGAAAGAAGACCGATAGAGTATCGAGTTACTGGAAAGACATTCAAAAGGAATGTATTGGTTACTCTGTTAGCCTGACTCAAAGTTCAGGAAGATTATTTTAAGTAGATTCGAGTCGCCTTGTAACCCAAGGAAAACTTGCCAAAGAGGCCAAAGCTCCTTAGAGCTTATCCTATTTCTATTCGACTTAATATAATTCAGATCGTTCTAAGAGATTTGCTAAAACAGTAACTAGTTTCCTTTTGGAAGAATATAAGCTAGTAAAGAAACAATCTAAGTGGAGCAATCATGCTTTTTGTTTGCTAGTTTCAGTAGGTTTGATTTGGTTGAGTCGTCTTTGTTTGTGTTTGTTTAGATTTCCCTTCCAATTCAGAGTTTTTTTTTTGTTTTTTTTATTGCATGCCCAGGTCGCCTAAAGCCTTGAGTGAGCGTTCCTGGAGAAGAGATTATATTGGTCGTTTGATCAGTGACGAGAATAGAAACTCTGTCTTTGAAATTGAGAATTTAGGAAACCCTTCTTTTGAGAGACCGATTTTTGGAAACTTTAGTTTTGAGAATTTGTCTCTTGGTGAGGAAGTTATTCCTAGTTTTCCAGCTGTGCCATAAATGGCAACTTTAAAAGATTTGTTGAATCCCACTAAGACTTCTCATCCATCATGTATCAAGTTAGCTGAATCTCAAGCAAACTATGAGTTAAAACCTGGGACCATACAGATTCGCCCAATCTTCTTAGGAAAAGAAAATGAAAAACCCCTACTTTCACATTAGGGAATTTGAAGAAATATGTAGTACCCTAGGAATTCACAACTTGTCTGATGAAGCTTTAAAACTTAGGTTGTTTCCTTTTTCTCTGAGAGACAAGGCCAAATCTTGGTTATATAGTTTTCCATCTGAACCCATCGAAACATATGAACAACTTACCGCTGCCTTTTTATCTAAATTTTTCCATAGGCACAAAACATCATCCATTAGGCACGGGATTTCCATATTTTTGCAGCAAGAGGGAGAATCTTTGTATAGGTATTCGGAAAGGTTCAATGATTTGTTGATACAATGTCCCATCACGGTTTAGAAAAGGTTAGACTAGTCCATATCCTTTATGAAGGGCTATATTATCCAATGAAAATCATGGTCGAGTCATTGTGTAAAGGAGTTTTGATAGTAAAAATGTTGATGAGGCAATGACCAGAAGGTCAGGATGAGGACGTTAAACTAAGTGTTGAATGGAGGCAACCTATTGGTTTTGTATTTCTATCTTTATCTTTATCTTTTTATTTTTAATTTTCTTAGTTTGCATAACATATCATAGGATTTCCCACCTTGAATTTTACGTTGGACGAGTCAATTTACATGGAGGACAATGTAAAGTTTAAGTGTGGGGGAGTGTTTACGCATAAAAGAATTGTTAGTATTCGCTTTTTTAGGTAGATTTTTTAAACTTTTTGTACATATTTGCATGAAAACCTCGAACTTTTAGAGATATTAGAGTCACTTAGTATACTTCTAGCTAAGTTTACATACAAAGTTCTTACCAAAATAATTGAACTTAGAAGTAATAGAGAACGAGATTCGGGTTTCTTAGTTGTTGAGAGGCTAGAGTTGAAAAAAAGGGACTTGAACCGTCGGTAGAGAATACAGTATTAGAGAAGATGATCATTCAATACCCATGAGTGAGGCACCAAACCTTCAATTGTTTGTACCTGTCTAAATTGTCCGCTTAGAGTGTTTTATCTGCGAAAAATCCGGGTAGAATGATGAGCTACCCAACTTCGCACCCCTTAAACACTACTTTTTGATCTCTTGAGTGCTAATTATGTCAATCATGAGGGTGTCATCAGAATTGCTAACTCTATCTTGTAGTTTTGTTTGCAATTGGCACAATTCTCTACAAAGCACCAATATAAACACATCATCATCAACAAGCAGAGCGTCATCGAAATTACAAATAAAGTAAATACAACTAAGGTTTGCAAGCAACAAAAAGAGGAGCGAAATTCTATATCAAAAGTGAAGACAAAGCAAAGTGAAAAAGGAAGAGAAATAAAAGATATGAGTTTTTGAAGTTTATATGATATCGAGGCAATACAAGTTGTTATGAATGAGGTGTTTAAGTCATGTCTTCATGGCCATGTTAATTTAAGTTTTACTATTTTCGTAATTTATCTTTTTGTAGCGTATTACTAAAGAAAAAAAAAGAAAAAAATAAAGAAAAAAATGAAAAAAAAATGAAAAAAACAAAAAGATAAGCATTTTAATTTCGTAGTTAGTGTGTTATTTCATTAGGTAAGGCCATGAGAAAGGAAGACAAAGCAAAGTGAAAAAGGAAGAGAAATAAAAGATATGAGTTTTTGAAGTTTATATGATATCGAGGCAATACAAGTTGTTATGAATGAGGTGTTTAAGTCATTTCTTCATGGCCATGTTAATTTCAGTTTTACTATTTTTGTAATTGATATCTTTTTGTAGCGTATTACTAAAGAAAAAAAAAAGAAAAAAAAGAAAAAAAAAGAAAAATACAAAAAGATAAGCATTTTAATTTAGTAGTTAGTGTGTTATTTCATTAGGTAAGGCCATGAGAAAGAAGAAATATATAAAAAAGTTTCAAGCAACAAGGAATCAAGGAAAAAACAGGTACAAGTTGTCGAAGTTCTACAGGGTTCAAAATTCTATCATCAATAGTTAAAGCTAAAGATGAAGATGAAGATGACGAAGACGTTTCTATTTCCTGTAGAATGGTGCTGATTATGAATCGGGTGAGAAGGTAAGTAAGCATTCTCATACTAACATAGTGGTTGATTTCCTTTCTTAGAGATCATCATAAAAAAAAGGTTCTTTTTCGTCCTACATTTCTATGGGATAACATCTTCATATAATCAGAAGGTTCCTTCTACTTCCCACCATTCAACGTGTGCAGGATTTTTATCTTCATTCCTTCTTGCACACATGAGAACCATAACGTGCGTCTTTTGAGTGCAAATTCATAAAACCCTATTGGTGAGACAGAAGTTGAAACATTCGACCACTCTCGAACTTGGGTTCTTTCATATAATGGTTTTCTCCTAACTCAAGAGCTAAGCATGAGAATAACGTTCTTTATACTTCTAACTTCTTATTGTTAGTGTGCAGAAACTTTATGTCTTCGTAGCTCTTTGAATGCATGTGCTCTGGAATTTTTGAAAGTTGGAATTTAGGTTTTGTGGGTATACATCTTGTAAACCCTCACGAGATTATAACTCGTCCACAAGGGACACCTAGGGGTTTAAAGGCTTGTTACAGATGCTAAGTTTAACCTTGTCCTCAATTAAATGGAGTTGTTGTAGTTTAGGTTAGTTAGATCTGTAGGTTGCTCGAGGACTAGCAAAAGGCAAGTGTGGGGGAATTTGAAAAGTACATAATTTACATGTTTTGAGTATTGTTTTCGCTTATCTATTTGCTAGTTTTTAAGTAAATTACTTTATATTATTGTTAATTTTCTATTTTATGTCTTTTATTAGGTGAATAATCAAATTCAGGATTTCTTCTCATCATGTTGAATATAACGAAAAAACGAAGCCAACGTCGAAAGAATGAAGTCATTCTGACTTCGTACAAAGAAGATATAGGTGAAAAGACGAAGTCCATAAGCCAGTAGTTCAGACTTGGCCGACCAGGAATAGTAGCAGTAGTCCAGACTTGGCCGACCAGAAGGATATATAGTCGTCCAGACTTAGCCGACTAGAAAACAGGAAGAATTCGAACGGTCCGGAACTAAACGACTAGAAGGGGCTCCAGTTGGCCATTCCTGGATGACCAGACATGAAAATTTATGGGATTATCATTTTTGACGTACGGGCTTGGTTTTGGTGTATTTTTAGAACCTATTTCGACCAGTATTTGAGCATGATCGCTTCTAATTTTGGGATATCGATATAAGAGACAATTTTACTTTTATTTGGGCATCTATCATATCATCCACAAAACAAGAATCAAGGGAGTTTTGGAGCGAATTAGGATTTTCCCCTCTAGGGGAAGAACCGCGACACTTTTTTCTTCTTCTCCCTCTTCTCGTGTATATTTTCCACGAATTTTGAGAAACCCATGAGTAGGTAACTTTCTTTTATTGGTTGGGGATGTAATTGGAAATCCTAAGCATGTGAATCGATTTGGATGATTATTGTTGATATTCAAGAACTCTTTTTATCGATCATGTTCTACTTTTAATATCGTCATGTATGATTGGAGGTGTGTTTGTTGAGGATGCATACTAAGTGAACACATATTCATATCTAAAGCTAAACTAGGGTTTGGAGATACGGAATAGTCGATAGACCCGGTTGAAAGTAGCATAGTGTGATTAATGATTGTACTCAAAACATTCATCTAATTGCATGTAGAAGCTTGACCAATGTTAAATAGATTACTCGTAGTAATTCTATTGTATTGATTAGCTTAATTCAAAGAACCTAACGCTCTTAGAGGATTAAACTTGATAGCACGTTGCATTAGGTTATTCGCTGAGTAGTCTTCACATATTCATCGTTTTGGTATGTGATGACACAAGGAATTTACCGGAGTATGTACTCGTTGGGTTGATCTAGAGCTATTGGTATGAAGAGAAAATATTTGTTGATTCTAATCGATTGAGGAGCATGATTGGCGATGGAAGATGAAACCCCTGATATTTTTTCACCTTAATCTCAATCTTTATTTATTTCGTTTTTACTTTATTAGTTTTGTTTACTTTAGCTCAAAAACTCTACAACCCCCTTTGGTTGCTGATGCGTCGGAAAACCGACTTTGTTTTACCGCAAGCGCACAGTGTCGAAAGATGTAGACAATAACAAATACGGTTCGTTCCCACGAGGAGTTTGGATTAAAATATTTTTTTTAGGTTTTTTTATAAAGAATTAAATTAACTAAAGAATTAAATTAACTAATGAATTAAAATTATTTAATAAAGTTGGAAAAACAGTACGAGAAAAATGCTAAGGTTCCGGGAATCCGTTGTAGATCAGGGTTTAATTGTGTTCGTCACATAGGGTCTCAATTTCTGAAAGAATTATTTGTTCTCAACCTAAAGTCGAATTTCGAAGTACTAAATATATGGGGCATAAAGAGTCAAAGAATATTCATAAAACGATTTAATACGAGGTTTCAACGAGTCCTTCTACTAATCAAACAATGAACTATACGTGGCATAGAACATGAAAAATCATCGAGACGGTAAAACGTTGAGAGAGAGACAAATTAATAATATTTAGTTCATATAGTTAAAAAAAAATAGTTTCGAAAAACAAGTAAAAATCATCTCTACAAGTTCATCCTTTCGCCCTAACAAAGAGAATTAGCCCAACATGGCTTTCTCAAAAGCCATCAAAATTAAATAAAAAGAAAACACAAACTAACCCTTTAATCTCTGTACTGTCCGTGAAGCTTCTCTGGCTGTGTCCGGAAGTATGTCTCTGTAGGTCTAAGAATGTTCGTATATCTCTATATAGGTATCTTGTATCAGGCGTCTTGTCCGTGTGTAGTACCAGGCTATATATAGCCAACAAAGAAATCCCTTTCCGAGTACAACTCAAAAACGTGTTTGCCAAGTTCTCTTATTTTCTTTTTTCTTCAACAACACGTTTTTTTTCAACCTGATCACCTAATCCTTATCCCACTCAAACTTCCCCCTGACTTCTCTCTCAAGTCTTACCAACAGCTACTCATCATCGACCACCATCCATCAACAGCTTGAGCTCTCAATCATCTGCCACCATCCATCACGAGCAACAGCCTCACATCACACCCATCATCAACCTCACTGTATCCGAGCTCAATCTTCATCTTCACGTCAACAGCCTCCAGCAACCTTTCTCATCACTGCCATGAAACTATCTCACCTGCCATCACCGATTCATTCACCATCATCACAGCCTCAACTGCCACTAATGTTGCTGTGAACTAACAGCATGGACTCTATATCACCAGTCCATCATTATCACAGCGTACATTCCCACACGAGCAACAACAACCAGCAGGTTTGAGATTCATCACCAACTGGAGCAACACAACACCATCACAGACTCTTCTCGCTGCCTGAATCATCACCAACTGTTTCGTTGTTTAACTCTTCAAACACCACCAGCATCAGGTTCCATCAACCAATAGCCACAACAACTCTGCTCACTCCCATCAGCCATTAACTTCCATATACCACCATCTACCATTCATCATCACTACAGCCACATCCTCACAGCACTCGAATCACCAGTTCACGAGCATCATCTCCCTCTCAACTGCCATGTACTCTTCTCTTATTACTGTGAATCTCTCTTGCTGCCAAACTCCATCAATCACCGTAGCATAACCATCACATCTCACTGCCATCACCGATGATCATCATCACAGCACCATGATCAATCACAACAAAATCATCATAGCTCTGCTCGTGGAGAAGAAGTAGTGGCCCTAATCAATCAAGCCGGTGCCTTTGGTAATATTCAAAAACTTGGCAGCCCTGAACGGAATGGCTGGTGCCATTAACATACCCAATCAACTGTCAGTCTCACGAAACTGACAGTTGAAGTAATACTGGCTACCCCTTAACCTACGACTGGGTGTAAATATCCGGTCACTTTGAAATGACCATTTTGCCCTTTATTCTTGTTTCGCTCATAACTTTCTCATATGAAGTCAGAATGACCTCGTTCTTTCGCCGTTGGATTCGTAATCAAATTTTCTACAAGATGGAGGGTAGAAATCCTGGAATGGACTGAGATCTACTGGGTCTTTGGCAATTCTTCTCTTGTAAAGCTCCATTTCGCTTGTTTCAGAGACGTAACCTAATAAAACGCACAAACTAGAAAAGTAATAATAAAACACGGTAATTCACACAAAATCTAGCAAATAAGAATAAGGAAATGATACTTAAAATGTATAAATTATGCACTTATCAGTTACATAAGAAGTCAATACAAATAATAATTCACAACTCCTACTGGGAACGATCCTTAGTACCACTATATTACTTATTAGTATTAGTGAGAAATATCTGAACTAATTTGTTGTGCGCAAACGACAAGGATTACTCAGTTATAGCAGATTTCAGTATTTGATTCGCACGATCGAGTGAAGATAAAAGGCGAAACATGTTCATACCACAAATGCCTAATATTTCTGCCTGATCAGTAATCTGGGCTTAGGCTTGGCGATCTTTGGGGTAGGAGGAAGCCATCTGCTAAACCCTTAGCAACATCGGGGGTCAAAAATGGTTGAGTCCTCCTTGTTAGTTCATGAACCATTTAGCTTCACATGTGTCGCCATGGAATCCAGAAGAACATCGGTAGGGGTTATTTCATCAAACAATTCATTCAAATACCTTTTGTAAGGCGACATAGGGGTATATGTCGGGGAAGCAAGTATTATCCTCGACGAAGACCCGGTCGAATTAGTATGAGGATTCATGACAACTCTATTGGAAGATGAGAACAAATTTATAGGTTTCACCGACATCCTGGTTGTTCTCTTCAAAATAACCTTGCGTATTTTTTCCTTGAGGGTGTTTTCATGTGCTAGTGCGTATTTTCCGTTGGTCATCTACGAAATATTCAAAGAAGAAGTAATTAATTCATCTTCAAAAAAAAAAAAATTCTCTCTGTTGATATTATGTTTGAAAAAAAAAACAAAAAAAAAAAGAGTGCCATCTATAACCACCCTAAGCAGAGCAGCCAACATGTATGAGTTGGCTGATGTGGTGCGATTGTGTTAAGCCAAGTAAAGTTGGTGAGCAAGACTAAGCTACCGATAAAAGTTGGAAAACGATCTGTTTTTGTATAACAAGGTTATTGTGCAAAAGAATAAAAGCTTAGATCTCCTTTTTCATCGGTATGAGTAAGGAACAAAGTCGGTCGTTAATAAAGAGAAGAAGAAAAAAAAGATGAAAGTTAAATATATTTCTTTCATCTTGCGTCACTATAGTATCAACTATGAAGTATGGAAAAATAAAATTATAATCGGAGCAATTAATTCATATTTTAAAGCGTTATCACTGATTAATATTCCTTTTATTTCAACAAAAGTATTATTATTATTTTTTTATTTTAATTTAAAAATAATTTTTATTAAAACGGAGAAAATATAAGGAATGCGTTAAGATGATAAACATATAATTCATGAAAAACGGAAAAAGTAGTAATAAATCACTATCAATTAGTCGTACTCAACAAAAGTCATTTTTCATTGACAAGTTTGAGTCAACGATCACTGTTTGGATCAGAGTCACCTACGTATTTCAAGGGAGAAAGAGACTTTTTTTTCTTCTTTATTGCTGGGACCCACGTCTTTTGTTGAAAATGGTAAGTATATATGGGAGCTATTAACCAAGTAAAACAAAGAAGAGGCTACTTTCAAGTAGTGTGATTAAAGGAAATGATTATTTATTTATCTTAATTTTATAAAATAAGTGTTTTTTATTAAATTCAGCGGTTAAGATATAATATAATTTTATAACTAGCGGCTCTGATTTTCCAAACCCAGATTTGGACAGATCAAAGCAATTCCACGCTTCGTTCCATTTTGTGACCCACCTCCTTTTTGTTCTACGTCATCTGTAATTAAAGCCCGTGTCCTCGCTGCTCATTCAATTTTGTAACATAGCAGTAATACTCTCATTCATTTGTCCCGCTGAATGGGGATAAAGCGAATAAATATAAAGCGAATGGGGAATTTCGTCAGTCTCTCTCTTTCTCTCCGTGAAAGATAAAAAAGAAAGGTTTATTACCTAGGGCTAGGGTTTTAGACTCTGAGCTGCTACACAAAAATGGAAGAAATTAACGAAGGTCTGGACTCTAAGGTCTGAGCAACATTAGCATTACGAAAATGATATATAAATCTCGCCGAGAAACCCCCTCTTCTTCTATGTTAATCTCGCCAAGGTACGATAAACCCCTTTCTCCCTCCTACCATGGCTATTGATTCATGCTAATTTTCTTAATAAAACCGATTGTTTTTTTTTCTCTTTTTATAAAAACGACTTCAATTTGGTTAATACAGCAAGAACACATGGAAGAAGAAAACAAGCTCTCCCGTTGAAGATATTGTTGCTGTTGGAGCTATAGGAGATGGGTCTCTGAATTCGAGAGAGTTGCCAGTGAGAACAAGAGAAGATGGAGAGTTGGGTGTTGACAGTGAAACAGATGGATTGAGAGTTGTTTTCGGAATCAAGTAGAAAATGGGTCTGAGTCTGATTTTGAGTTGCCAGGGAAGAGAATTTGTTCTAATCATAAATTTGGATCATCCAATAGGTATATGTAATTTTCTCTATTCATAAATTCTTTGATTCTTTCTAGGCAAAAACATTTATCATTCTTTTCTATACATATAATTTCTTTCATTCTTTATTCAATCATTTGTTCAAAAATTTCATCAATTTGATTTCCATTTCATCCAATTCGTTATTCATCTGTGCATGATTTTTCAAAGATAGATTGCATATTTAATTATGAATTTTTAAGGAGATTGCACAACCCCCTTGCACACCAGCAGCAGCAGAGCACTAAAGAAGAAGAATTGTATAGATACTTGCTGGAAAACTGCCTTTGTAGTAAAACAGTTGAAGAAGAATTGTTACTAAGGGTATTTATTGGATTTCATTAACATGGTTTACGCGTCAAATTGCAGGGTTTCTTTGGTGTTTTCGATGGGCATGGAGGTGCAAAAGCTGCAGAATTTGGTTATCTGAGTAACAAGAAGAGGAGGTGGCACTTGCTGTGTGACTGCATTGATTAGAAACAGTGATCTTATTGTTTCAAATGATTGGGATTGTCGTGCTGTTATGAGTAGAGGAGGGATTGCGCAGGCCCTCCCATCTGATCATCGTCCTTCAAGGGAAGATGAAAAAAAAAGGATTGAATCCAAGGTAATTCCAAATATTAATCTCTGTCAAACAACACAAATTTGCAGTACAATTGACCATCTTAATGACTTTCAGTATTTTGTGATTTGTGGCTCCAAATTAATAATAGACGGACTGTACTCAGGCTATCAAGCAATAGTTATACTATTTCATCCTAATACAACAGTCAAATAATTACGAGAAATCAAGTGCATTCCAAGGTATAAGTTCTCATTCGTAGAATTTGAACGAATACAGGACGAGATGGATCCAACACATATTTAACAGGTATTCAGTGCATTCTCAACTACCATTTGTTAGTTTGAATGCTTATTTATATGAACACTAATATCAATAAATTTGTTGCATATGTAGTTGTATTACTGACGGGCCTAATAAAGCCTAAGGAAATCACCAGAAAAGATGGTACCCAAACAACCGAGAAATATTTTAAAGCTAAAAACAACAAGGTGATAAAAGATACCATTCCATTCATTCAATAAGGCAACTAAACAATTTATATGAAAGTGCAATATGACTGTTCTTATTTATAGAGGAGAAGAACTTCAAATGACTGTGGGAGACATGACACTAGAGGAAATATTGAAGTGGGATGCTGCTGCCGCTGCTCCCTTGGTAGTCTTTAGCGATTTATTGTGTTTTTTTCATTTATCTTTTAGAATACCATTTTTTAAATGGTTTTAGCAACTATTACTTTGCATCTATTATCTAGAGAACAGAATTCTTCATTCATATACCGGTAGATTCCTGTTACTGGATGAGTATTTATTATTCTGACATATATCTTAACATTGCAGTTGTGTTGTAGGGGATTCAGGTGTTCTTCGCTTTGTTTGTGGTCAGTTTGACTCGACATTAAAAGTAAGATTAATAGATATGTATGAAGAACATCCATCTCAATGGAATAACTGCCTGCTATGTAATGGCAGATACCGTGATAGTTATTTGATAACAACAAATTTCAGGATTCAAAATGTGTATCAGGTAGCCTTAGGAGGATTTAAAACTTTTCTCAGTTGATTTAATTTGTTAAGATTGTGCTTTAGATCCTTTGAAGGCACTTACTTGGACTCTTCTTTCATTGTGTAGATAGATAAGATTGTAACCGGTACTAACATTTATTTTTTTATGTTTGCTATAGTTAAACAAGATTTCAAGGCATGCTGCATTAGCTCCACTTTACTACCGTGGAGCAGTTGTTGTGTACGACATAACAAGCCCAGAATCCTTAACAACGCAAAGTACTGGGTCAAGGTAGATGAGTGAATGTTGGGTTGGAGAGGTTGGAATCATGGATATATTACATTATTGTTGGAACTCAGTTTTTATGCAAGTCTTATGCTGGAGAATCTTAGAGGAAAGATGATGATGTTTATTGGTGACTCTCTAAACCGGGGTCAGTTCTTTTCTTTCGTGTGTCTCCTTCATAGATTGATTCCAGAACATGCCAAGTCCATGACAACCTTTGAATCCTTCGCTGTCTTCCGAGCTGAGGTAACTAAATCTCAACTATCTATCGATATGATCATTTTTCAAGTATTTGGTTACAATAAATAAGGAGGGGATTATAAAATGCACAAGGCTCATAATGTGTAGCACTACAAATGCAACAATCGAATTTTACTGAGCTCCGTTTCTTCTTGAATCAAACTCTGACAATCGTGCCAATCTTCAAAAGAAAAAAAAAAGGAGAATTGTTCGCAAGGGATCGATCAATAAGCATAGCGAGTATTGGAAGTGTGCGGACATTTTGTGTTCAATACATACATATGGTGGATAACAGGCTAAAAATCTAAGATACGTAAGAGATCATTCTAACTAAAATGTTCTGTATTTTTTTTAATGATTTGTTATGTGTAAATTTTTGTTGGAAATTGTTAATTAAGGCGAATGTATATAGTGTCTTTGTCTTTTCAGGCTTGGGTCTTTCGATCAAGAGAAGAAAGATATAATTGAGATGGAAACAGAAGATGCATACCGAATGGCAATGGAGACTTTGCTAGAATGGGTCGAGACACATACGGAACGTAATGAAACAAGGGTCTTTGGGTTGGAAGGCGAGTTTGTAACGATGAAGGAAAGGTAAGAGTCTACTGTTTGATGGGTTGCTTTAGTGATTGTAAAAATGTTTTTTGCGTTGGTGATAAACTTTCCAGCCTCTTTGATCTCTGTTTTTCATTTGAGGTTCTTGACTTTTTCTTATATTCATTTAAAGTTCTACTGTTTACTAACAATTATTTGTGCTGTTCTAACTCATGTTTGTTTATATAGTAAATTAGTAATAGAATTAGGTTTCTCACATCAGTGGTTAGAAGTACCATGGTTAATTGTAACAGTTTAAACCCCATCTGGAACGTTCATGCTTAACATGATTAGGTCTTACTATGCCCCATTTCTTCTCTTAATTCTCCTTTTTAATCAATAGCTTTTTATCAGTATCTTTGCATTCGGATTAGGTTTTGTAACTATCTTTCTTTCTTTTTTATTTAATCGAATTCATTGGTAAGGCCGTATGGCCATGTGTAATCTCAGACTTTAATAAATCGTAGAGGCCTTGAAAATTAAGCTTACACGAAGTCTACTATCTCAGCCCTTGGGTAAATGCATGATCGGCAGACATTACAACCAAGTGCATTCTGTTGCTTTGGAACGTACACGATATTTAAATTTAATAATATCAACAGATTGCAACTCTTAGAATGTTGAAGGAATGTCCGTGGAAGAGGCCTTCCATGCAGATGGTCCAAGATGTGGGTTCACCCGTGAGATGTTTAGTGTAGGCAGAAATTTTGTTTTTTAAGCAAGGCTAAAAGTCTGAGCTTGGTAGGGAACCTAGGGATGTTAAATGTACATTGCAGTATATGGAACCAAAAGGCTAATTGCTTCAGTTGAGATATTAAACGTGGTTCATTTTGGTGAAGCTATTACTCAAAATGTGCAAATAATGATTGTTTCGGAGTACTATTCAAAAGTAAGTATTTTTAGTTTTGAAAGCTTATTATGCCAATTTTCGTATTTGACTAGTATTTATTTATGAAATTTTAAGCATCACTCTGTAGGACACCTGACTTTGTCAATGGGAGTAGAGATGCAAATCACATCTAGACTGTCTAAGACCTCATTGCGATATGTTTGGCTTTGCAGTGGCTGCATCATTAAGGATGACACAGTTGGGGATTAAATAGGCCATTAATTTATAAAGCAAAATATGCTGTGTTACAACGACACGCCTAATTATTATTTTTAAACCGTGACGACACGTTTGGACACGGACACGGCGCAGTTACCAAGAATATAATAAAATATTTAATAAAAAAATAAAATATTTATATCATGAAAGAAGATTTTTCTCTATCCTAACTTTATAAAAACTTTTTATCTCTATAAAATGATATTTTCTTAGCTTTAATAAGAAATTTTATCTTTCGTAATAAAAATAAAGACACTCACGTAACTCTCACGTGAATATCCATTAGATTTTTTTAGTAAAAATAGAGATACTCTCCTTCAACTACAGCTATATCTACGAATCATGAAGACTAGGAAGTAACCCGTGCTTTGCACCGGGTCTGTTGTGGAAATTTCTGTCATTCCTCCACAGAACAATGAGAACATAATTCATATCACTGATATCAGTACAACATTGTGTTATTGCGTTTTACAACTCTGTGAAGGACTGTATGTTCTGGATCATGATGAAGATAAATAAATGACTGGTGGACAGTTCTGTAGAGCCCTCGCATAGCCATGTATTTAGCCAGAGTAGTCCATTGATTCCGTTAACGTAAAATCTGGTTACATAATTTGTGGCAATGGACAAATAAATGCCAAATTGTATAACTGAATTGAGTTAGTATGTATATCTATCACAGAGGATGTTCAGGCACCAAAGACTTAAAAGATATTAATACTAACTAAATACAGCTACAGGTCATAGCCTCCCCATTGAACTAAAAATCAATAATTTCACCAATACCTTATGGATGTACGACAATATATTCATTCAAACCAAATATTAGCAAACACAACAATGGTAATTTACACAGAAGTAATGGCAAGTCACTTAAATATTATAATAATCAATGAAACTCCCATCAGTAATGTAAGTACAGATCTTTCATGCATGAAATACACATCTTTCATGCATTTCATCCAACAGATAATACATGAACGTTATGAATATAACAATACAATAGAACTGGACCAAATCTAGGCTTTGATTGCATCCGTATTATCTAGTTGTGATGGTTGGTACCTGCCGGAAGCTCTCATAGCCCATATGTGAAGGGTACTTTGAGAGAAAAATCTGAAATAAACCTTTGGACCATCTCTTATGCTGAAGGGATAGTACCTTGCCGCAATCTTTCTATAGGCATATGAAAAAGCGATTCACCATAAATCAAGTTCCATCCCCTGCATTGTATTACTAATCCGGTCATCACATATTCCACCGGACACCCATATTTCAAACCCACTGCAACTGTCATTAAACCCCATTAAACAAACTGTAGTGAGTGAATGCGAGTGTGTAAAAGAGTTTTCTTTTGCCTCCACTGCAGTTAACTCAATTATCAAATCATTACCTTGTTTTTAGGATTTTCTTGATATCTCTGAACTCCATAATATATTCAGATATTTTCTATGAAGGCCATAAGAGACCCATGGTCGTAGTTCCTTTGCAAAGAAATATTTGTTCAAAGATACCTGTGCAAGGAAACCTGCAAGAGCAAGATCAACTATTATTATTTCCCATGCCAGACAACTATGAAAACAAAACATCCAACATATGAATTCAATCATAAATAAATAAAATTAAAGAATGCGATGTGAGTACCGACAGAGTAAATATTTATAAAAATATGAGTAACAGCTTGAAATAAGCCCAATTTGCTAGAAAAATATATATACCTGCAAGTAAAGCAATTGTTGACATATTAGTGAAAGAGTAAGGAAGACAAAATTCGAAGAGTTGGAGCAGTAACATTCAAAATAAGAAAGTAAGTGGGGGGTTTTGAAACCAAATACTCAATACACAAAAGGAAAAAAGAGTAAGAAAACCATCGTACTATACACAAAAGGATATAAAGCTACTCTGAAACATTAGAAACAATCCAACTACGTACTAATGGTGCATTTAAATAGATTCTATGTTTTTATGAAGAGGTATTGTGGAGTATATATATTATGGAATTCAAATATGTGAAAAGAACTTACCTCTTTCATATTAAGTATCTTGATAAGCTATTTTGGTGTACGATGGTTTCTGAACATACCATTAAATAAAAATCGAACTAAACACAAATTATGGTTGTAATGTTCCCCTTATTAGTTTAGGTAACATTATTGAAAAAAATGAGCAATACAAAGGATCCATATATATGTTATTGAAATTACGGAACTTACGGAGAAGAGCTTATTGACCAACTTAAAGCATGAATCTGCAAAAATAAACCAACAGTAGTATGTTCACAATAGTAGTACAGTAGTTTGCATTTTCAACAAACTTTATCAAAATAGTTGTCATCCCTACCCATACAAAAATGACCAGTTACCACCACTGTAAACTCTACATTTTCCAAGAATTCTCCAAAACAAAATGTTGCTTTAAGGATCACCGTAATTGATTTATTGGTTGAATGTAAAACAACAAAATACATGGTTGCTCAACAAACTCACCCTTACAGTGCCCGCAACAAAAGCGCCACCGTTGATGTTCCTTTGTCTATGGGAACACATTTAAAATTTCAAACCTTCATTCAAAGATGTTTAGTTTGTTACCGATATATGAAGACTAAAATTCTTACCGATATATGAACCTTCATTAAAACTAATTAGAACACCAGTAACGGTACCTTCAATAGCATTTGTAACTAAAGAATATCAACATTAACCTTATAATAGAAACATATGTTCGGTTGTCAAAAACAATGTGGCTGATGTGAAAATAAGATAAAATAGAACTTTATTAATAAGTAAGATGAAAGAATGATTTTCATGGTCGCTTATGGCAACTGTAACGGTGCGACTACCATATCGACTAAAAACCAAATTTGGTTTGGTCTTTGGTTTAAAAACCACAGCGATAGAAGAGCAAATTTTACTCGCACGTTCTTCTTGGTAGCCGTATGATACAAGGCGTTCTCTTAATAGGCCGAATATAACACGGACGGTTAGCTATCGTAACGTATGTTGTATTGTCGTTCACTTAGAAGAGCGCGTAACTAAACGATCATCCGAATGAGCACCAAATATAATGCGCTCAGTTAACAATACGTATGACTGAGTGTCTAGTTGGGTGGCCGTATTACGAGAGACGGCTTCATAGAAGGTCGTAATAATTGTTGCGTCTAGTTAGGTGGCCGTATCACCCGATACGCCGTCGTTGAAAGACGCTTACCTCTGAAACGACCACCCAGTTGACCGTTTTAATGTTTTGGCAGTTGCTCTACGTGACCGTATACAACTTGACAGTGCACCTAAGTGACCGTATGGATCAACGTCCAGTTAGGAGACCGATTCTCCACGGGGCGGCTGGCTAAGCAACCGTGAGATAGTTGGGCGGGCTAGTAAGAGGCCGTGTACCTTAATAGTTTTTGGAGTTGCTATTACTGACCGTACGTAACTTGGCTAAGAAATCTCATTAGTGTAGTACGTAACTTGGCTAAGCAATCTCATCAGTGTAGCATACCATGTTAACCACATACATTTCATGCAAAGACAAGACAAGAATTCAACACCAGAACATATCCAACACGATACTTTGCCAAACAACAATTAGTGAAAAAATGTTAACCATATACATTTCCTGCGGCTTGTTATGAGGCCGTATCATGAAACACGGCTAGGTAGGATGCCGTGTGCTTGTGTGGCGGGTTCCAGGGAGGACGTGTTAAACAGGCGGTCCCCTAATTAAACATATACATCTCATACGGTGTCCAGGAAGAATCGTATATGGGTAGGAGTTCTTCTATCACACCGTATGTTTTGGACGGCATTTTATAGAAGCGCGGAAGTGTGAAGCGTCGAGCCAGAACACCGTGCAATGAAGCGCTACTGTAATGTTTCGTATCTTCAAGGGCATTCTTACAGCTAACCGTATTATGAGGCGTATACTTAGCTGAACGAAATACCACACGTTTCTCTAGGGATACTTCTGATATAAATACACTTCTCTAGCTGAACGTATTCGGCATACGTTATCTCACATGCCCGTGCGACTATACTTAGAATTCGGAGAAAAGTTACTCCGATATTGTAGCAAAACTGGACTAAATCCTATATCTACTCTCCCGTTGCGGCTGTATACTGGCGAGTAAAGAGAGAATTTTCTCTTCTCTCTTTACTCTACTCGCCCGTTGCAGTTGCTCTTACTATCATGAGATATGCTCTTTGTTCTTAAGAGTGGAGGCATACCAAATTTGATACAATGAAACACAATAGTAATTGGAACTCCTATTGTAATCAGTTCAATGACCTTATGGGACTAAAGACTTGTGGCAAACCAAATAATTTGAATATCGTACGTAAATTGTAGTGATGAATTTCTAAATTGTAACCATGAATACCTCTCGAAGTTGGTATCTACATTGTTGAGCCTTCACCTCCACCTGCCAATTAAGTGTTCTTAGCAGCAACACTAAAAACATGAATAACTATTGAAAATTATGGATTTTGTGATTCATAAGTGCAAGACATAAAAAGGATTCTTGAATCAAATCAGAAAAAACTTCTATCTAAAGACTTTAAATAAAATCCCAGAACTTGAGAACCTATAATCCATTTTCACAGTTATGAAAACATTGAAGGGAAACCACTTAGAAACAATAAAATGAATCATTCAATCTGAACCTGTCGATCCCTAAATTACTGATCACCATGCCTAAGTTAATTTCACAACCGTGGTTCAACAAAATCACTCTCTAGCCCCTAATTATTGAACATGAAATCTATACTATATAATTCTATTCTAACTTTGCATGAATAGAAAATTGGTAGGCCTAAGCATATGCTATTGACACAAGATCAACTCACATCAAAGAGACAAAGACACAAAAGGTCTTCATAACTTATGTGGAGTCAAACATCATGAAGAAGAATTAGCTACAGTTGCATCTTTTAGTTAATTGGGATAAACAAATAGGTCCCACACATATAAAGTTGGAAGGTGGAAGCATCTTACTACGAAACCAAGGGTGTCAGTGAGCTTGGTATCTTCAACAATTTTACCAGAAATAGGGGTGTTAATATCACTTTTTTCCTTCACACTCTCTACTGCTCGAAACCGACTAATCTTTGTTACTGCAGCACCAATTCCTTCACACTTCAATGAGGATTATTTTTTTTTTATTTTTTTGGGACATGATAGATACTTCTTTTGTATCATGTCTATAATGTTTAGGACTAAAGAAAAATACACCTCACAACTATTTTGTTTTTTGGATGCAATGCTATGGTGTTATAATGTTTACAAGATGAAGTGGAAAGCTACGAACATAGAAACTTAATATAATTATGATGATTTTTAGTAATGAAGTGGTGTTATCTTTATGTGCTTAACAGTTCAGGAACCATCCCGGTCTCTTATTGTTAATATTTGATGAATATATCATGGTTTTTCTACGGTGAACAATGATAACATGGTTGGTGGTGATTTTTATTGGTTACAAGTCTACGCTCATATACCGTGTGGATCTGCAGTTATCTGTGTTGAAAATTTGAGAAAAAAATATAATGTGTGAGAATGTTTATGTTAGACATATTGAGCCCTTAAATGTTTGGCAATCTATTATATGAATTCTTTTTCATTTTTATTTTTTCAGAAGTATCTCTCATATGATTTTTTTCCACCGGTATATATGGTCCACAATGGTTCGAAAAAAATATAGGTTGCTTCAGATTCACAAGCAGTTGGTCGGATTCAGATGAAAGTGGAACTGAGAAAAAAAAGGTAAGTCAGAAGAACGTACTGTAAATTTGTAATTCGAACTATCAAATTGTTTTTATTAGCTGGGTAGCTGGACATAAAATGCATGGACAATGAAAAATTATTGGTGGACAATAAAGTTTGCATTTGTACAAGTGGGTATGAACTCATAACCATACATCTTCTGCACAATATCCTATTAACCTGACAATGTGCCTGTGTCGAATGTTAAAAATATTCATATTATTCGAATTGTAGGCAATTACTGTAGATAATACTGTTAGCATAACCACGATAGAATATGATTAGTAACAGTCAGCACGGTTACAAAATAATTTTAATATACGGGGACCCTTTCAATATGCATCATCTACAATGACAATTATAAACTGAAATTTTGCAATGTTAGAAAACCTAACAAACGACCCTATAAAATAGCCCGTGGTGACCAGTCACAGGTGATACCCTAATTTTTATATATAAGAGAAATCATGTTTTACTTTGAAAAATAGGAGACAAGATAGAAAGGTGGGACCTACTTCCAATTGTTAACACCATGTCACCATACACCAAGACAACTTTATGATTTTCAAATTATTAAATGAAGCTTGGCATTTAAAAAAAAAATAAAAGGAAAAAAAAAGGGTAGCATATAAAGTAGGTGGAATCATTTCACCTTTGATATTTCTTAATAATTTCTTTTAGTTTTTCAAGTATTTATTTTTCAAGTATAAAAGTGAAATTACAATAAGTAGTGGAAAAAAAGTTGTTGACACAGCGCTTGGTTACACGAATGGAAGCAGGAATTATACGTCAAGTATTACTCCAGCAATAAGCACGCCACGACATCATCAATTCCGTACAACTTGCAATAGGTAGCGACTTTAAGCATAATCCTATTTGCAAACAGACCCTACGTGTCGCTTCAACAAGTAGTTTGGGGGCGTCAGAATATAACCATGAACGATTGGTCTATAAATACTCTTCTTAACCCACCAACAATAGTTGAGGATTAAGAGGGGGCGATGTTTGGACCATATATATAAGAAATGGACTCTATAATTTTTCATCCAATAATCTTAGTTCCATTGAGCCTAAGATTGAAGTTTCAGTCCATGAAGGGTTAGCAGCCTAGTCTGCTAGTCTCCACACAAAAATTAATCATATACAATATATTTGGATGAAAAATGAATTTAGGTGCAAAGTAGACCACATACACATTCAAATTTACGATAAGAATGAATCTGACAGTTTACTAATCCAGATTCATAGTCAAACCCTAATTATTCTTAAAAATAGGAATTGACATGGTCAACATTTAGTCTAGGTACATTGATATTATCCTGATAGTATTAATTAATTAAATTATTCTTAAAGATAGAAATGAACCTGGTCAACATTCAGTCCAGGTATATTAATAATATCATGATAAATAATATTAATTAGATTATCCTTAAAATAAGGATGAATCTAGAAAGGAATATGCTCAGATACATAGTCAGGATGAATCTAGATAAATACTTAACTGGGTGCATACCCTCTACAACCTATAAATAGAGAAAGAATTTCAACTGTAAAGGTACACATTTTTTAATCCTTTTTCTCTCCACAAAAACCTTCTTAGAGCTCTTACTCATTGAGGCATCGGGGTGTCCTTGTAGGTACCCCCCTCCTTCATTTATCAACAATTCTTAGAAGGCCAAAGTTATTGAAGAGCTGATTCACCCAGTAGATAAAATATCTCCATCCATCAGAAACACATCTCGAGGAATACTGTTGCATCATCTAACGATCCAGATTTCATCCATCAGGTACAAATCTTAATTCATATGACGGCTAAGGTTTCATCTTTAAACACAAATCTCGAGGAATGTTGTAGGAACATTTTTGCTACAAAAATTCTTTTTGCTTAGTGAAAAAACTATGGTTAGTGATAGGAATAACTCTCTACTTGTTGAATCCACAAATCGAGCCTTTGCTGCTCAACATCACTCTTATAGATCTTATGGTAGAGGTTATGGATAATAGTTTTATTCCTAATCTTTCAAGAGATGGTGGTAGATTTGGTTCTTTTCAGTTTGGTAGAAGAACTCCTACTTGAACTCTGTCAAGAGGGTTTGGTGTTTTTCCATCCTCTAGTTATCCCACTATTTTTAAACCACCTCCTGATACTCAATTGCAATCTAATTCTTATCTCATTTGTCAAATTTATGGTAAACCTGGTCAGAGTGCTCTTGAGGCATCTTTCCCGGGAAAAAAAAGGCAACCTTTATCTATTAACGACCACTTGGGAATCGCTAGCTCGTATACGCTAGTTTGTTCGTACGCCCTGCTTGATCGGTACAAACAGATTGAATTTTTTATTTACAAGTTCATACATCACAACATCTCACTGCCATGTTAGCTTCTGCAAATATTATGGGTGAAAATCCATGGTATGCTGACACTGGTGCTAATAGTCACATCACTCCTGATGAATTTGAATTGCAAGTTACATCTGTTTGTGAGAGTGCTGAAGAAATAAAAACATCCAATGGAGAAGGTATTCCAATCACTCATATTGGATTTTCTTTAATATCAACACCTAATCATGCCTTTTAACTGCTTAATTTTCTTTTAGCACCTAATGCTGCTCAGAATCTACTTTCTATGCATAAATTTACTTCAGATAATCATTATTTTATAACATTTGATTCATCTGGCTTTTCTGTGAAGGACTTGTCAACTGGGAAGATACTTTTACTAGGCCCTCACAATAATGGACTCTATCATATGCATTTCCTTCATAATTTATCTAATAAAGCTTCTTTGGTGTCACCACTACCCTTTCATCTTAGGTTTGACACAAGAGACTAGCTCATCCTTCATATCAAACTATGAAACATGTTATAATATCTTATCTTAATGGTACTATTGACAATTTAGGAGTTTGGGACAAAGAATTTGATGTTTAACTTGCAAGAAGACCAGCAGATTAATTTTGTTAGTAGCGGTAGGATGCAAGTCTCACATTCCTCTGGCTTATCACCGACAGTCTGTTCAGGGTTCCAAACTCAATGGTGTCAACTAAACACGAGGGTTGCACTCGTTGCGGGACTTAACTCAACACCTTACGGCACAAGATGACGATGGTACCGGCTTCATGCAGGCGAGTTGCAGCCTGCAATTCGAACTGAAGACGGGTTTTTGGTTCTTCTATGGGAAATGAGAGTTGGTAGGAGACTGAAGTGCTGAAAATACATCCCCAAGTACAAGCCTTATGGTCGGGTCCAGGATCCATAGACCAATGGTTTAAACACGTTAGGTTGGATACAAAATACAACTTCTAAATAAGAAGCATGAGCACCATGCTAGTAAAATATGAGACTAATTGTAACGTTCGAATAATTTTAATCTTTAAAATTGTTAATAATAGTCCCACATTAGATTAGATAAGGTTAGTTCGGGAAATCTTCATGACGCCAGGATGGGCCAATTCCCTCCTCCAAATGTTGCCATGTTAAATTTTTTAATGAACATCAATATTTTTTAATGTATACCAAATTTAGGGCTCAAATCTTCTGTATTTCCTTATCGGAAACAGTTTACAAGCAATGGCGTAACTAAAGGTAGTCTAGACTCTAAAGGTGTGGTCCAGCAACCCCAAATTTGAGAATCTCAAACCTAAATTACCTAAAGGTTCCTTTTTACAACCCTTGTAGCCGTTTGTAGTATAAGGGGTGTAAAAAAAAAATCCTCCCCATGTTAGGGGTTGCAAAACGGACTTGAGAGATAATTTTCTACCTAAAAAACAGCAAACAGACTTAAAATTTGGCTTGGAGCCAGGGGCAGGGTGTGCAACTCCCTGGCTCTAAGCTAGATGGTAGGATTTTAGATTACCCTATATAAATAACCGCAATCGCACGACGTCTAACCAGTAGATAACGGCAAGTACGGGTTGAACCCAGAGGGAGCGGGAAAATATTGCAATCAGTATCTCAATTAACCAATCAGGAGTAATATTTTTGGGATTTTTAGAATTACGAATAAAATAAGAAAACAAACTAAACTAATAAAATAAATCAAATGGGAAAAATCAGTAACCAGGGTTTTCAGTATCCACCTACTTTCTTCTCTACCCAACACCTTCTATCAAGCCATCAGGCAAACTCCACCCTTCACGTATGTACTCCATCCAATTTTAGCTTCACTTTCATTTATTGAGCACCAACAGAATTATCAAACTTGAATTCCACCCTTCACAACGACTATTCGAACCCCAACGGTACTGCCATAATTAGCCAATTTAGCCGTTTTCGGTTTATAATCTTGGAATTTATACGAACCACCTATTAGCAATGAAATGGTAAATTAATATAATCATAAGTACTAACAAATATAAATTAGGCGGTAAAAATGTATAAATTAAGCGCCTATCAAATACCCCCAAACCTATATTTTGCTAGTCCTCGAGCAAAACTAATCTAAAAAAATAAATAAAATCCTAACTCACTTTCGCAGGAATCGCGACTACATTTAGCATATGTAATAAGACTTTAAAACTCTAAGTGGCCTTAGCGCACGAGTTTTGTCTCGTGAGGGTTTACAAGAGGTTTACCCACAAAACCTGTACTCCAAATTTTAGCTACATGTAAATGATTTAGGATAGACACTAAACAAACTATTTAGTTGGCATACTAAATTCTTCGACTATAATAATCATTACCCTGTGAATCCAATTGATGTACACGAGTTTGTACTCAGCGTACTAAAATTCATATAAGAATGCAAACTCTACTCAAATAATCATTGAACATCCAAAATTTGGATATAATTCGCATTGCTCAAAATCAATAAAATTCAAACACAGGGATATATTAGAAAATGAATATAGAAGTGATGAATGGTGCATATATTGACTAAGGTGAACGGTGTTTCCCATATTTGTCTGAAGGTAAGTGCCAGGATGAATCCTATTTATAATATTATTATTTGTATACATAATTTTTTTATTTGTTTGTTTTTTATATATGACTACATGATTAGATCTTTTGAATCTAAGCGCATGCTCTTTTTCAGCAGATTACATGATAGTTCCCATGGATCCTGCATTCCACGCTTGCTTAGGCGACGGAAACAGGGAAAACACACACATATTGCTATCAAGTGTCAATTTTCATTTATTTATTTTTATTTTTTATTTTTTTTTTGAATAAGAATTAAAAGTGGGCTTGATCTCAACACTCTATTTCATCCTGGCGGCGATAACAATTTGATACTGGGCCCCACCAAATCACTTAGAGAAACATAAAATTGCAAAAATAAAAATAGAAAATGATATGATTATGATGATTCCGAGATATGCTTGTTCAATGATTATTATGTTATTTCTAACACCTGAGTGCATTCAGATATGAATAGACCATTTAGCTGGGCACACCAATTTAATAGATAAGAGCTATGTTTCCATCTACCTAGAATGGTTAGTGTCATCCTGAATCGTTCACATGTTTCTAAATTTCGGAGTTTCTTTATTGGCATCAATTTTCGGAAACTCTACCCCCAAACCTAAATTTAACATTGTCCTCAATGTTTCAAACTGTGCAACCTAGAATGGTATTCAATAAATATAAGTACGAGAAAGAAATGTAAATTAAAGAGAAGGGATTGGAACGTCTCACCTGATTGACGCAAGAAAAGCAGTATTCTCTGTCACACACATCAAACGATAGTAATAACAAAGAACACTACAAATAAGATTAAATAAAAACAAGAAAATAAAAATCTACCTACTGGATATGTACAGAAAGAATCCCCATACACTAATAACCTGAAAATTTGAGGATCAACCCAAAATACAATATATACAAATGATAGTTTCACAATTATATTATTGTGACACGGTGACATTGAAACTATCAAAAAGAATGAATTACCCCCAAACCTAGTTTTCACGACACTCGGAAGTTCGTAAAGAACATAATATGGGGATAAAATAGGGATTGCGGAAATATCAATCGGTTCGTGCACGGTGTCAGGAACAGGCAAGTCCTCTGGATATTTGGATGCAAAGTGATCCAACAAAACTTGAGAAGCACACAAATCTAACCCTAAATTAGGCAACTTTTGGAAGTCTAGGGGTCTAGAAACAACCTCTAAGTCGGGTGAATGATCTTGTGAGATAGATTCATCTATAGAATTAGGCAAATCATCTACACAATCATCCACAGGGTCATCTATATGTTCTGTTTGGAACTGAGAGTCACTGCAATATTGATCATCATCCTCAAATAATTTCTGGTGGCGTTCCAGAACTCTCAATCTTTGTTCCAAACTAGACAGTTTTTGGTTATAATAATCCTCATACGCATGGTCATCTACATAGTCTGTATGGAACAGAGGGTCAGTACAAGACTGATCATCATCAATAAATAATTTCTGGTGTTCCAGAACTCTTACTCTTTGTTCAAAACTAGATAACATCATGTTATACTCTCTGGTTCTAAACTGAGGTGATTGTTGACTTACCGTATTCGAAAAATCAACCTCATGGTACTGGGGTTGATACTTAGTTGAATAACCACGTATGACGGAACGATGTGGATGCCAAGTTCCATACACGAGACGATTATAAGCACAAATTTCCTTATATCCTGGCCCATATAATAATTCCCCCATCGTCATTCCAGATGACGTCTTCTGAGAAGAATTCATCATCCTCGAAAAAGTACCTGAAAAGAGATACTAAAACATAAAACGAGTCAAATAGAACTAAAAATATTTTACAAAAAATATATAAAAAAATAAAAACCTAAACTACGATTAGAAAACCAAAAATACTAATTACAATATTCTACAACCGCTCCCCGGCAGCAGCGCCAAAAATTGGTAGGATTTTAGATTACCTTATATAAATAACCGCAATCGCACGGCGTCTAACCAGTAGACAATGACAAGTACGGGTCGAACACACAGGGAGCGGGAAAATATTACAATCAGTATCTCAATTAACTAATCAGGAGTAATATTTTTGGGATTTTTAGAATTACGAATAAAATAAGAAAACAAACTAAACTAATAAAATAAATCAAATGGAAATGTCAGTAACCAGGGTTTTCAGTATCCACCTACTTTCTTCTCTACCCAACACCTTCTATCAAGCCATCAGACAAACTCCACCCTTCACGTGTGTACTCCATCCAATTTTAGCTTCACTTTCATTTCTTGAGCACCAACAGAACTATCAAACTTGAATTCCACCCTTCACAGCGACTATTCTAACCCCAACGGTACTGCCATAATTAGCCAATTTAGCCGTTTTCAGTTTATAATCTTGGAATTTATACGAACCACCTATTAGCAATGAAATGGTAAATTAATATAATCATAAGTACTAAAAAATATAAATTAAGCGGTAAAAATGTATAAATTAAGCGCCTATCACTAGCTCCGCCCCGCTATAGGAAGAGTTTTTTTCGGGAAATTTATCCATAGGTCCGTTATCAATATATTTATTTGTTATTAGGTCCATCCATATTATAAGTTTAACCGGAGGTCCATAATACTTTAAAACAATAAAAAAGACCAAACAAGGCCTCCTACCCAAACATGTGAAGCCTACATGGACAAACACAAATACAACCGTTAAACCATATTTAATCAGTTTTTCTTCTTCATTCTCCGACTGTCCTATCTCTTTCTCATCTTCTAAAATGAAAAACAAGATTCAGTTTTGAATTCTCAGAGAATTTCGAAAATCTTATAAACAAACTTCCTACTAATTCGTTACAAAGTCTTCAAAATCATATTATTTTCAGTTACAATCAACCCAATTAACTCAAAACTCTAAAACTAGATTTTCAGTTATTTCAAAATCTTAGTCAATTTGTTTGTCATCATCAGTTCCTAAACAATCGAAGCCAGTAGAAATCATACTACGCACATACAACAACTGTGTCTCTCACAAAAACTATAAAAATCAGAAAAACCCTAAAGCAAAACTACTCTAAATTCAACAAAGCAGATGAACAGTGGTTGAAACTAGAGGAAAAAGTAGTAGAAAAGCACACAAAAAAAGTTGTACCAGAAGATATTGATGCTATAAGAAATAAGAAAGTATTAACACCAAAATTCAAGTAGTCAAAGCTCTTTGTTTATTTCTTTCTGAAAATTATTGTCATTCTGATTGTTAGTTGACACTTTTGTGAAAGTTCTTTACATTTTGAATGTGTATATAGGATATAATGCAAAATATTAGGTATCAAGTGTTAGGATTTGAGAGTGTATATAGGCTATACTCACACTAACTACATTGATAGTTAGTATGAGTATATCTGAGAAGGTGCATATTAACTATACCTATAGTTTTAATGACATTTTTCTGTAAATCCTTAGATTTTCATCACATGCAGTTGTAAAAACCAAGATAAAAAGCATATACAACTTATAATGTAAGTATTTCTAGATATTAGGATGATATACTAGTATACATAAGATAGTTTCAAGTGGTATATTTGATAGTGCAAATTGACTATACTCTAAAAAAAATGAATGTTCTTATTTGAAAGTGCAGATTTTATATACTCTATTTCATTTCCAACACATAAGGATGCTATTTTTAGTAGTGCATATTGACTATACTGTATCATATTGTGCATATTCCATACAATATGTTATATTTATGTTTTTTTGTGTCATATTTATGTATATGCTAAAGCTTCTATATCAGCAGGCGTAAAACCCTATAGAGCTGGTTTTGTTCCACTCTTAACTCTTGTAAAGAAATTAAGAGGCAAGGATTTGACTTTCTCTGATGTTTTGTTGAACATGATAAGAGATGCTCCGTACGATAAGTTATTTTTGATGTTCTAGAATAATAGTTACAATCAGACACAATGGGAGAAACTTACTAGTACACAAATGGTTTTTTGACACGCCACTTATATTTTTCTTAGACACGTTTTTGATTTTTGGCGTCGCTATATATCAGAAATCGTAGATGTAGCCACACCACCAAAAAACTACGTGTCTATTACAGACACATTCAGCCATGTTACACTCAGTTAACATGTCCATTATGTCCATTATGTCCATTAAAAACCACGTTAAGCATGGCGTGACCAAAAGGTACCATTTAGCAACCCGTGTTTTATGTTTTTCAAAGAACGTGTCCACAGATTGGTCTATGGAAACATGAAACAATTTTGGCGTGTGCAATATGTTTACCACACCATTCCACAGATTTCTGAGCGTGTCCAAAGGGTTAGTTTTATTGGACACACCACTATATAGATTTCCCTGCGTGTCTAAAAGGTAGTTTTATTGGACACTCCAGTTCATAAATTGTTCTGCATGGCTTAAATGTTATCTCATTAGACACGCCGCTTTGGAGTTTTCTATGCGTGTCTAAACGGTAGGATTTATTGGACACGCAAGTTCGTAGATTGTTCTGCGTGTCCAAATGGCTCCATTTAGACACGTCTTTGACAGACTCTCTGCGTGTCCTAAATGACACCATTTAGACACGTCAGTTCGAGTAACATGGTACATATTAATTCTGGGTCCATATCATAATTTTACAACTTATCCCAGGATTATTGATGGGCTTGTTATAATTCGAGGAATCTAAACATGGTCGAAGCCCGGGGTATAACTTATTGGTTAACTATGGGCTTGATTTAAGATTTAAGAATTTATGCCCGACAAAGAATTTATAAACTAGTGTCCGCAAGGTTTTTCTAATACACCTTACCTTATTTGTTTCATAAAAAAAAACTTATTTGTTTTTGTTTTGTCACATTCACATGTGTGTAATGTCTGTGCTGTGCACATGTGTTTTTCGCTTAGGTTGTTCTTTTAAGGAGAAAAGTTAATCCTATTTCTTTTTTTTTCTAAGCAACATACTATTATATTAAACTAGAATAGAGTTACAAACATGTACAAGAGACTCCTTTCTTACATAGTGCAACAAAAAAGAAGGAGAGGAATCCCAAGTAGCCTTTAGTACAATGTTTTCTCGCATGAGAAGCATGTCTATCAACAGCTATGAAGTTCCTGATACGTTTTACATAAAAGAGGTTCATACCAGTATGATTATCTATAAGTTCCCTAACAAAATAGAGCAAACTCGAGTCTCGACCCAAGGTAAAAGACAAGATCAATCCTCATAAAGGACCAACAAATTGGAAACATTGGCAACAACAACAGTAAATTGGGAAAGCTTGAGCATGTCATGCTTTGTCTTTCCCTTTGGATTTCCCTGTGACTTTCTTTACAATATTCCATACAACTTTCCCCTTACATTCGGTCCGATAGTAATCATCCCTGGATTCCTTGTGCAGGTAAGTTGATCTACATGAAGCAAGTTAAATTCATTCCGACAATGAACAAGTCGTATTGAATTCCTCGTCGACATCATGATAGACATCTATGTAGTTTTGGGGAGGTGATACTAACACAATTGACATTTTCTTATTCTCCTGGTCTTTCACATAAAAACCCCAAGTATACAATTGACATTTTCTTTGGAGTTTTCCATCTGGCACATGATGCAACTTTGATTTGAACCCCTGAGTCTGCAGATCCAATCGAGTATTCACTCCATATTTCGTCTTAAATTCTATGTTAAGCAATGTTCCGACGAGACTCTCGCATACATTCTTTTCGACGTGCATGAAATCTGGTGGACAAGATGATGCCGCCAATAGGGGAGGAGCCGGAACCATATGTTGAGCTTTTTCCAATAATTATCGCCCCCCCCCCCCCCGTTGACCTTTTCGGTTGGATTTTCCTTTGGACTCTCTTTATTTTTATCTTTCCACCTCTTCCAGGCTTAACCTGCATCAATTCCACTTCAATGTTCTCCGAGCCCTTTCCCCATGAATTCTCTATAGATCTTACCTCCTCCTATATTTGTTCCCCGGTCCTAGATTCCGGAGATACACCATGTTCTTCTTGTCCCTTGAACCCCTTCTGTTTTCTGAATGGATGATTATATGGTAGGTATCTTCTATGACCGATATAACAGCCTTTACTGCAATTTTTGAGTCTTGCATACTTAGTTTTTTCCCCACACACCACACATGCCATTTTTCCCGAGTATTTGCAACCGCATATTGTACCGAGAATAGGGTAATCATTTATTGTCCATAAAAAACTGCACGTAGAGTAAAATTCTCTTGTGCAGACGCATCAAAACATTCGACTCCTTCAGATAAGCGCTTAAGATCCTCAACGAAAGTTTCCTCATAACATCGATGTTGTGACAAGGCAAGCCATCTATCAGTAATGACAGCATATTGAACTTTCTTTTCATACACAACCACGACGGAAGGTTTTAAATCACGGTCAAAATTATCCATACACTACGATGTTTCAACATGCCTTTGTGTACTTCAATTCCGTCAGCCGAAATGCCTAGCCGCAGATTTCTAGCATCGTCACTGATTTCTTTGTATATTTCATCTATCGCTTTCCATTGTGGTGAGTCTGCCGAATGCCGTAAAACACCCTCCTCTTTATTTCTATGCTTGTCGTGCCATAATATATACTCGACTATTTTCTTTGACTGAAACAACCGTTGAAATCTGGGGATGATGGGGAAATACCACAAGACTTTTGTCGAAATATTCTCATAAAACCTCTTGTGTGTTTGTGTCAACTTTCCATCTTGGTTCCCCATATGTGTGACACTTGACTTCATCCATGTACTGTTTCCTATAGAGAATGCAGTCATTGATGCATACATGTATCCTTTCATACCCTGAACCCAATTTTTTCATCACCTTCTTTGCTTCATATGTATTTTTCATCAATTCATTTTCTAAAGGGATCATATCTTTTAACAAAGGTAGGAGTTCATTAAAGAACTTGTCTGATGCTCCGTGCTTGCTCTTAAAGTTGAACATCTTACACATAGCAGATATCTTTGTATATCTTTTATCCCATATGGTATACTTTGGATTTATTCCCCTAGATTGTAAATGGTACCTAACCTTACTTTGTGATGATAGAGGTTTATACAATCAACACATGGACATGGAATCCTTATTGGTTCTTCAGCGTCACGTGATTCCACCGGATTTGCACTCTCCAAGTGGTGGACAACGTTCTTTAAAAAAGTATTGACTCCATCAATATAAGGCTGTCTGGTTCTATTGGTACCCATCCAAAATTTATCCATTTGTCTAGGATCCATTATATATTTTCATCTACTTCGTCACAGAAAGAACTAGTCATTACCACCTGTATAAATGTTGTTGTGGTTCTAATAAAATAATTATCATTGCAAAGAGTCTTAATTACGTATACAAAGATTAATCACAAACCACAATCTGAAGTTCAATTATCATATGAATTATACCAAAAATAAGAGATTAACTACCTAGTTATATTCAGTTGCATAAGAATAAATTTTAATCCTCCAATGACCATTAGAGTTATACTCCCGGATAACAAAAAAAGTACTGAACAAAAATACTTACACGATCGAACCGAGTATGCAGCAAGTTGAAGAAAAACTGATAGGGGAATGGTTTTTGTAGGATAATGATTAAAGTAAACCACTTGTTTTGTTTTCTAGGGATAGATTAGAAGATTTAAGAGTAAAACATGAAATATTTTAAGAGACGAAAGAGATGAACCCAAGGACTTGTTCAAACTTGAGAGGAGTTCTTTTTGGTGGTTTTTCTTCTTAGGGTAAAAAATGAACGGTAGTGTAAATGGCGATCAGTTAGAAAAAGAAGGTAATATTTTTATTTATAAAAAGTGTATCTCATGGACAGCTAGCTGCACGTGCCAATTTAAGATTTTTCTCAGTCAAACCTGAAATAACAGTCGTATATTCTTTATTATACTGCATAACTTTCTGCTTTGACGGCTCTAAAAAAACGAAATTAGATGCGATTAATACTCATTCCATACCGAATTTACAAAATAAATTATATGATTAATGCACAAATTAAAAAAAATAGTTATTAGGTAATTTTATAAAATGTTGAGTACGTGTTGCTGAAGTTGTTATATAACCTTTAAGTTCGCATGGACCGCTAACATGCATAACAAGATACCGTATGTTGTTTAAAGTGATTTCTGAATGTATACATAAATTATGGATGAACTTCCTTCAAAATCATCAAAATACAATATATTTTCATGTGAGAAAATGTCTGTCGTCGTCAACGTCACCGTCATATTCTTCCCCATGTTCAGTCCAAATGGTGTACTTTTCATTTATTCTTTTAAATGCTAAATGGTACTTAACAATGTACACATTATGAGTGTAGCGGTTTAAACTTTCACACATGGACATAAAATCCTAATTGGTTCATCAGCGTCACGTGATTCAATCTGATTCTTAATATCCCATCGGTGGATAACATACTTTATAAATGTCTCTACTCATTCAAGATAAGGCTCTTTGGTTCTATCAGTACCCATCCAAGATTTATCCATCACTCTAGGATCCATTGTAAATTCTCAGCTACCTGCAGGTCACGTTAAAAACTTATCATTACACTTGTCGGTGTCCTAATAAAATTATTTAATTATTCATTGCAAGAGTCATATGTATACAAAGAGTAATCCCATACCACAATCACTTATTCAATAATCATATGCATGATTTGTACGAAAAAACAAGGATTAACTATCTACACAAACAACAAAATGCAAATATGAAGCAACTTTAAGCCATCACCATACCAAAAAGTTAACACGCTAACCACCGGTATCCTAATAAAGTTTCCAAAAGACAATACCAAATAATTACCCAAAAAGGTTAAGTTAGGGATCCACATTTTCATAATCTAACTCTCAGTCAGACCAGGACTCCTAACCCTCATTCCTCATTTTTCTTCATCAGATGTTTCAACCGCAATTTGGTCTTCTTCCTGCTCCGACTCGGAATTGTAAAAAGTATCCATACCCTGAAAGGCTCCCAATAAGCGCACTCGTTAAAGACTGTTCATTTTTGAAACTATGAAATTCATCTGCATGCCTTGATTCAAAAGTTGGTGGTAACCAGAGGTTCTTGCTTCCCTTGAGATACTTTCTGATTTGCGCGTCTTGGGTCAAATATAGAAGTCTTCTCTTCTTTTCCATTTCTTTCTAGAGCCTTTTTTTTTTCTTTCTCTACTATTATCCTTGCTTGTTCTGCAGCTGCCTCATTAAGTTCACCAACAATATCCTTTGATGTTTGAAGATGGGTCATCTTAGAGGTAACCTCTCGGTCCTCCATATCAATACAGATTCTTTACCCTTGTTATTGTTGTCATTCATATTATCCCATATAGCCCCCCTCTTTTCCATTTTCTGTTATAAACTCTAAATCTAGATAGATTAAAACTAAGTCCTTATTTCGAATATATTAAAACTAGAACATCAAAAATTAGAACATCTGCTTTGGATAATAGAAAAATATACCTTTTTTTTACGAAGTCTAGTATTGCACCACTGTGTTGTCCACAAAGAAAGGTATACTAGTACTTTTAAAGATGGATCATGTCAGATAATCAAACACCAATATTATATAAAGAAACAACCATCCAGAGTATAGCATCTTGCATCTAATCTGTGCTATGTGAAACAACAAAGTATGGCATTACAATACAAAAAAAAAATCCTCCTCTAATTGACTATACAATATCACTACATGCATACCACACCTAGGCGTCAGACAAAACTCATGATAAAATCATCAATCAACGAAATCCCCAAATGACAATCGAATAAGAGCCTTGTAATTTTTTAGATATAGCTCTCCAGAAGCATCCAACCAGATGCTTATAAAAAAAAACCTTCTCAATTTGTAAAATAAATAAATTATATTTAATTATAAAAATCATATGAGTAAAAATACTTAAAATCAAAAACAACTAAATACCCAAAAGATCAATTGATGAACATATTGAGCAGAAAGACTTACATGCTCGAATTGCTAGAGAGATGCTGCAACTTGACGCAGAACTGAAAGGACGGTTTTGCTTGGAAGATGATCAAATTTCACAACTTGTTTAGTTTTCTAGAGAGATTTCTGTATGGTTGAAGCAAAATTATATGTGTCTAATTGGAACTAAATTACAACCATTCTTATCCTACTGCAGAAGTTTCTTCTTTGACTGCTCTACACACTCTCTATATTTATCCTAGATTTTGCTTGTTATATTCATGGTAAGCATATCCCACAATATAATTAGATTTGGATACTAGATATGCATATAAAAAATAAAACTAGATACGACTATATATTCATTCCATAGCTAATTATCTTTGTTGCCCCTTTAATCAAAAATACAAATCACAAAACGTGCCCTCTTGTACGTGTATAAGAAAATACATATATATGGTATAGGATATAGTGATTAGATGAGTCGTAAAAAGCGCACCATAAGTATAGAAGAAAGTGAAAAAGGGATTAAAAAATAATTGATTAGAAAATGAGTTCTAATGAGAATTCTTCAATTCCTGCCAATGAGCCAGTAAGCAAGAATCCTCCTTCTCCCAATGGTTTTGCTTCTTAGGATGACTTTTTGGAAACATTGGTTATATATTAGAAGAGTTTTCCAATAAAGAATGGGATGACTTCCCTGCTCCTGCCAATGAAGCTGTTTATAATGATCCTCCTCCCAAGGGTTTTGAATCTTGGGATGACTTTTATAAAAGTTATGGTGATCATATGATGATTTCAATGATTGAAACCATTTTTTGCAATGTTGTTTTGATTACTTCGAGTCTAAATTGGATATTTGGATGTCATCGATTCTTCTGGTATTTGTAACATTTAAAACATTGTAGCCAAAACAAAATATCTCGTGGCCGAATCATGTTGAATCGATATGAGTAAAATTGATTAATAAGCATCAAATGAGTAAATATTATATAATGTTATGATATAGATATTAACAAGCGTTTAAAAAACTGAATGAAGCTGAATAAGAATACATGAATGGTTATAATAACCTTATTACTTGATAAAAGAAAATACAGTAATTTTATTGATGATAAGTGATTGTGTGAGTGACATGGATATCGTCATCGCACGTCTCCGATACTCCTCCAAAATCGTCCAATGAGACCATGCTCTTCATGTGAGGAACTATTTTAACACACGTTCTAAACGGTATTTTCCCCTTGATTTCCCTGAAAGTTCTGGTGGATGTTTCATAAAGCGATATACGTCGGGTATCCCACAATAGTATGTCGTTGTTCTTAACCAGGGAAATCTGGGAATAAGATGGAAATTCATACCATGGTAACTTTATTATAAACTGGTGTCCCCAATTCCATTCCCCGAGTTCCCCAGGAGGTGCGTCAAATTTTTTGTTATCGTCTAATGTCTAAAAATCTATGTTGACCTCTTTATTACAATCATGTACATAGTACGCACAGAGAGTAACTCCAAACAGCATCAGCGCAACTACAGGGAATTCATCCTCAGGTATCTGAGCGGGTGGTAATGAGTGTGTGTAAACGTCTCACTCCTCAAATTGAAAGACACTATCATTGAGTGTGTGTCGTCTATCCAAAAAATACACCCGTGTGCATGTATACCTGATCCACGTAATCTTAATGAGTTGTATCCTCAAGGTTCCTCTATCCCATCCTGTCGCCGAGAGTGTGTACTTCAACTTTGCCCGCCGGGTCAATTCGAACCACCGTGTATTCATCATTACTTTGACAGTAGCCGAAACCTCCTGTTAAACTCATGTATCCACCATCCGGCTGCCGGATTTTTGAGGGAGATGGATGTGCTAACATGTTTATGGATTCAAAATATAAACATGATCTCGGAAGGAGTCATGGTAGACATATAAACACACGAGACCATTACAAGACCCAACCAACAAATGTATAAATGCCACATAAGTCCATCTTCCGGATGACTATTGGTTACGGTAGCCTTGTACAATTCCTGGTTCAAAATTTTATTATAGAAGAGTTGTGAACTTGGGTAGCCTCCCATACGTGATGTGACACAGAAGAGAAGACCAAATTTAGTATCACCAAGGATGCTCTCCAGTTTTTACAAACATATTTGCTATGCAGAATACATTCTGTTGTAGGTAGTTTCCCTAATATCTCGGTTTTTAGTTCTAAAGGAAACTTATCCATTGGTGATATGTATTCAATAGTAGAATAAATTATGAAGATGGAGAATCTACAATGGAACTTTATATAGATAACCATCGAATGGTTTCCAACGTTTGGTGTACCTAATACACAATGCGTACGGTTATAATTTTTGCATTTGGGTAAAGTAAATAATTATTTCTAAATGTTATACAAAAGGGTGAGACGTGAAGCATCATTACGCTTCATTTTACCACCTCCATGAATACCGCCCCCTCACACATTACGCTTCATTTTCCCACCTCTATAAATACCGCCCCCTCACATTTCTTCAAATGGTCGACCCCAAAAGTGGATCATTTATGAAACAATTTTTAGACATGTCTCTATGACATGAAGTACAATTATTATATGTCTATAATGACATGATGTACAATTTTTATACATGCATATTTCTATATAATAAAAATGATTCATAGAAAAATGATACACCATTAATCGATTGATTAAAAGATAATCATAATGATCCATCTAAAAATTTGATGCACTAAAAATACCCTTTGTATAACATGTAATGAATCAAATTTGAATATAAGGAATAAATGATAAACATTAAGTAATTACATAATTTAGTTAATTATGCCCCAAATTTGTTAAGTCCATGAAATTGGAATAGAGTTAAGACTTTTTGTTAAATATACGGAATTTTTTTAAAATTCCGTAATATATGTTCAATAGATTCAGAATGGAAAATATAAGACAAGTTTTTTCCTAGGTTAACTCAAATTATATACCATATGGTTATCAAAGAATTCAGACATTTCCAATTCAATTTTCTCATTCCCCTAATTCTAAAATTTGTATTTGCACATAATTAAAATGTTCATTAATCAAAATACTCATTCATTATCTTGTTCTTTTTATTGTCAAAAAATTAGCACTCAAATAAATGAAAAATAGACAAACATTAAACAATATATGCATATAGTGTCTAAAGAAATATTGCATCCGTAAATATTAAACATTCCCAAAAAAATTATAAGTTTGAACATCACAAGATTAATGTATTTCCAGGCAGCTTCAGAAAAAACATTAATTAAAACATAACAAAAAAAAAACAAAAAAAAAAAATAAAGATAAAGACATAGTTAAACAAAAGATGATGGAACAAGATGTAATTGAATACCATGCATGCATATCAGCAACATCAGACTAGAGGACTAGATAAGTGAGATTCCCCTTCTTCTTCACTGCTGATATCCACAATTATGACCACATCTTTGAATGGCCAATCATCATCATCATCATCATCATCAGCATCATCACCATCATCATCATCAACATCATCATCCTCAAGTGTCGGCCCAAACCAAAACCTGTATTCCGGATCATCAACATTACCATCATCATCCTATTGATCATCATCCTCATCCTAATCATCATCATCTCCATGCTCATCTTCACCTTCATCCTCCTCATCATCATCATCAGACTGATCAATATCATCATCTATATAACAAGGAACCACCATGCAACCAAAATAAGCTATAATCTCGTCATTTTCATCAGCAAGAAATTGTAAAGAAGTTACTACTAGACTTTTCATGATTATTTTCAATATATAGGTTTGATACTGAAACTTTAGGTATTAGTTTGGAGACTTGGGAGATAAAACTGTAGTAGTACTTTTTCTCTTCCTTAATCATTTTTTTATACCTTGTTTTTTCTGTTTCCAATACACTTTTTTTAATTATTTTAATATTCAACTCAACCATGGTTAATTGCAATCCAACTGCCACAATGGATTCAAAAGATTATCGGTTCCTAATGGTTCTACCTGTAGGGTACCAATATTTTTAATGGGTCCAATCTTAGGACCCGGACCCAATGCACCCGGTTCCGGTTCCGGGTAATGGGTACCCATTGACAGCCTATTAAATCTCGAGTCCGAATTTTGGTGAAATATCGGTGAAATCTTGGTGAAATATCTCGGTTCCAACTTTGTATTTGGGAGATTATCGTTGAAATATCGGTGAAATATCGGTTCCAAATTTTATACTTATAATTATTATATCAAACGTTTTTAACATATTGCACCTATTAAGATATAAAACAGTACCCAGTTTTCTAAAATACCACCTAACAAACTCAGGATATCACCGAAAACTCGATATTTGTATAAAACAGATAAAACCTCTTAGAAACCCATGGGCCTAATTATCCTTGAAAATCGTCTTGCAAGGATAGGGTTGCCTAAGGCTCTTAAACTTCATAAATACTGAGGATATAGCTGATGTGGGACTATTTCTAACAAAACCCACGTACAAAAATCAGAAATGTAAAGATCAAACCTAAGACAATTGCTATCATATCATCAATTACTGAGCACGAAGCAATAATTACATACAAACATGGAAATTGAGACTTAAGACATGAAATTGAGATGAAACCCGTAAAACATGAGCAACAATTGGAAATCCTAAAATAAGGAAATTAATTTTTAATTTTTATTCTTAAAAAAAATCCCCCCACACTACTATCGGCCAACTCGTTCCGGTCCGTCTCGACTGAGATTATCGTCCAAATACCGTATCGGGGGATATAGTGTGTCTCGTCTCGGGTGAGTGCCAGAACCGATACTATTATCGGCAATATCAAGGCCATCTCGACTGAGATTGAATACATTTATCTGAGGAATAGGGTGAAGCCGCCAAAGGTCATAGCACCTAATAATGATTCAGATAGTTCGAAGGACTTTAGTTACGCAGATTGTTTGTATGTTGATGAAGTGGAATTGGCTTTTCCTGGAACTAGCGAAGGCACGGCTGGATCAAGTGAAGAAAGTGATTCGGACCATACTGATGAGGATTAGTGATGATTACCCATATGCATATTGATTCCCAACAAAAACTAATCTAAGCATATGTGATACTTTTTTGATAATTTAATGGTCAACATTTTATTTTATTTTCTTTTTATATAATAAGGAATATTTTTATAAATATAAGAAATTGATTTTAAAAATTTTATTGGCAATAGACACATAATAAAAAAAAAATTGCTCTTATACCGGTACAACAGTACCTGATGGAATGAGTTTTTATAAATAAAAAAATACTATAAAGAATTATTAAACCCACATTATAAAACTAAATCATCCACTATTTTTTAATCATGTATGGCTTAGTGACTGGTCTTATCGACCATCTCTCTCATGAGATCTCTAAAATCTTTCATAACACCTATAACTATAATGGCTTTAGTTACTGGTCTTATCGACCATCTCTCTCAATCAATTTCTTAAATCTTTTATAACACCTATAAGGCTATAACTATAAGCATGTCGTGCTTCAAAAATAAATAAATAAGCATGTCCTAACTCAGGGGACTTCTATTTTTTTCCCACATTAAATACGTAGTACAAAAGTCGAGGAAATAGTATTATTATTAGGGTTTTGGGAAGTGTCAGTTCATTTTTTCTTTTTCTTTTTTTTCCGATTTTACTTTACAAATTTAGGGTTAGGTCTCTTTGATATTTTCACCATAACAACTCTGATCCGAAACTTACGACATACAATTATCATAAAGGGACCCACCATAAATACATGCAGTATTTTTTTTTGTTTCTCATCAAGGACTCAATATCTTGGATTATGTGGGGTACATTCCTATGGTAGTTGTTTTTGCACTTTTTTGTGATATTTGCCTGAAAGAGGAATGACACAAGATCAAGAAGTCAGAACACTAGTGTCACAAAAGTAACTAAAGCATAGAACCTTAAGACTACATTTTGGTTTACAAACTCTGTTTTTCAGAAGAATATACCCCACATAATCTAATGAGTATAATTTTTGTTATTTCCAAAAATAACAAAATATTAGAAAACATTTATGATCTCTATGAGTTACCCTCCTCTTGGGTACAGTCTTATCAATATTAAATGTTTTCACTTATTTCCCATACTCTCATTATTATCCCTAATTTAGGATTCTGATCCATCTACACTATCATAAATGGGTAGAGATGACATCAGCCAATTTCTACCAATTTCACATCAACTAGTTTCTCACAAAACACCAATTTCAGGCAAGTGCTAACTATGCCAAAAAAAATTTCTTTTATATTTTATTCAACACCATAATTGCAGCGATATAATGACAACCACCTCCATCTAAACCTTTTATTTCCAAAATTAAACCATTAACCATTTTATATCCAAAAACAAATTATTAATTTATTATAAAATGATTAAATTCTAAGGAAATAGTTACAATTAGTAATTGGTGAGAATTCCTTATCAAAAAATATGTACTAAATAGAAAAAATGATCTCCATAGATTTATAGTATCCAATTGCATACCATTGAATCAAATTTTAGACATTTTTAATCAAATACACTTGATCAGACCCATGTATTGGGCGTAAAAATTATTACACATTTTTTCTACACTTTTTAGACGTGTTCTCTATGACATGAAGTATGGGAGATTATTCTCCTGACCAAATTAAACTACCAAGGAAAAAAATCTAAAACTTCTACCAGATTAGGATAATGTTCAATCTACACTATCGAAATGGCAATTTCGGCCATGAATTAGCTAACGAAACTCTAGAATACACTACACCATATGGTTATCAATGATTTCATCCATTTCAATTCAATATTCTCATTCCCTTCATTTTAAAATTTGTATTTGCAAAATATACATATCTAAAATGTTCAAAATATGGTATTTATCAATGAATTCGAGCTTTATTCAATGATTGTTAGCAAAATACACATAACCAAATTCTTTTCCAATAGATCTTTATTCAATTACCCTAAAGCCAATTTATACCCAACTTTAGTCATATAATTATAATTATAATAACATTGGAAAACATAGTTAACATAAAATAGAGAGGCTGTGAGGTATGAAATTAATACGAGTCAACGATTATCAAACACATAACAAACAAAAACTTGAATAAATTGAGCATGTAACATGCTAAAGAGATATTGAAGATTATCCATACAAACCCGACCATTTCAAAATTATCCTTTTAAACACGTTAATAATAAACATGACATAACAACAAGCCTAAAATGATATTAAAGACAATGAGATAGAACCTTACATAATACCCAAAAAAGAAAGAAAAAGGAAACCTAATTCAACTTTGTCGACCTTCCTTTTTCTCTTCCCTCAAACCCTAACCCTTTCCTTCGCATGCAACTGAGATAATCACATACAAAGTACTCGTGATTTTTACCTATCCAATAGGATGGGCTGGGGTTGTTCCTCCAAGATCTCATTCTTAACACCATTGGACACTCGGAACCTCCTTACCTTTGGAAAAATATTTCTACAGAAATCCTTCTCATCGTTTTCATCATCACCTATTTCTTCACCACTCTCCTATCAAAGCTTATCGAAACTTTGGAAAAAACTATACCAGGTCTTATGAGGAGAGGGTGGAGGCTCTTCATCGACTCTTTCCTCTACCGGGACAATTTCAAAAATGAAGATTCTGGAGATATATTCTTGAGTAGGAAAAGGTTTTTTGTTTCTCTCACCAGCCATTTCTCACTAAATCTTTTCTCTTTTTCTTACTCTTGTGAAGTAATTACCAGGAAAAACCTTTATATTTGTAGCAAAAATTTACATTGAAGATAACAAAAGAGCATTTACTACATTAAACAACCAACACCATTTAACCCTTTTATTCTCAAAAATAAACTATTAACCCTTTTCAATCCATCCGTAAATCAATAATTCTGTTTAGCCCACTAAATATCCCACGGTCAATCCCACCGATAACGTGGCTTGACTTTTTCTAGGTTTTTGTTTTTCTTCTCTTATGATACGACCATAAAAAATGGTGAGAATTGCTTCTGAGAACATAATAACATTGGATTTTTATATCAAAAAATATGCACCAAAAAGCATTTATGATCTCTATGAGTAGAATAGTGTGTCGATGTTGGTTAAGTTATGGCTCTTCTATGGGTAAGGTATTTGCACCTTATAACTTTAGGTTTATCCCTTGGAAATTGGAAAAGTTCTGTGTTTATGTAATTGCACTTCTTGTGGGGGCATTGATGGCATCTGCCTAGAAGAAAAAGAATATCAGAGACTAGAGTCAAGGCATTAATGTTATTAGTATCGTCTGCAGTGGTATTTTTTGAACTTTTAATTAAAGTAACAAGAGAAGAATTTATAGAATTTGTGCAGAATATTCTTCTGAGTAGGATGTTCTTAAATATTGTTCCTTTAACATTTTGTTTACTATTTTTTAAAGCCGTTTTATTTGAAATTAATATTTGTTTAATAAAATATTTTATTTTTGACGAAATTTGGGACCGTATTATTAAGAAATGGAAAAGCTTGAATCGTAGCTAACTTGTGTTGACTTGATAAGAGAAAAAAATGATTAATACGAGTCTATGGATTAACAAATATATGGAGTGATTCGGAAGCAAATAAGTGAAATAGCAAAAAAAGAAATTATAACAAAATAAACATATTCAAGAACAAACAATTTTCACTAAATTCATCCATCAAACACACGAAAAAAAATAAAAACAGCATCCAAAAATTCTATAAAAAACAATTTCTAAAAAATACATAAAATAATTCAAGCCAAATCAGCCGAAAATCTCCTTGATAATTTTCTCAGCAACAACCATTGCATCTGGTCGTGTCCATGTGTTGGCATGGTTGTTGGCAGGCTCTGGTGGAACTTCAGGTACTCCATCCAAATTCCCATTGACTTTCTCTTCAAGAAGTGGCTCATCAAGTATTTCTGGTATACCAGACACAGTTTTATTAAGAGGGGAATCTTCATGAATGACGTCGTTCTCCCCATCATGAACTTCGGCATTCAATGAAACAACATGATATCCCATTAATACGAAACCAATAGTACGGATTTCGGCATCCAATGGAACACCACTTACAGTGGTTACGCCGCCAAGGTTAATAGTAATCCTTAATTTATAGCGCAATTGACACCCTGAGGGTGCAACCATGAATCTTTTATTGTTTGAATCCCTTACTTCTGGATCCTTTTCATTCCTATCTCTACCTCTAAAACTCATTTTCTCCTTTACTATTTCTATATTCTCACTCTTTGTTCTGTATGGTTTTTATCTTTTATATCTCTTAATCTCTAAGGAAAAACCCTAATTTGTATCCTTTAAAGTGCATATCTCATTTCCAATACCTAATATATCGTCTTTTCATATTGAAATATATCCTCGAAGGTGCACTTTTTTTTTCATGACGCATGGGATTTTAGACCCCCCATTTAAGATAATTTCATTCCAATAGTGGGTATTAAGTGCCTAATATTTAAAGTAACTACCAAAGAAGTTTATTTTTAGAGATAACAACCTATTTTTTATCTATTATATATTTGGAAACATAAATGGTTGGAAATAGTTAATAGGAAAGATAAACGACAACATATCATTTGTAATTTATTTTCATCTAAATTAATTTTGAAAATGGATCTTTTTCATATTTATTTGAAAATCTAATCGATCTTTTTCTTTTACAAAAATTGGAACTTTATTTATTTTAAAATTTGATACATCTTTTTCTTTTTTTTTTGGAATTTTTGTTTTGAAAAAAACTTAAAAAATTCTTATATTAAGATGTTGGTAATATTATACTTAATGTCCTCATTAGTTGAGTCAGAATCTTCACTGGAACCCAAAATATATCGATGTTGGTCATATTCTGCTTATTGACCTATTATGTTAAGTCTGAATCTTCTTAGGAACCTTAAATGTACTAATGTTGGTCATATTCTGCTTAATGACCTATTTTATGATTTTAGAAGGAATGGGGATTGTTTTTCTTTCTACTTCTCGAGGTATAATGACAGACCGAGAAGCTCGGCTTCATAATTGTCATTGGAACCATTAATGTACCGATGTTGGTCATATTTGCTAAATAACTTAATCAATTTAGCCATAATCTTCACTGGAACCCTAAATGTACCAGTTTTGGGCATATTCTGCTTAATGAATTTTTTTATTGAGTTAGGATCTTCAAATAAACCCTAAATGTAATGATGTTGGACGTATTCTGCTTAATATCCTTATTAGTTGAGTCAGGATTTTCAACGAAACCCTTAATATTTTACTGATGTTGGTCATATTTGCTTAATGACATCATCAGTTTAGTCAGAATCTTCAATGGGACCCTAAATGTACCAGTGTTGGGCATATTCTGCTTAATGATTTTTTTTTAATTGAGTTAGGATCTTCAAAGAAACCCTAAATGTACAGATGATGGACGTATTTTGCTTAATAACCTTGTTAGTTGAGCCAGGATTTTTAACAGAACCCTTAATATTTTACCGATGTTGGTCATATTTGTTTAATGACATCATCATATTAGTCAGAATCTTCAATGGAACCCAAAATATATTGATGTTGGTCATATTCTGCTTAGTGACCTATTCTGTTGAGTCATACTTTTCAACTAAACCATTAATGTACCGTTGTTGCTCATATATTCTGCTTAATGACTTCATCACCTGCTAGTTGAGTCAGAATCTTCACTGGAACCCTAAATGTATTGATGTTGGTCATATTCTGTTTATGACTATCTATTGAGTCAAAATATTCACCTGAACCCCTAAATGTACCAATGTTGGGCGCATATTCTGCTTATGAATTTTTATTTTGAGTTAGGATCTTCAATGAAACCCTAAATGTACCAATGCTGGTCATTTTCTGCTTAAATACCTTATCAGCTGAGTCAGAATCTTCATCAAAACCCTAAATATGTCGATGTTGGGCATATTTTGCTTAATGAAATATTTTATTGAGTTCTGATCTTCACTGATACCAATGTTGGGCGTACTATGCTTAATAACCTTATCAGTTGAGTCATGAATTTCAACAAAACCCTTAATATTTTCCAATGTTGGTCATATTTTGCTTAATGACCTTACGAGTTGAGTCTGAATCTTCACTAGAACCCTAAATATAGAGGTGTGAATTGGGATGTGCTAGCACATTCACGACGCAATACAACACGTTAAAATTCAAGCACAACACAACACGTGATCTGGCACGGTACATCACATTAGCTTAACGGGATGTGTTGTGCTAGACTAATAGGCATGGCACATCACGCGGCACATATAAATGTATCGATGTTGGCCATATTCTACTTAATGAATTTTTCTATTCTATTAAGGTAGATAGATCTTATTTTTTGTATACGTGATTGATAGTTAGATCAAAGATAACAGTTTATGCTTCAAATAAAAAAAATGATAATAGTCTTGAAAATTAAGATTTAATGCAAATGAATGAAAAAGATCTGGATGTTTTGTAACTGAAGGGAAATTTGGAATCTGAAAGAATTATGATTATTTTAATAGAGGAATTAGAGATTGAAAGTGGTGTTTTAACACCAAAATACAAGACCAACGTGTGTTATGCCAAAAAAAAAATGGAAAACAATTGCAAAGAAACTTTATCTTAATTAGCAGAATTTATGTTTAAAAATGAAAAAAAAATTAATAGAATTGCTATTATATTATTTTATTAAAAAATAACTAAAAAAGTACTAAATATCATGGATATCATATACCATACTTATGATCAATAAGAAACCTATTTAGTTAATCTAGTCCTCTTGCATCATCAACCATAGATGCCATATCTTCGTGGTTGAAATCCCGAACCAACTGTTCTTGAAGTCGATCCACTTGTTCTTGAAGTCGATCAACCTGTCATTGGAGACTGAAAAAATCCCGATCAAAGGGACAACTGCATCTACTCTCTCCATGGACCAATTCCACACAATGTCCATCGACATCAAATGCATTAATCTCACGCAAACGCCAGTAATCTGCATGATTCCTCATGCAAATTCTAAATACGCCAACTCTAGGCTGAAGTACTCTTATATCGTACTCTGAGATCTTAGCGAATTGGATCTAACACCTATAAGACCCATAGCAAAAAATTGGTAGCAATAGGATTTGCAGTTCATCCTGATAGAAAGGGAGGGAAGAGTGATTTGCAGAAGAAAAAAAACTTTGAGTGAGGTGTGATATTCTTATACATATATTCTACATGTTTCAAGTTATAAATGAAGATCTAAATGAACACACGGGTCAAGTCACAAGTGTACACCTACAAGTCAGAGTTAATGGTACGTAAATTTCGTCAATTTGTTAATATTGGACTATAAAAATATGAGAAAACAACTAAAAGAAATATGGTGTTGTATTCTTATAAGACCCATATATCTAGAGAGAGAGTGATATGTAAAATTATATATATGGTGTTGACAATGGGATATTGTGGTCGATCTAATTTAGGTAATTGGAGTTAATGCATTGGTGCATTTACTATGACCGCACATCTATTTAACCACGGCTCTCCTTTAATGTAGACATGTTGGTACCAAAATTAGGTAAGCCTTGCATCTAGTTTACACTGTTTAGCCCCGGTCAAATGCAAAAGGTTTACACTGTTTCTCATGTCCATTGAGGAGAGGCTTCGCCCTGCACCCATCCTTTTGAGAGTTCCGATAAACTAATGTATAATTAATATATAATAGATTAATAACGTCTACATATAACGCTGATCCATAATCACTTATCGTATAAAACTAAGAACAATGAAACGATATATAAGCCACGACAATATGTGGCATGAGGGAAACCTCGTTTATGGGACACTTAACATATGTGTGCATTAGGATTGGGTATCTATCAGGATGGTGTCAGTGAGTTCAGGTTGATATTGTTCTAAACTTATTATTTTTTATTTTTGTCAAAATTACGGTGTGAGTATATTGGGCGCCCGTAAATCATAAGATGATTATAGATGATCTCATGCATTTCCAGGTGACCCCGAGGCAGGAGTTATCCATTTATCTCAACTGCACTCCAAGCCTAATTTAGTCTCTGTAAGCCCATTATAGCCTGATAAGTTCAAAAAGGCTCCTAAGCCAATACTATACCCTATATCCAGTTGTGGCATGGGTAGGCAAGATTTTTGCCTACACAATCCTACAAACCAGGCTTCGTTCATGTCTCGTGAAAGTTGAATTATAGAGGTTAAACTTAATTTTAATTCTTTAGCAGGATTATTAAACTTGAATTGAATAAGTTTATGGTTGCCCGTTTTATTACATGATCTCGTGCAATATACGATGATCCTGTGTTACGCGTCGGCGGAATAAAAAAATCCAAATTTTTTCTAGAAAAAAATTTAAAGCTCCCAATAAATCAAAAACTTGAATAGAAAGTGTTACACTTATAATTAGATCAAAATTTAACATTCTAACAATTTAATGTTTAATATTTTCATGTTTCACGTTTCATAATCCATATTTCATATATTTTTTGTATATTTATTTCCCTATTGTTTATATTTGATTATAAATTTCATGGTCGTTGACACGAAGTATTCTTTCAACTCCAAGAAGCTCCCTCTAGAGTCCCAGATTAAAGAATACCTCTTACAGATTACTAATGAAAAAAATAGGGGGTTTTTGAGCTTTTGGTTGCATTTTTCTTCTCTTTTAAGGACATGCTATGGTTTACAGAAAACCATCCTAAAGTATAAGGATCAATTGTGAATGAATCAATTGTGGATCAATTTTATGAGTAAGTGAGTACATAAACTTGATAATTTCAAACACAGATTGAATTCAAAACTAAATACATTATATCTAATACAATGATACAGTATGTTACAAAAATCAAGGGTATCGAACTAAGTATACTCTTGCAAATAAAAGTAGGTTACACTTGATTAAGTTTACAATGTGAAAAATCTCAACAAATAGTGGGGGCAGATACAAAGCTATTAATCTTCATTATATCTCTTGAATTAATTATGACAGTACCTCTATTCTCAAAGACCACATGTGCTGGTGTATAGTCGGGTGCTTGTTGAGTAATGAGGTCTATATCTCTAGTTTGACTCAAAATTTGTTCTATTTCACCAAGTAATGAAGTCATCTATCACAAACTTTATTGTTTCCATTACTACATTTCCTTCAACTTTGAATTTTGTGGCAACATTCTTCTTGCTTCGTATGCTTCGAGCTCCTAAGATAAATGTAATGCAGACATAGTGTTAACAAACGAATAATATCACAATGATATATATAAGTAAAAAAAAATGGTTATTTAGTACTGCTTTAGGCTTTGAAATGCTTCACTTTGATCTGAAACCTCTTGTAGAAGGGATCAAAAAGAAGAATAAAACACACTGAAAAAAGATAAACACATGAAATGGAGAAAATGTGCATGATTAGAAACACAGTAGAAGATAAGATCAACTAACCTTCATATATGAAAATTAAATTAGAAGAAGGTAATTAATCTAGTTACTAACACCCGGTAATCCATTGACAATGCTTGTCCTATGCCACCATGCGCAAGCTCCATCTACAAAAGAAACACACAATTAAGCATAAATACAAATATCAAAATATACATTCATAAAAAATTAATTTAACTCGACAATAATCAAGTCCAACTAACCCTCAATCAAAGACCTCAAAGTTGTATTTATCAGGACTACAAATAGCATCCAAAAACAGTCCACCTATAAAAATAAGATACCATCCATGGGTGATAAAATTTTCAGATAATTCCAAGCTAAAGCAATCAGAAAAAAAATCAAGTTTTCTGTTATGTAGGAAATAACCATTACAAGAAAAACGGGTTTAAGCGACATGTCGTTTAAGTCGCTTAAAGCCCCTTTTAAGTCGCTATAACCGTTATAGCGACTAAAAGTGGCACTCGCTCAGTTGGTTTCCCAAAGCCATGTATGTCAAAGCCTTGAGCGACCATGCAATCGCTCTAGTAATAAAGCAACTTACCTAAAGCGATTGCTTTACTCATTGCTTAACATCAGACCAACTAACATGGAGCAAGTAAAATTTTGATTGCTTAACATCTAGACCAACCAATATAGCGAGTAACATATCAATCGCTTCTGAGATACCAATGATTCTAAAGCAATTAAACTACTTAGTTGATAGATACATGGAGCCACTATTTATTGAATTGCTTGGTTAAAGTTTTAAGCTATCAAGAGTTTTGCTGGGTATAAGTGATTTATGATTTTGATTGGCCTGAAGTTGGTTGCCCAAGCTTTTGAGAGACAAAATTTTTCTCTCTAGAAGCAGCTTGTGACTTAGGAGCTATTAAACTACCTAGTTGGAAGATACATGGAACAACTTAAAAATTGGTTAAAATTTTAAGCGATCAAATAATTTTGCTTGCTACAATCGATTTTTGATTTTGATTGTCCTGAAATTGGTTGCTTAAACTTTTAAGGTATCAAAGTTTTTACTCAAGTTGATCGTTTAAATTTTTAAGCTTCCAAATTATTTTAGAATTCAAATTTTTATTGGCTTAAAGTTGGTTTCTTAAGTATTTAAGCTACTCAATTTTTTGCTCGCTAAAAAATTACTTCACTATTCTGATTTACATAATCCCAAATCATAATTTAAATTAAAATTAATACCAAATAAATTATGAATCAAATTAAAAACAAAATTAAATTTTATTATATCACATAATTCAATTTATATCATTTCTTAAGAAAATTACACTTTTTAAGGAAAAGGAAAAAAAAATACAATCTAATATTTTCTTTAAGAAATATTTACAACCTCCACAATCTTAAAGCAAAACATAAAGAACACTACTTCAAAAACAAATATGGCCTCACTCAAGAAAGATATGTATCTAACATAGAGCTAAGTTTTTTCCTAAGCCTGATACAAAGCCATCTTGGACAACTTAAATCGTGAACGGTTGTTCTCTATAACATCATTTGTTTTTCTGAAACAGTTCTCACCTGCAGATAAATAAAAAGAAGAAGAATTCAACAGAGGAATTAAGTCAAGAATATGGTTACTATTCAACAGAAATGTACGAATTAGTTTAGGTATAGACCTTTATGTTGATGGTCCATGCTTGATGTTTAGTTACTCATGCCCTGCTTAGAATGTTAAGAACTTTTCAAGCTGCGGATACAAAGTTCTGCGAATTTCCGCAGTGAACTTAGCTTATGGGGTTTTCAATATGCATCAGAAACTCAATACAAACTGAACCAGATGAAACAAAGACCATTAACTACAAAAAAGAAAAAGAAAAAAAGAAACAGAAATTGGATACTAACCCTCCACAGACGACTCTGTTGAGTTTGTTTCTGTTGAAATGACCTTACAAGTTCTTCTTATTCTGTATTAAATACATTAATCAAAGATTAGTAATGAGTTTAGAGTGAAATTCCCATTGAACAAGCAATTCAGGGGTTTTGAGTAAATAGAATCCTGAGACTCAGTGGTTCAGTTTCTGTTTCTTTTTTTCTTTTTTGGTTAAATAGAATCCTGAGACTCAGTGGTTCAGTTTCAGTGGTTAATTTCTTTTTTGTAGGATTTTACTTAACAAAACAGGACATCCACACCTTTTTTTTTGGAAACCCATGGAAAAGAGAGAACCAATTAGTCAAAAAAAAAAACCATGATGTGGCCTTCAAAGCAAACATGTTTGTTGCACAAGATGCTTTGAATCATACCCTTATTATGGGTTATGGAGATGCAAACATGGTCAAGAAGAGATGTAAAAACTCGAGTACATGATCTAAATGAAGATGTAAGAATTTCCAAAAATAAGTAAATTTAGTAGATGAATAATCAAATTACCGCATCAATCATTCCAGCAGAAGCACCATTTTATCGGACTTTACGCTCCATTTTCCAACCCTGAGGCAACCATTCAGGCAGATCTGCCCCTTCAATCATCCCTAATTTCAAACTAGTTCCCACAGGACCACTCCTCCGCCACAATTGGGATGAAAAAAAGTATTCACATTTTTGAACAGAATGAGATAATGGAACTCCATGAGGTTCACATCGTGAAATCGACCTAACATCTAAATGAATCAAACGATAATTGACCTAACCTGCATTATGATCCTCCATGGTTTGTTCTAGCACAGTTTCATTACCAATATCTGGGTTCAGATTTGTTGATCCATTAGCATCTGTACTTGAAACATGCGGCTGGTTGTCGATGTAACTCTTTGACGTAGTAGCTCTTGCTTGTGTAGGAGTATTGAAGTTATCTATAGGCTACAAGAGAGACATACATACAAACACATCAATATCATTCAACAGACAAACCTCATATGTAAATTTTGGCCGACGAGAAGTTCTATGGAAGCTCACTTGTACCTCAGCTAGGATTTGCTTTTGGGCTGATTTTCTCCTTCCATGTATCCCTGGTTCCAGAAATAAAAGGACTTCACTTTTCGACCTAAATTGCCGCCCTTTTTCTGGATCATAGTAAAACTGCACAAATAAAAAAGACACAAGGAGAGATTGAGCCCGACTGAAGATGAACATGAATCGATTTGAGAGAATGGTAATAGCCGTGACATGAAGTTGGTCTCATGGTGAAAAGCTAAGAGGTGCTGTGGTGTTTAGAGAAGAGGCGGAGAAGTTCATCGATGGAGGAGGAGAAGTTTAGGGAGGGAGGCGTTGAAGGGAGAAGTGAAGAAACTTAGGGTTAGGGTGTTTATATCAAAGGGTATTAAACGTAAATAATTGAAACCTTATGGTCAATAAGTAAAATTAATAGGGTTTTAACCGACGGTTCAAGATTAACATTTCAAGCTGATCGGACGGTTCTAGGATTTACATCTTCTACTCATACGGATCGTTAATCTGACGGTTCAAAATTAATATCTTATACTCATACGGATCACCAATCTAACGGTTCAAAATTAATATCTTATACTCATACGGATCACCAATCTAACATATGAATACACTCAATTTTGATCGATCTTACTCAAATTATATCAATTTTTCATCAATTTCACTCGATTTTACTTTGATTTATTGAATTTTATACAATCTCGATCAAACTTATTCATATTTTTTTTTATCGATCTAACAAATCTAACAATATCAAACTATGATTTCATCAATCTGACTAAAATTAACTCCATTTTTTATTGAACCGACTTGAATACACTTAATTTTGATCGATCTTACTCAAATTTTAATCAATTTCACTTTATTTCACTTAGATTTATTGAATTTTATCCAATTTCGATCAAACTTATTCAGTTTTTTATCGATCTAACAAATCTAACGATATCAAACTATGATTTCATCAATCTCACTAAAATTCACTCAATTTTTTATCGAACTGACTTGAATGCACTCAATTTTGATCGATCTTACTCAAATTATATCAATTTTTCATCAATTTCACTCGATTTCACTTAGATTTATTAAATTTTATACAATTTCGATCAGACTTATTCATTTTTTTATCGATCTAACAAATCTAACAATATCAAACTATGATTTCATCAATCTGACTAAAATTCACTCAATTTTTTATCGAACCGACTTGAATACACTCAATTTTGATCGATCTTACTCAAATTATATCAATTTTTCATCAATTTCACTCGATTTCACTTAATTCAAAAGAGTTGTTTTTTCTATTTTCTTCAATTTCACTACAGTTTTAACTCACATTTGCCCAATATGGATTTGCGTCTGTCTAATTTCTCCAATTTGACTTATTATCCTCAATTTTAGTCGAATTCATCTAAATTACTTTATCTAACGGTGTTAAAGGGAATGGCCAAGTTTTGGCGCACTGCAAAGTAAATCCAACGGTTGTAAAAAGGCATAAATCCACTGCAGACTAATACAAGCTATTATAAACTCAATCATTTCAAGAAAAAGTGAAACTATCATGTTGGAAGAGAGTGTAACAAAATCTTTATTATCAAACTACGAACCCTAATTCATCATTGAGTTGGGGGAAAGGAGGAAGATAAGTCGGGCCGCCGAAATAATATAAAATTCAAGTACAAAGCAGACCAGTACCGGACAAGCAAAATGGGATGTCTCATGTGTGCAAAAACTAAAGAAGCCTAATTATAAAAAAAAACCTAATTATCGAACCGACTTGAATACACTCAATTTTGATCGATCTAACACAATTTATATCAATTTTTCATCAATTTTACTCGATTTCACTTTGATTTATT
>JAJJMC010029024.1:2824388-2869796 GCA_023531435.1 Papaver californicum
AATTTTTCATCAATTTTACTCGATTTCACTTTGATTTATTGAATTTTATTCAATCTCAATCAAACTTATTCATTTTTTTATCGATCTAACAAATCCAACGATATCAAACTATGATTTCATCAATCTCACTAAAATTCACTAATTTTTTTATCGAGCCGACTAGAATACACTCAATTTTGATCGATCTTACTCAAACTATATCAATTTCACTCAATTTCACTCGATTTCATAGTTCGGGGTTTAGGGTTCATGTACACCTTATTATCCTTAGTAACCTCTTCCCCTAACTTGTTAAACTTATCGGACACGCAAAATTGGGTCCTTTTAATTGAACATTTGTTAGGGTTCAACCCCATTCATCAAATCATAATTTATAAATAAATGACAAACTAAGAACCCTAATTACAAAAAAAAAAAAAATTGATGAATCCTAATTTCCAAAATTCGTTAGGTTACGATAGAAATATCAGTTGATGGCATTCGAAATCCAATATTTACCTTTCAAATTTCAGTTTCAGTAAGATGGTAACTAACAAACATAATGGTAACTAACACAAAATTAAAACAAACACAGAATCCGTATGACCATCCAAAAGCAAATCTGGACCATCAAAAGCAAATCTGAATCCGTATGAGGTACCATCACCACCGTTAATTGTTTTTTATCAAAACCCTTCACAAAATTTTCTCTTTCATTTTCAACATTTTTTTTCTCTCTCTCCCAATTTGAGCCGCATCACCACCATCACCAATCTGAGAAAACTAGGGTTACATATTCGACTGTAACAAAACCTCAATCTCCTTGTTTGAATCACTTTCTATTGCTGATGGAAAAGCTAGAGTTAAAGAATTAGAAAGAGAGATTGAGTAGACTTCCAAAAAAATGGCTTCTTCCGCGATGAAATTTCTTGTGTTGTTAGTTGTTTGTGTTCTTCCTGCTATTGTTAGTGGCACTGCTAGACCCGTTAAAACACCTCTTATTGTCTGTGGTAAGGTTTACTGTGATACTTGCAGAGCCGGATTCGAAAACACTGTTACCACTTTCATCCCAGGTAATCATTTTGACACTTACATTAGATGATTTAATGGATCTATTCAAGAAAAATAATAATGTAGGGTTTTCTTATATTTTTCCTTTATCTCTGGTGCACCCATTTTTGTTGATCTACTGTTCTCTTTAGAAAAATAAAATCTGGGTTTGTTTTATTATTTTACTTTTTTTAATAGATCTGGTTGACTGATGTTTTTGTTTTAATTATGAGTATTTCTTAAGCATTAATTGAGTAGATTAGAAATCATATCTGTATAATATTTTAATCATATTTTCTGGTGTTAGAACTTTCAATTAACTTTACTTATTTGAATTTTGTTCAGGCATACACAGTGTTTGTGATATTGCCTCTTCCAGAATTGATGTATAGTTGTATCAGTCCTTCGTGGTCTTCTTCCTCTTAATGTTATGAGTTCTCAACAACAAATTGAAAAATTCAGTAAGTAATTGTTTGTTTTTTCTGTGTATGAACTGTAGATTGTATATTTCTTTAGTGATAATGAAGTCTTGTTCCGTTATTTGCTGATTTTCTTGAGTATATTGACTTAACGTAGAGTTATATTCATTTCTGGGGTGCACCTTGATAGGTTAGTAACTATGTTACATCCAGCATTTGTTCTGCTCATTTTGTATAGTCTATAGACTAATATGTTACTCCTGGTATTTGGTTTCGTTTCCTAGCATTTTGAACTTTGTGCTTTTGGATTTTCACAGGATTGAATCTGAAGTTCAGGTAGATTAACCTCACTACTGTTGGTTTCGTTTCCTAGCATTTTGTTTTACTTTGATAGAAATTTCTGGCCAACTAGACATTTCAATCTAATCTGTTTATGTGAAATCTTCTTTTGTTTTTATGATTGAATTAAAAAAAATATATCGATTTTTGGCAAAGTGGGTTTTCAATTTGTTGTAATTAGGATTGAGTTTTTCGATTTGGGTGTTTAAACAATAAGGGAAATTCGAGTTTTCTAGAATGGGTTTTATAAATCGAGGTAATTTTCAAAAGGGTTTTGATATTAGGGGTCTGTACATGACTTTTGATTTAAAGAAGATTCGCAACTGCCATGTGATTTTATTAACTGCTGCTTTTTGAAATTGATCTGTAACTGCTTGTGAAAGGAAGACATAGAACTAATTTGGTTTAGAATGTGAACAACAATGAATCTGTAACTGCTTAAGTTATGTTTGTTGTTCATATTCTAACCCAAATACTTATAGTGAATATAAGTTGTTTGTATGTTGTGCATATTGTCTTATGAGATTTTGGTTTTCTTCTGTTTCTATGTTTCAATCACATGATATGATTATGTACAGGTTCTGGTTAACTTTAAGGTCTCACTTTAACAGGGTGTCTTTAAATGGGAACCTATCTAGGGAACTCTGAAAGGGTTATTTAACATGGGAAATATGATCCGGATATACAGTGGTGGATCCTTGTTAGTTTATGAATTGCTTTTACTCATTTTTTGTGTGCAAACAGATTTTTTGGTTTCCAGCAGTACCCAAGAAACTATTGCTCATTGGCTCACTGGGACTGTTATGCTTGTATTTGAGTTTCCTTGTGTTGATTCTTTTTTTTTTATTATTCATGTAATTAGGTACATGAAGTATCTGACCAAGAAATACTTGAAGAAGCACAATGTTAGGGACTGGCTGAGAGTCATTGCATCCAGCAAAGACCGTAATGTCTACGAGTTGCGATACTTCAACATTGCTGAAAATGAAGCCGAGGAGGAGGATTAGTTTGATTTACTTAATCTTTCTGCTAGTTTGTAATATCTTTGGAGAAAGAGAGAAAACATCATACCAGTTTTAGATTTCAGAGTAGTACGTTGAATTGGTGAACACAAGTGACTGCATCTTTTTTGCTACCAAAAAGTTTCAAGAATTAATGATCTGGCTTGTTAAAACCTTGCCTTATGTTTCGTTTGTTCTTTGCAAATGCTATATGCATGCTTACTTTCTACCTTTACCTGTTAGTTCGTAACCATGTTTACTTCTTTAATTCTTATTTAATATCTTGTCTTTTAAATAGGATTCTTAATCCCGTTAATTATGGAGGTTAATGAAATCATTTTTAGTACCAAATAAATTAATCCCGTTAATTATGGAGGTTAATGAAATCTTTTTTAGTATCAAATAGCTGTTAGAAAGGACGCTAAATTGTACACTTAAGTCTCATGGTAAGCAATTTTATTGAATATATATTTCTCAATCTCACCAAATTTTATTCATTATCCATCAATTTGACCAAAACTGGAGTAATTTAAACACAAACATTATTTTCGTTTTTTAAGTCTAAAACACACACATACAATGATCCTTAAATTTTTTATCTGGTCAATAGAAAGCCAAAAATATCTGATCCAACGGATATAAATATAGATTTAGGAAATCATTATTCATTGGAGTTTTTCTCGGGTTATTAATTTTTTTTTCTTTCATAAATACATATTCCTCGATATTAAAATATACGAATATTTTATTAATTAAAAAATATATAATATTCAAACAACAATAATCAAAAAAGGGTGTTATAACCAACTATAATCGTACTAAAATTGACGAATACAATTTTTTTCCAATGAGTCACACGGATCACAATCCGTATGACTAGATAGAACTAGATATAAAGCGTTGATGGATTTTGATCACACGGTCTATCTTTCTCCCTCAAGTAATTCATTTTTTAACATGTGGTGGTAGCTTAAACTTAGTTGCTGAGAGAGGTTTGAGCAACCAATTCATTTTTTGTTGCTACGAGTCTGTGCCTCAAAGTGAATAGCTACATGATCACTTTTTTAGATGTTATAAATTACTTGAAAAACGGATTTAGCAATTAAACATATTTGGTCGTGGCTCAAGCTTAGTTGCTGAGAGAGGTTTGAGCAACCAATATATTTTTTTGTTGCTATGAGTCGGTGCCTCAAAGTGAATAGCTACATGATCAATTTTTAACTGCTATAGATTACTTGAAAAACAGATCTAGCAATTAAACATATTTGGTCGTAGCTTAAATTTAGTTGCTGAGAGAGGTTTGAGCAACCAATTTATTTTTTTGTTGCTACGAGTCGGTGCCTCAAAGTGAGTAGCTACATGATCAATTTTTAGCTGCTATAAATTACTTGAAAAACGGATCTAACAATTAAACATATTTGGTTGTGGCTCAAACTTAGTTGCTGAGGGAGGTTTGAGCAACCAATTTATTTTGTTGTTGCTACGAGTCGGTGCCTCAAAGTAAATAGCTACATGATCACTTTTTAAGTTGCTATAAATTACTTGAACAAAGGATCTAGCGATTAAACACATTTTTTCGTTGCTAAATTATAGTGGACACAGGTTTATAGCCGCTAAAATTTCTGGCAGTTGCAATTTTAGATGCTTAAACTATTAAAGCGACTAATTTTTCGAGCTCTTGCTAAGATTTTAGACGCTTAAGCCCGTTTTTCTTGTATTGAACCAAATTATAAGTTGACCACAACAGATACATTTTAGATAAGAAAACATAGTCTTTTTATTTGCACGTGGTCAGATAAAAAAATGAAAAACTCTGAACCCAAGGAAATTATTTAAAATAACATAAAACGATTGAAATATATCATACAATTGAATTCATATTAGAGTCGTTAATAAGAAAAATATGAATTGATTGTACCATTCAAGTTGAGATACTGTGCATCCTTTATCAGTCACCCAACACAATCAGCTACACCCAAACACACAATAAAATCAAAGCAAATTCTTACATTAAGAAGTAAAATTCAAATATAAATAGTGACAAAGTTAAACCTTGCGCAGCAGAGACTCAGATCACCAATTTTACTCGATTGAAACACTGAAACAGTATTTCCATGTACGTTCTTATAGTTACCATATCAACACTTAGATTTAGAGGAGCTAGTGGTTACCATAGAGGATCACCAATTTCCTTTAAATCTAAGTGCTAATATGCAAAAGATAAAAAGAAATACATTAATTTATTTGTTGTGTTCCACGGGATGCACTAGCACTATTTGTTTATTTTTGTTAATGCATTTTCAGGAGTGTCTGCATTTGTCCTAACCTATAAATAAACCACATTAGCCAATTGAATCTTAATATAAAATGGATACTAATTCATCTTAAAAAATATAAAATAGATTAGTTTTTGCAATATTGAACTTTGAGAAGCCTAAACTCATCAACCCAAGACATAATAGTTACCATATCAGCACTTAGAGTTAGAGGAGCTAGTAAATAAGTACCATCAGTAGTACCAAACTTGGGAGTAATATCCAAGTTGAAATTAAAACTTTTAAAGTCTTTCATGACATCCCCTTCCAAGACATTGTATGTAATCTATCTATTTTTGTTGTCGACCGCTGTAATCTTCTCTTTGAACATGAGTGTTGATCCACCATCTCCATCCCTTGTCTTCTCCAACCTTGAATTCAATTGCACCCACAACTGATTTTGAATCATTATCAGAATAACAACACTAAATACTATTAAACCTTGCATGTTCCTCGTAACATTATTTATTTGAAGCTCTAGTGATCTTGAAAAAGGGTTTGTCCATTGCAAACAGAGCTAAAAAGAGAGATAGAGCTAGAGGAATAAGCAGTCGGGTTTAATGAAAGTGATGATGAGCTATTGCTTTTGTAGGAATCCTTATTGTCAACTTTTTGAATGAAACAAACTTATCAAACTTTTATGTATTTCTGTTACTCTTCTTTCCTTAACTTCTAGTCCAAAGTATAAAAGAAACATATTAGTGAACCAAAGAAATATAACTGAGACTTCAAGATTGCAAACACAACAATTTATTTAACCAAAGTACTATAGAAGAGGGATCCCAATTTAATTGACATCCTCGATTTTGGGTACAACGCTTCTAGCTCCTATCAAAGGTCTGATACCACCCTGACAGTTCGGCTTATTGAAATTCCAAGGGTGTTTAACCCAGGGAAGGAACGAAGATTACCTGTGGACGTGCCAATACCAAAGATGTTATAAGTGTTTGCTTCGTTTATCAAACCATTAAAGAAGAAGTCACTTGATGATACCTCCATGTCTGGTTTATATGGGAACCCATTTACTGACCTTACAACATTTAGATCAGCAACACAAAAGTCTATAAGCTCATCAGGGTCAAAAAAACATGGTGAAATGGTGAATAACATCACAACCATAGAGAAAATAACGAAAAAGATGGCCATTGAATTGATTTCAGTAGTCATCATGTGTTTTCTTTGTTAAGGTCTGGGGTATTTCACCTATTTTAAGATCGCACATAGTCTCTAACTCCCTTATCAGGTTGTAGCATCTACAAACGTCTTTAGATGATAACATATAAAAACTGTGCTGCCACATGACCTAATCAGCTGGTGTTATAAAAAACCATTTCAACATAATATGATAATTGAAACTTAGATCCAAAAACGAAAAAAAAAAAATTTAAGAGAGTACAATCGTTACCGTGAACGGCGAAAGCAATATCGAAATTATGTTAAACCTCTCGGAGAGAATGAAGATGGCAAAGAAGAGAGTCGTAGACGATGTGGAAGAGAGTCTTGCTCCCAGTATACTTCAACCATGATACCCCCTGGATTTACTGTAGATTATGTACATAAACAAATTATAAGAGTGGACTGTGGACATTGTATTATTCCTGATAAAGATGCGAAGATATAAAATTTACAATTTAATCTGGAATCTTAATTGAAAACCTGAGTCTAATTCTTTTTTTTCACATGATACACAAAAGGATTACCACACCAACGTGCATAAACCATTTGATTCGTGTACATGTCAACCAGAAAGTGACGTACAACTTGCATGTGGGCATTCTGTTTATTATTGATTGTATAAAGTCTTACTAAACTCTCATTTGTGTCGACGGAACCAAAGAGAAACATATTTATGCCTCACCACCACCACCAGAATCTTCCTTCTGTCCACAAAATAACTAATCAAAACCCATCATTCAATCTAATCTAAATCTCAGTAATAATGAATTGGTCCATCAGATTACAAATATCACACCAAATTCATTATCATATAACATAAAGAACATCTTTAATATAAAAAAATATTGAAATATGAAAATTTAACAAAAACCCATAATTATAAATCCCCAAAAAAAAGAACCCATGATTCAAAATCATGAAAACTATTAGATAAGCTTCTACAAACCCAATGTACATATCAGGAAAAAAAAAGTAAAAAAAGTAACTGATTTTAGATTCAATGAAAAAGTAATCCAATTTTCTCAAAGATGAAAAGAGAGCAATGACCTTTACGAAATCAATATAACACCAACCAAACATAGATTCAATTTTAAAATAACAGTGAGTCATAAAAAATAAAAATACAAATGGTAATACATTGGTAATTTGATTAGGCCTACAAACCTTGTTCACGGATCTCCATTGTTTTCTGATTTTCCTTCTTACCCATTACGTACGAGTTTAATAGCTTGGTGTTCTATATACGATTGTAACAGAAGATGCAAATCTAGAGCCTTATATTATTTCCATAATACAACTATAACACGTAGTACTTTGATTAAAAAGTATAAGACTGTATCTAAAATGCATCATCAACCGTCAAAAGCCTAACGAAAAACACAAACGTTAATGGTTGTTTTCCTGGTGTCAGTTGTGGTATTTGAGTTTTCAAACGTATTTTCCGTGGGGAAATATCATGTCCCGGTGTAGTCGTGTAGAATTTATGAATTCCATATCTGTCTGAGCGTGTCATCCATTTTTCCATTTATGAAGACATGTCCAGTACTTTCTAAGTATCTCTGGTATCATTTTAAGGCATCACATATCCATAATGTTTTGATTGGGTTTGAAATATGCCATTCACTTTTAGATAAGAGAGCGTATCAATGTCTATGACATTGTGCATTAGCGTATGTGGAATTGGTCCCTTTCCACTGCCTCGCTTAAGCTAAAAATCTTAAACCAAAAATTAAGGGTGCAATAATCAAAAATAAAGAAAAAATCAAATAAACAAATTTTTTGTTACTTAGTTCTTTTTTAATCGAAGTGATCGATTTGATGAAACGGATGAGCTCCCCGGATCTCCGCAACAACAACATGGAAAACTTTGGAAAAACACAGTGAGTCACGTGTTCAACACGCTGTCGTTAAGACATTAGCGTCTGACTACACTCAAGAGTGATGCTATAGCCTCCACAGGGCGGACCTCTAGGATAAAACACCCTACTACACCTACTACTAGCACTCGTAGTAGATGTTCAACTTGAGCTTGGCAACTCAGAAAAACCCTTCAAGGAAAATCTCAAAAAGTTTAAGAAAGATAATAAAAAATTATTATTCTTTTGGTCTCTCCAAAAATATGGAGAAACCATTTTTCCTTGGATTGTCTCTATAGGTTGAGAAAAGCTTGTTTATATAATAACCTAGTACAACTTAAGAAGAGAGATCTCCCCGATGTGGGACTAATAATTTTATATAGTCTCTTAAAACAGCTTAAGATTGGAAACTCTCCAATGTACGACTAATAAGTTTTTCATTCACAAAAGAAAACAAGAATTTATTTATTTTCTTAAAACCTTAAAACCTTAAAATTTATATTTATATATTGTTTTCCAACAATCCCCCACATGAATGAAAAACCTCAGTAAAACATGAAAAACATAAATAGATCTTGGTAAATCATTACCTCAATTCCACGACCCGATCGAACTGACTGAACAATCAGCCAAACCGTGTTTATTGAAATCATACTAGCTATTCCAACGTCCTCTCCCTCACACAAAAGTGTGTTGACCCCAGGGTCATACTATTGATTGCATAAATCATAATAGTAGAGCTTTCATCTTTAGTTTCTCATAGTGGGACTAAAGGTTCCGTTCACCAAAGTGAAAATGAACCAGTGATCCCTTAGTGACCCTTAGGTCCTAACTATCAGTAATACCAAGACCATAAAAAACAACATAAAACTCATTTTCTCAAAATGAATTAAATCTCGATAAAAAACGAAAAATCACATAAAACGTAGGAAATACCATTTTAGGCAGAGATGTCCATGAGGTCTTGAACCTTTGCTTAGTGAGAGATTACCGGACCTACTTTCTAGAGATAGTGAACGTGATATCTTGAACTGCTAGCGTTTGGTGTAATTCGCGATAACCACCACGCATGATATCTCCAAGATTGTTGCCAAGCTCGTGCGGTTGTGCTCATTTTGTCCCTGAGCAAATATCTTGTTTCTCAGAATGCTCTAGAGAATCAGCTCCATTCTCATAGGAAGCGGCCCACTTCCACATTCATATATGTGAGTTCTATCAAGAGTGTTTACTGCTACACCCCACTTCAATCTTAAATTGAAACTATATAACTCATTAAGACTTATTAAAAGTCATCCTTCACATGCAGTCACACTATCACGTCTACATCATAGGGAAGGGACAGAGAATAAAATTCTTTGATAGTGTTTCCTTTAACCCATCACAAATTAGTTGTCTCATTCAAAACCTTGATCTTGGGATCTCCAGTCAACAAGGTTGAGTATCCTTCATGGAAAGTTTGTTTAATGAGCTTAAGCCCCATCCCCCTCGATGCAATAACAAACTATCTCTCTAGATTATCCTTTCGTCAAAGGATCCACTAATTTTTCTCTTGACTTCACTAAGTCTACAAAAATCACTTCATTAGAGAGTAGTTGTCTTACCGAATTAGCCATCTCCAAGTTTGTCTAGACTTTGCCAGTTGCTCATTTACTTTAGAATTACATAGTCAATTGAGTTTCAACAATGGTGGCCACAGGCTTCGGTCACAGAGTAATGCCTTCCAAAAAAGGATTTATCCATTCAACTTCCTCTCATGCTTTAAATTAAGCGAGCGAACTATGATTTCATCTCATTCGAGTTCTTCATGTTTGTAGGAATATTTTCAACTACTGATACAACTTAAGAGGGTGCACACATAGGCTAAGACTCTTCAAATCCTGAAATCACAACATCTCTTAAGGTCAGTCCAATATGTATCATGCACATATATACAATTTCAAATATACCTCAAGTACTGTATACTTCTGATCAGATCATCCCACTAATTCTTCTGGGGTCACAAGTGTGTTTGTACACCTAATTCACTGCATATTTACAACACACATTAAACGTATCGAGTTTGACAAAGACCATTTCCGTCATAATTTCTTTTGGTTCCAATGATCCTTTAGATCATGCTTGTCTACAACAACTTAGTCTTTCAATCAAATTGTAAAATTCACATGTTTTATAGGTGGTTGTAAAGCATATAAAGGAATATACAAGATACATGTACTAAATACTAGTACGGTCATTATATTTTCCTCAAAAGGTTAGTGTCATATATATCACATATTTGAAATTAAATATGTACCTCAAGCATCCCAATTCTCTTGTCCTTTGATCAGAACATCCTTGTGATTCTCCAGGATTAAAATGGAAAATGCACACTTATTTTACAACACACATTAAACACATTTGACAGAATCTATATCATCAAAATTTGATTTTGGTTTTTTCTGATCCTTTAGACCACTTCACCAACATATTAGTTTCATGTCAAACTTTAAACAACAAAAAATTATTAGTGGTTGTAAAACACATAACAAAAGCATGCTAAGCATATGCACCTTCAATTGATTTAGTGTAAATACACTTATCAAATTCATTAGTGTCACATCACTAGTATTCATCATCATCACATAACAATATTGCTAGATTATTGACTTACAATTTGGTTCAAGTAAAGTATATGAAGGTGTAATCAGTTTGTACCTTTACTCCCTAGCGCTAACCAAACCCTTAAGGTTTGTACACCTTTGACTAACCATTTAAATATACTGCCTTAATATCCATCTAATGTAGCATACTAACAATAGTGACAAACAATGTCTGGCGTAGTAATTTTAGTGTCATGTGAGTATGTTCCAAGAGATCACTACTTTATTCTCTAACAAGAATTTCATAAAGTCAAGTGTTTGTCTAACTTATTTTATCTCGTGTGAGAATCCAACCTCAGAAAATTATTGTCGAGAACTCAACATCCTCAGCAATAAATTTTATTTTATTCAAATGTTATTAACTTCAGAACTTACAAGTTATCATACTACAGTTCTGGTGATTATATGCAATGATTTGCCAAAGAAGTCTTGACTTTTTCATCCTCACCTTAGACCCCCACAAATGAGATCTACAGGGTAGGACACATATAATTCTAGGATCTTTTATAAATCTGCTTGAAAAATCAAACAAATACTTGTTTCCATCTTAGGATATTTGTATCCAAGCCTAACCAAGTAACTCATACCCATCGGATTAGAACCCAAAATGTAATCGACTTGAGATTTTGCAAATGTTGTCAACTCTTAGGTGGTTTACCATTTCTTCATTGCAGTTGAGCTTTTGATCTGCATTTTTAAGATAATCAGAATATACGGTAAGAAGGAAAGCCAATGTGGATACAGTGGATACATATTGCATATTATTCCGTTTATGGATGAATAAAAGTCTCTCTGGTGTTAGCTCCCCGTTGGTATCATTGTTTCTACCTAGACACGCGCCTAGATGATGTTCCGCTTTGGAACGATATTGCTCAAGAATGTTTTGAGTATAACCTTCATGATTTCTATCCATCAACAACTGTAAAACAAAAATAATTTAATTTCCTTTGCGAGCACATGAATTCACGACCTTTTACGGCATTAAAAACACTAATGAAAAATAGAATGTACTGATAGTTCCCTCTTGTCGGACCTGCATTGAGCTGAAATATGCATAAACAGTGTAATGTACCTTGGAAGCAAGAATTTGAATACCATCATACTTAACATCCCAACTGAAATCACTAATGGCCCATCCAGTGCCACCAAATTCATGAGAATTATTGATAATGTACTTGAAGTGATTCAAACTATCAGTGGCTTTGTACAACCACAAAGCTCCCCATAACAATTCATCTTTATAACTACTCCCTGATGGATAATAACTTTTCACCACTTCTAAACTTCTACCATATTCTCCTCTATACTTATATCCAAACCCAAGCAACTAAAAAATAAATAAATAAATTAGTGAAATTAAACAAAAAGAAATCACTGTAGCACAAAGAAAAGTTTTTGGGGGTTTGTCAGCATCAAATTCTTTATTGTTAGACTTACTTGTTGCGCATGATGTAAGAGTTAGTGAGACTAATGTGGGTTAGACTTCCTAAACACGACAGAAGTTGCTGCCATTACTGCTGCAGTCTCTCCAGCAAGATCCGATCCCAGGTTATTTTCATTGATTTTTTAAGCTTGTCTAGATGTAGTCATGTCTTCGGGTCGTTGCCAACAATAATGATCGTTGTCGCCATCTCCAACCTTATATATAAACCATCAATCAAACTTTAGAACTTTATCTTGTAATAACTATTCTTAATTAAAAAGATGATTCTACGTACTAAATTACCTCAGCCCAAAACGATTTGGAAGTGCTTTTAAATGAAATAATTTGTTCCTCATTTAATCGCTTCAAGTACGTGTTCATATTCACCAGAGTTAGCGATTTGTTCGCCATACTCAATTTCCATGAAAGCATTGTTACAGTGAAAGCCATTGGTATACCAAATTTTACATTATCACCAGCATCATAATAACCTCCAAATAAATCAACCTATAATAAAAAAAAGTGATCAAATTAAGAATGTTTTACATTTAAAGCATTCTTATTATAATGGCAATAACATACTTACCCCTTGTTCCAATCAATCAGTTAGTCCAGAATTACCTCTCCAGCGTACCCGTTGATTATACGGCAATCGGCTGGATCGTTGTGACTCAAAATACAAAACACTCTTTTTCAAAGCATCCTTGTAATCAAATGCATTGATGGATAGAAAAGAGAATAAAAGAAGTAAAACCAAAGAAACCCCTAGTTTTGTTGCACTAACTATTAGACAATATCTAATTTTGCTTTACATGGATAACAATATCTAATTTACAACTTGCTAATATGACAGTAAACTTCTTAACTTAAAATGGCATCAAGCATGCAACACTTATTATGGCATGAAAGCACTTCCAAAATGCTTCTGACATAACTAAAAAATGGTCTTGGTAGTTTATTAGTATCGCTCCATGTATAGGTTAGTTTCTCATTTCTTATCTCAATCTTTTTACAACTCAAATATCTCTATACATAGAAGTCCCTTGAACTTTATAAATGAATTATAAAAATGAAAATTTTGAAGAGCAATTTACCTGATCAGAATTCATAACATTTACGAACTGCATAAAAATATACACTAACTCACAACACAGCTTGAAGCTTAAAATTACCTATACTTTTCAAAAAAAAAATTACATCAATCAGAACTGCATTGCACCGCTCTAATGAACCTATACATAAACCTATATCTAATTTTCGGTTAGGTTTGTCATTCCTAATATGTAGGAAAAAGCAATCACATTGAAATGATACTCGAGGAGCACAAAGTAAAGCAAAATAAAAAAAAAGTTTATTCATCACTATGATTTCCCATTAAAAGATTGATTATCAATTTATTATCTCTCTCAAAGATGAAAAGAATATACCCACGACTAATTCCCGCACTACAAAATTTGTGAGACATCTAAAGCAACAAATTAAAGTTCTTTCATTCACATTGTATCCTGAATGGTTGTGCTGTTATTATAACCTTACTGCTGAACATATTGATGAGCTAGTACAAAGGCTAATCTGGATTAATAAGAACACCAGCTTTTTATTGCATATTTGCAAACACATTATTTTCAGTATAACTTTGTAAAATTGTGTAGTAGATCATGCCAAAAATCGGGTAGCCCAAATTTTGTTTTTCATTAGCTAAATTTGGAGTAAGAGAAGCGAAAGATACCCGTTAGAATGTAAAGGATAGGTGACGACAGATTTGGGCGACTTCAAGGTGATGCCACAACTTCCCTCACTTGTTGAGGAGCTCTAAGTGGAAGCTGATTGCTTCTTGTAAAATCAAAATGACTCAATTTTACCTCATCCATCTCCTCCAATAATCACAGTGTAACCAAGCCTTCCAAGTGTGAAGAAAACCCAAACAATTACATTCATAAACACTTAAATCTTTTAAAGGAAAAATATTAACATATACATGAAAAAAGTGGCAACCATGTATGATCAATTAACATTAACTTATCAAAGTGCTACATCTAGAATCTCCTCGACTACTTACATTCTCCAAGAAATCATTAACCATGACAGCTAAATCATGATCACTTTAATGACTAAGACCTCCACCCATGAATTGTTTCCCACTTCCAGCCAATTTGCACAGCAAATCTCCCCCGGCGGCACATATTCGACAAATCTTTTCCATCACGGGACGTGGTGGTTTCGCCTTCTTGCGGCAGCCTAGATGCAAAACCCCACGTCCCCAGCTTAGCCAAAATACTATGTAATCCAACTCTACCTTATGTGAGTCTCTCTGTTCTTCCTAAATCCTAGGATTGATATCCATTTTATGCATATAAAATAAAAAAAACAGCAAAAAATGAAAAAATAAAAATTGCATAGTAAAATAAAATAAACAGCAAAAAATCAACTTAAATTACACTTAAAAATTTACCTGGAATGAGATCATCTTTTGCAAAAACTGAAAGTTAGGATTCAGTTTAAATTAGAAATCTTGCATATTCAGAGGCATGAAAATATGGAAGAGGACACTTACCTCATCAAGACACTTATCAATAACTCACTGTAGCCATCATGAGAATTGAATCCTAATCAGCTTCAAACAACACTTAAGAGCATTAGAATCCATTTAATCCGGATCAATACATTCTTGTAATTCTGGCATCTTTACTAACAGCATTCAACGCCATTTAATCCGGATTAATATATTCTTGTAATTCTGGCATCTTTTCCACTGTAGTCCACCATTAGCAGCACAAACAACATCCTTGAACCAAGACATCTTGCCTGTGCAAAGAAGTTGCACAACAGAAGAAAAGATGAATACAACAAAACCCAGCAAACAAAAAGTGAAAATTTCATTAATCTAAATAGAAATCATAATTTCTTGGACATGAATAAGCGTATTCATCATGATACTGAATTCCAATAACCCACAAATGAATTATACTTGTCACAACTTAATAGAATTAGTTATTCAACTATAAATACAAACTAGAGGGTTCGTTGGTACCACGCATGATGAAACCTAATAAAACATTGAGCATTAGTAATCATACATTAAACAAAAAGACAAAATACATAAATTGACAAATTAAACGGTTAGTAAACCGACACAGGAAATAATAAGCCTTTAAATCAATATTAATTATAACTCAATTTTTTCAACATGTAAATAGTATTTTGATTCTGATAACAGAATCCACAGAAACAAAATTAGAGTTGTACCTATTTTGATAGAGGGGTTTCACATGTGTAGCTTAGGAAAGAAATGTCTTTGAATCCCTCAAAACCACCTCAGATTCTTTCCATTTCTTATGCCTCTTATTCTGCTCCGCGAACTGAGATGATGAATTAAACATGGAGAAGGAGGCAACCGGCGGTAGAAAGAATATAATTATACGAAGCATCCATAAACCCGGAACCCTAAAAAAAAATCAAATAAAAAATCAAGTCATTCTCGGAACAGAGAAGCGGCGTCGAACGAATAAGGATTCGCTTGTGCTATTATATACAGGGAGATAACAATAATTTTATCAAATATGAATAGTTTTTCGTTTCTTTAGCTAGTAACAATTTTCCTTCGTGATATAAGTCGTAGCTTAGACGCGTGCAACAGGAAAAGCGACGATAATCTAAAATTTAAATATGCATCAGACCTATAAAAAAAACAATAATGGTGTTTGATATTGTTTGACGTATGCGCGGTTATAACAACATGTGCACGATCGAGGATACCAGCAAAACAACTAACGAAAATAGCTAGATTAGATCAAAAAAACCCTAAAACGTAGGAAAAAGAAAACAAACCAACAAAATTACAAAAAGAAAAGTAATTATAGAAAAGAAAAGCAACGTGACACAATGCCTTAATATAGAAGAAAATAAACCCACAAATTCCATTAAAAGAACTTTCATTTTCGGAAAAAATATTCATCAATATCTAAAAAATTCTATAATTTCATATTTCTACATCGACAAATCAAATTATGGATATAGAACTTTCCCTAGTCTTAATTTAAATACAGATATAGATAAACAATCCTTCCAAAAATTTCTGGATCTGCTAGCTAAAATATGAAAGGCAAAAATAAGTAAAAATCTATTTTTAGATTAAGATCTTGGTATAACTTTGTTTCAAACATGAAAATTAATAAGACTGTTTCGTATAAAATACCAAAATTACCTAAAAAACAAATCCATGTCGTGGTGAAAAATATTTTTGTTTATTTTTTTTATTTATTTCCATATTTGTCGACTTTAAAAATTCATTTTTAGTAATCCAATTGTTGCACATCTGACGGTCTAGATTTTAAGAAAACCATGTAACGTGGTGTAAGAATTTTTTATAAAATCTCAACCAATCAGGAGCAAGGGTTTCGTCGACCAACCAACACAATGGGAGGGTGAACGCTACCGTTAAACTTGGATCAAGAGATATATCTGATTTAATAAAATTTCAATGACCAGGAAATGTAAGGGGTATAAGTTTTTTTTAAGCCAACCAGAAGTCGAGGTTTCGTTAAACTTCCAATGGGAGGAGAGGTTAGCACAACTCTGAATGTGGAGTGAAAGATAAATTAGAATGTTTAGATTGTTGATAGAGTTCTAAATTCAAGGTAAATTAGATTTTAACCGTAATATATACCTAATTACTTTAATATCCTACACTTATTTATTATATGTGTATTAAATGAAAAATAAAGTAAGGGTAAATAGGACTCTAAAACAGTCCGGCTTTCCTTCACTGTATAAACGAGTTGGCTTTATAAATTATAATACATAAGTAAATCAGTAATACCTTGTAACACTCTTAGAATGAATTTTAATAGAACTTTTTTTGACCGAAGAATTTCTTTTATTAAAAGAAAATAAAATGGGATATAAAGCCAAAACGTCCGAAAAAAGAAGTAGAAAAAAAGTAAAAAATATATATTTGTTTTATGTCATTCTCATTTTAAGTGATATTGGGTGGATACATAACTGTATTTTTAAGAAATAAGTTGCTCAAGTTTTTAGCGTTGAAATCTCATACAATGTATGAAATCATAATCCAATTCACAAGTAACCCATACCAGTACATTAGGGTATCTCTAACGGTTATGAATTTATTTTATTTTATTTTAACACATAAGAATTTAAATCTCAAATTAAAAAAATTTCAGCTCTGATAGTTGTATCTTAGGAAGTAGAAGTGATGACATATACAACAAAGAGTCAAAGATAATGTTTTATCTAGACTTTCAGTTAAACCTCCAAAAAAATTCATGTCATAATTATTTTTTTTGGTAAAACTCTTATGTAGGAACAAAAAATGATTATAAAATATTTTAATATTTAAGAAAAACCACCAACAACAACAACTAAACCTTCAGTCACAAACAAACTGGAATAGGCTAGAAGTGAACCCTGTGTCTAAGTTACCAAATCCAAAAACAATAAAATAAAATAATAGTAATATTACTATTATAGTGCCAGTAAAAATCTACGTACTAACTATCCTAATAAATCTTAAGTGCCAAAGTCCTAAACTCTATGTTCTTGATCCTTGGTCGCTAAACAGAAAACAAAGTGATAGTTGTTAGTACTACCTTAAACAAATCTTAACAAAACTCTTAGGTCATGAAAACTCCCTAGGTCATGGTTCTGGTACGTGTATCTAACTTCCACGCATTTCAGTCTGAAGCTAGCTTTTTTGACACTTTTCAGTCTTTTAAGTCTCTTCCACTCTTCATCCCACGTCAATCTTGGTCAACTTTTGCCTCTCTTTGTGTTTACGAGATGGCATATGATTTCGGTGCATACTGGTGCCTCCGGAGGCCTCCGCTAGAGATGTCCAAATCATCCCATCCGGTGTTGAAGAAGTTTCTCCTCGATCGGCGATACTCCACGTTTATCGTGTATATCATCATTTCCAATTCATCCGTCTTATATGTCCACAACTCTGTCACAACACATGTATCTCTGTTGCTCTCATAATGCTTGAGTCGTAGGCCAAGACAAAACTTTGTTTTACCGAGATCTTTCATCTCACAATATATATGTATTTTAAGAATTTTTGTGCTTTGGAGGGCTCTTCAGGAGTTCCTGAAAAGCGGAGAGCACTGATGTGTGTCGTACCACTCAAAAATTATTTATTACATTCTCACTACTTATATTTATTATGAAGCAAGGGTAAGAAAGGATCATTCCCACAGGGAGGTCTTGATTGTTATATGATTTCGAAAACTTATGTAAAATGGGGGATTTTTCGATTTAATAAAAGTAATTAAACTAATTAAGAAAGCTACGAAATTGTCGAAAAGAATCAAAGAGTTGAGAATATTGGTCAAGGTTTCGTTTTCATTCACAAACATGTTCTTGTACTAATAATTAAAATTGATATTTAATCTCGTTTTATCAAAAGCCATAGAATACCTTTATCGCAAGAATATCCCGCAAATTTCCTTAAGTCATCAACAAACACATTAAAAGATGTGAATATGAATTCTACCAAGAGAACAACCTAACGTGTAAAAATCACTAATCAAGTTTAACTCCCGATGAGCATTAAGATTCATTAAATTAGGCTAATCAATGCAATTGAATGTGGAAAGCGCACTAAATCAATATAACAAAGGTCATGATTCACATGTGAGTACTAGGATGCATCACTACAAGCAATAACCACACTATGCAACTTGTATTTAAGGAGTATCACTTTTACGTATAATAAACCCCAAATTAGCTTTAGAAATGAATATGAGTTCAATCAATTTCCAACTTAACTAAGCAAACAATCAACCATGAGATATTTGTAGTGAAACATGAACGATAATATTTAGACAAAACTAATTTATTATTCATAGAATCATATATTGTAAATTCAACTAATCCCTAACCAATAAAAGAAAATTAGATTGAAGTTCACAAAATTGAATAGAATAAATAAATTATAAACCCTAGACGTTGATAAATCTTCTCCGTGCAAACCTACAAAAAGGAGTAGAAAAGGTTAGGGATTCTCATCCTCTTGTTGAAGTTGCTCTTATATAGTTTTTTCTCTTATAGAATCCCTTTTGAAATATGATTCTCTTTCCTATTATAACTCAATTATTCAAACATTCCAAATCTAGGCGTATATCCCACAACCCTTGGCAAGCCTGCCACACCATGCGCCAAAAAAACTAACCTAAAACAAGCAGACATATAGCTCATAACAAGCCCACAGAGACAAGGCACTTTCAATAGCCACGACAGTTCTTTAAAACAAATTGTCGAGCACATTAGGTGCGTTCTGGTAGTTTGGCTATAACTTGTTGGTGCTTGCAGCGTCAATTTCATCTCCTTCCCTTCAATTAATACAATCCAACACAAACCCATTCATACACACAAAAACATCAATTCAGTTCATGGAAAATAGATTTCTTCTCCTCTCAGCCAAAGTTTACAAAAACCCCAACTTCAAATCTTCTCTGGCACAATACCCATTACTGCCTCAATCTCCTCGAACCACTCTCCTTCTATTTTTTTCTCAACAACGTTTCTTCTCAACCCTTTCTTAATTCTCTCACTGTAAATCCCATTCTTCCACTGCCATTAAACCCATCTTTCACTTCTTCTATCTCTTCAATTCCATCCTGTTTCTTGGCATCAGAAACACAATCCATCGACTTGTTGAAAAGCTCTATCTCCTCACTGTACGACGACATCTCTCACGACACATTCACTGCAGCAGCTTTCAAATCCATCACTGACCCCTCACGCAGAAACTTGACTATTTTCTCCACCATTAACAACACCAAGATCGAACCCATCTCTTCTTTCTCGTTGTTGGTAACAACCCATATGATAGCAATTCAATCTTCTTCTCACTGTCGTGTCATAACTGAACCTTAAAACCCAATTTCTTACTTAATAGCGACCAATGTCTTCAACATCTCAATTTCTTCTCAATCTCGAGCTCCATCACATCCCTCGAACTCAAATCCATTACAGACCATCTGAGACCACAGACATCACCATGGCTAGCCGGCGGTACTAAATCCCTGGCAGTGGCAGCTGAGTATTAACTGATGTTGAGGGAAAAGAGAGGAAATTGATATAAGCCGACTTGTTATATATCGGGTATATTCCAGAAACAGTGGCTGCCCACCGTCTTTGACTGTGTCAAAGATAAAAACTAAATAATTAATCTTATCTCATAAGATAAAGATAAGTCACACATTACCTTAACATCGTTTGGTTGGAAGAATTTGGACCCTAGGAATTTAATTATAGGGTAATCTAATTTTTGGAATTGAATTTAAATCCAAAAAATTAATGTTTGGTTGAAGTAATTCAAATGTTTTTATTTTAACATTGGAATTTAATTTCATTTCATTGTTGTACTAGTGCAATGAAAAACTATCATTTTAGAGGGAATTCGAATCCTAGGAATCAAAAAATTTAATTACACAGAGATGATTTTTCTTGTTTGGTTCAAGTAATTAGATACATTCCCTAAGAATTGGATTAACTAGCTTTCAATTCCTTGAACCAAACATGCAATAAGGGTTAAAGAATAATTTTCATGTAGACACGTAGTCAACTATATGTCTTTGTATTACGTTTTTAACTTTGTTATAAATAGTAATGCATCTTCAATTTTGAGATAAAAAAACAAAAACTAAGTTAATAAGAATAAAAAGGAAGTAATAAAACGGGAACTCTAACTCCAGTATTCTCCCAAGTCTATGTCTCTCATTTATATCTTCTTTCTCTTTTCAATAATATGTATACCGTTTGAATTATATTTTGGATCAATAAAACATAACACGTTATCACCATGAAATGCTCGTGACGATCAAGCTACTATTACAGTCGATTAATCGATTGGTAGAAAACGGCGTTGTCGATCGACGAAGGTTATTATTTTACTTCTCTAATTCTTTCTGTTTTGTTTCCATAAATATGGATTTAGCCTTGTACTTACCTAATTATTTTTGTTATGAACAGGACATCATAACAGGACATGGTTTCAATTTGAACAGTGAATTGAACCTTATCCTAATTAAGGCGCATATATATGTATCGACCTGATATATATGTTAATTTGTATTTTTTAGTAAGTATGGGGAAGGTGAGAATCGCAACTCCACGATCTCTAATTATAATTTTTGTTTTATTTTTTTATTATGGTACTAACGGTTCTAATACTGGCAAATTAAGCGAGAAATTGTCGGATCCCCTAAGGATGGCATAAATTTGATTTTCTCGGCCTTAATAATCTCCAGAAAAGTTGACTATTCCACTAGAAGCTGGAATATTGTATGACATAATTTGGGAACAAATGGCGCGCTCAGCTAGCCAGTCCTAGAAGTGGCCTGTTACAAAGTACTACCTGGTTTCTATCATTGTTCCCTGAAGTGACCTGCAACTGATATTGAAGCAATTTTTTCATGAATCATGTATCCGTTTTCACACACAAAAATTGATATTTCGGACCCTGAAGGTGACAAAAATGGAGATTTGTGGATATTATGTTGGCACCATATCTGTGTGTATGTTTCTTTTATTTTTTATTTTAATTTTTTGTGTTTGTAATAATGGATTCCCTAAGCAATCCATGAGATGTTTTCGACTCCTGGAGTGGTCCTACATAGAATTTGTAAATTCCTGTAGTAATCCAAATATTATGGGTTCCAGCAGTAATCCATAAAAACAGACTCCAGAAGTGGTTTATGGAAATAATTGGACTCCAGGAATATGCCATGAACTTTCGGGTTCTAAAATGGCTTACAGTTACTAAAATATTTTTGTTAGTGGCTTTATTATTTTTCTCTCGTTTATCTCTGCTAAAGGATATGGATTCCAGAAGTAATCTATCCAGTATATTAAATAGACGATTAAGATATATTTGTCTAAAAGACAAAGGAACAACAAACACAAATTTTCGAACCATTTTATAATCTTGTAGAGGTTTTTAGAAATGTGAAATATCATTTCTGGTTCGAAGAAAATGATAGACGGTTCGGAAATAGCGTGTATCATTCTACTAGTGGTACAAAAGTTATTTCTATTAATGTTTTATATTCTACCAGATTCCATAAGAATCTATTGAGTTTTAGAAATATTTGGTGTTGCCACCTTGAAACAAATGAGCATTTTATGGAATATTTATTACTTCATCTGTTTTGTGCTGGAAGCACGGGGTATCCCATACGAGAATTCGAACAGTCAATTCTCATGATGTCATTAGCCAGAAGTTTAATGACCTTGAGTTATTCATGCTTAGGCATGGTCGACTATTGGAAACCTAGGTTCTACCAAGGTAGGTAGAACGATAAAAAATGCTCATGAACATCCTTTACAGAACCTGAAGCTTCTGTTGGATAAGGGTGTAACTTGTGTTATTTGTTCCTTGAGACATTTGGTTGTTAAACTAGCTAGCATTAAAAAAAAGAATTTTGGTAACTCACTGAATCAACAACATTCTCACATAGAATTTAGGATGACATTTGTAGGGCTTATTCACCCTGGACTATGGAAAATTTTCAATACTTTCAGGTATTGATAGACGCATTCACTAGATGGTCTCTTGTTTATATTAACTCGTAATTTTGTGTTTTCCAAACTGTTTGCGAAAATCTTGTGGTTGCCTATCCATTTTTGGACTTTCCAATTAAGTCCATTTATCTTGGTGGTAAATTTACAGGCTTTTGATGCTTTGCCTTAAGTTGGTATTATGTCGAGCACTAAATAGCATATGTGCGTACTCAACATGGTACAATTGAGTTCTTTGTTTAAGCATCTTTAGATGATTGCTCGACCAACTGTTTACCATCAATATTATTTTGGGAAACAACCTTACATTTCGTATTTACGTGTTTGATCCATAGCGTCACTTAACTATATATATTGGTTTCGGTTCATAAGACATTTAAAACCTTGAACAGGTAATGTTTGCAGATGAGACTGTATTCCTGCCGTTAGGGGGAGGATGTAAGCCGTAAAAGGAACGGCGTGAAATGTCTTATCTTTTTTGATCTTACAACTATTTTTGGGATACTTTATGTGTGATTTAATTAAAACCCAAAAACTATCATGAGTAAAATTTTCTTTGAAAATCGGACTATAGAACCAGAAGTTTCCAGAAATGAGATGGTAATATTTCCGCCATGATTAGGAAAACTAAAAATGCCTCCAGAAGTTGGCATGACAACTCGCTACCAGAAGTCGGTGTGAGTAAGGTTGATAACCTTTAAGGTTCTCCCACTTTAATCAGGGGGAGAAAAATCATCACAAGATGTTGGTACAAATTATGTTGATAACCAGAAAGGTTTTCCCCTCCTTAGCCAGGGGGAAAAAAACTTCTACCAGAAGATAACACATGTGTCGACAAACTTAAAGAGTTCTCTTATAAATTCAGAGAGATGACAAACACCAACAAGAGTTTGGAGTGTGCAATGTCGACAACTAGATAGGTTATCTGGTTTAGTTTTTTTATACGTCCTGATCATACAAAGTCTTGATGCCACTTGAGATTGGCATGAAATTATCTCTTTTTTTTTTATCAAACCAAGATATTTTATGCAATTGAGGTGCTGGAGATCACTCATGATTAAAACACATAGTTGCAGTAGCTTTTGAAAAATATTGTTTGTCACTTGCTTGAAGATACATCATGAGAAGTTGTCTTAGCAGGTTAAATAATACATCTCGTACTGACCTAGTCGTTAGTTAAGACACGCTTGAAGTGTGAACGACTGCCTTATTTATGCATCATAAAGTGGAATCCAATCACCTTTGTAATGTAGTACTCTTGAAGAGACTACAAATAGTGCACGTGGAGACTATCGAAATATGATCCACATTCTCTAAGTTTATACCTCTTTATTAAAGATGAGGAGATGATAAAGCCTCTGAAGTGGTACTAGTACCAGTTTGTGAAACTTTTGTTGAATGTGCATGCACTAGAGAAATGTTTGAGATCATATATGATTGTTGATTACTATTTACAATAGTGGTTGTGTACCCCTCTGCAGAGGATCATCGACATCGTCATTGGTAGGAATATAATTCAATCCCCTCAAACTAAGATAGGGATTGTCATCTCTCGAAAAGGTGTGAAATTCGGATCCGACTCACACATTAAAATTGTGAGGCTTGAATTTTACAGGTTTTTGTTTGAGATAAAGCGCAGAGAGAGTAATATAATCGCTTTAAATGCGATTTGAGGGTTTCCTGTTGAACCCCATGATTGATTCTATAAAACTAAAAGTATTCTTATAATATTAATGCACTTTAGCGTGGTAGTTCCTGAAGGACTCATATTGCATCTAGCTATGACAAGTGATTGATGATTATATCTGGATCCCTGAAGGATTCGAGATTTTAAATCAGGTAGCCACCTGACCTCGTGAATTAAATCAGGCTTGAAATTAAGTCATAATTACCATCTCAAAGAGGAGAAGTTCGTGAACAATCCTTTGTGTGTTTTAAGTTGTTGGAAAAATGATTAAATCCGGATGAATTGGTGATTTCATCTTTGGCTTCTTAAAGAGACGTTAACAACACTAAAATCCACGCTTGAACTAAATTATGAGATATTGTTGACAATGAAATATTTTCTCGATATGAAGTTCGAGAATATGCTAGCATAAACCTATTTGTACAAACTAGAGTATCCAATTTTGATACTCATGATACTTGTTGTGCTACCAAAATTATCACCATTACTATGTGATCCCCAAAGTGGGAGTGATCGATTTATCTGATTCGTACGTAAAAATAATGCTTTATGGTCTAGAAGTACCATAATGAATATAATGCATGCATTATCTTGTTGTTATAACTTTTGTTTTGCAGGTTACACTTTTAAAGGCTAAAATTAATTATACGGTAAAAATGACTTTACACGAGTCTTTCATTGTTATGCCTGAAGTTAAAGAGGCAAGCTGAATTTGGTGTGCGACGGATATAAATACGAGGTGTACAGTGGTGTTTTTGCACCCGGCACAAGACCTAGTAGTCAATCCTCCATACAATGCCAATTGTAAAGCAGTTTTTCTAAAAACTATATAATGTTTGCACCACCAACTGCTTTAAGAAGTTATGCTTCAGGGGGAGTAAACTCGTAGATTCTTCGGTTGGGCTTAAACGTGATGTACTCTTTTTTCTTCACCAAGTTTTTATCCCGAGGGGTTTTTCTTGTTTAGGTTTTAACGAGACAGCATATGCGTGTCCAAAACTATTATCAGGCAACGTCTATTGTACTCTTTTCCTTTGGTATGGTTTTGTCCCACATGATTTTCCATGCAAGGTTTTTAGCGAGGATACATTTGCATCGACATCGATATTATCATATGATTTAGGCGTTCAGGTTTTTTTCCCAAGTGGTTTTCTTGGCGCAGGCGTTCGTCCCAAGTGGTTTTCCTGACACAATTCGAACATAGGAGATATTTTGTGGCACATTAACAATCTCATCCAGAGCTAAGGTTTTGTCCTAAATAATTTTCCTGACGCAGTGTTGACAAGGGGATTAAAGCTTGTACTCTTTTTCTTCGATCAATATTTGTCCTATCATATTTTTCTGGCAAGGTTTTTTTTTTGCGAGACAACAAATATTTGCTCGGATTTTTCCCTTTGAGTTTTACCGAAAAATAGCGCATAAAATTCTTTAGACGGTGGTCATCCAAGGGGGAGTGTTATATATCGAGTATATTCTAGAAACAGTGGCTGCCCACCGTCTTTGATTGTGTCAAAGTTAAAAACTAAATAACTAGTCTTATTTCATAAGATAAAGATAAGTCACACATTACCTTAAGGGTTAAGAATAATTTTCGTGTTGACATGTAGTCAACTATATGTCTTTATATTACGTTTTTAACTTTGCTATAAATAGTAATTTTGAGATGAAAAAACAAAAACTAAGTTAATAAGAATAAAAATGAAGTAATAAAATGGGGACTCTAATTCCCGTATTCTCCCAAGTCCATGTCTCTCATTTATATCTTTTTTCTTTCTTCAATAATTTGTATACGGTTTGAATTATCATTTTGGATCGATAAAACATAACACGACCCTATCTCTAGGTTATAATATAGAGGATGGTGGCCCATTGTAAAGAGATGTCTGCCTTTATAACAAGCATTTGAACTCCCTTTAGCATTTCCTTTGTAAAACAACAAGCCTCCCGTTAGTAATTATTTGTTTTGATGCATTAGAGATTTGTGTGCTCTCTAGCTTTGCGCCTATCTCCGCCCAACGTTGCCAAGCAATTGTATAAGCCTCAATTTCTGTTCTTTACTTCATGTGACTCCAAAAGACCTATAAAACTCAAAACAAACGTAAAATACACAAAATACAAGAGAAAATAACTAAGAAAAACATAGAGAATTGATAATCAATTAATGTATTTTATGCACCTATCAAGCACCAAGTATACCACCAACCTTTTCGTTTTGAACCTAATAGATAATTCTTTGTGTGAACTTTCTTCAAACATAAAAAAAGACAAGTAATATCCTTGGATAATCTCTATTCAAGAGTCTTGAATCACAAGGATGATTAATCTACAACTTGCTTGTAATTCAATTATAGAGAATCTGTCAATATAATACATAAAAGAAATAAAAGAAATACATCAAAAATATTGTTAATAAGAAAAACTGCAATTGCATTAAACCCCAGGACCTCGTCCAGTTTGAATACAAGTTGTATTAAGCCGCTACAAGCACTAGCCTTCTATCTGACTTCGGACTAAATTATAGTTGAGACAAAAGAAACCCTCCAAACTAGTCTGCTGCAGTTGTGCCCCTACATCTCTTGGCTCTCGCAAGAACCTGCACATTTTATTCCCCTAGCCGGAGTCCTTTACAATCCTAGAATTTATTCCACAATCCTTCATGAAAACTAACGTTACCTTGCCTCCAATATGATTCCCATTTGATTTTCTTTTAGATGTTAAATCAAGGTGACATAAGTCTTTTCCTAGACTTAGACGAATCTAAATCAAAGACTGGGGTTTCTAGTCTTCAAAACTTATATAAATACCTAATCAATCCATCTCACAAGAATATCAATCTTAGAACTAGTCTTAGATGAATTTTGTGATATCTTCAAATCTGGATTTTAATAGATAAACGTTATACGCAATCGAGATTGAAGTTCTATCAAATCTTGTATTTAAGCAATAATTCTTGAATAGAAGTATATTATATTATAATAGAAAAGAATTATACAACATATCAAATCAAGATACAGGTTCATAAACTATTAGAAAGATAATTATACCCGTGCTTCACAAATCCCCAAGTGATGTCTTTCAAAGTCTCACCTTAGTTCTCGAAGAACCTTCGGTGTTGGAGGACAACCTTTGCGACAAGACACACAACGTGTAGAAGATTGAGAATCTGTATTACTGAATATTTGCAACCTAAATAATTCTCAATGCTGCTAAGTTTAAGTTCCTTCCCCAGGTACATAAGGTTTGTTTCTTTAGTTGGAAATTCACATGCATTGAGGTTATTGCCATATTTTGAAGTGTTGAAACAATTAAGCTTCAAACTGCTAAACTTAGGCGTATGCATACGAAGTTGCAACTGTATGAATCAGGACTCAAACTGTATCCCAAGTTTGATCAATTTTTGGAAAGAACAAATAACTTTCTCTACAAAGGAATTATGCTAAGAATAGTAATTCATAAGCGTGTGAAAAAATTTCCTTGATAAAACAAATAAGGAAAGTCTAACAATTTCCAAAAGCAAGGTTATGGATAATTTATAATGCAGGTTTTCACGAACCTAAGATTTTAGGTTTGCGAACTCAATTAGAAAAAGTGTCCTAGAGAAACTTTTCTATTTTAGATTCATAAAATCAAAAACTATGTTCGTGAACTCAAGTAAGTTTGGGTTCACGAACCTTTCTTTCTCCACCAGGTTCCCAACTAAAAGTATAGGTTTGCGAACTCAAACAACGCCGGAGTTCATGAACCTTTCTCTTTCTTATAGGTTTACGAACTCCACGAGTACAAATTTAAAATTTTAAAAAAAAATCTTGAATAAAGGCATTTGATTTGCAATATTTTGAAGATGTAAAATATTTTCACACTAACTAGTGAGTATATGAAGATGACATAGCTCTAGTACATACCAGGATAATTCACGTCATTTTTCCGACAACAACCTTCCTTCTTTTAACAGCTAGAAGGCTTTCTCATCAAAATGACAATCAACAAATCTTTCTATAAAAACATCCCCTGTTAATAGTTAAAGATATCAAACAATATAGATAGTGAGTCAAAACCAACATATATCCCAAGTCAAAGTTGTGGGACAAACTTAATGCGTTGTGGTGGTGCAATAAGGTGATAAACAACACAACTAAAAACATGCAAGTGAGATTTTCTGATGGATGACCTAGCACGTGTTGTAAAAGGGAATATTTATTATTTGCACTGGGTCAATTTTGTACTAGTACAACAACGTGCAGAATAACATGTCCTCAAGCAGAAACACAGACATGAGTTTCCATAAGCATAGGTCAGGCAATGAGTCAGAGGCGTTTGATAAAATATTTTTCCAAACCATTCTGTATGTATGCGGATGAGCAACGTGGTGCTCAACTCAATGCCTAATGACATACAACACGTGTCGAATGTTTTTAAAGAAAAATCCACTTCACCATTAAGCCATTAGACTTGATAAAATAATAAAAAAATGGGCATATAATTTAATAATCTAGGCAAGAGGCCGAGCAAATGCTATATTATGTGTCGAAAGTAAGCAAATTAAACATGCGACCATCTAGCAAAAACATCGATTAGAACCATAAAGTAATGAAAGGGTACACTATGAAGATGTATAGGACCACATATATGACATTTTATTATTTGCAATAAAGCAGGTGATATTCCATAACTACTTTTGTCAAGGACAATTTCATAATCAGTTTCCCTAAATTAAGAATACAACCAGATGTTTTGTTAAACAGAAGTTTTAGTAAAGAATAAGCATGACAGTTCTGAACAATTCTACTTATCATAGTAGGATATGGGTGTACAAGTCGATCATGCCATAATATGAGCACATCAGAGTTGTAAACTTCTGAACTATGACCGAATAAGACTCAACTTTTTGAATCTTTGTATGGTACAACCCAGATGCGAAAGCTTCAAGCTTCTCAACAACATACCTTTCTTCCGAGTTACGCGATACAATATGCAAGTACTATTTATTGTTCTCTTCACCATTTTAATGTAGTGTCCATTACAGTATATATCCTTAAATCTCAACTCATTCATATAGCTCCAGAGGAATATAACATGTCGCTGATAGTGAACATGGTACCACACGGTAGTGAGATACAAGCTTTACCAACACATCCCACAAGGTTAATTAGTTGAGCCACTGATAGTATTGATGTTTTTTTACAAAATACTTAATACTTTGAAAGGTTGAATTCATCGATCCGCTATCGATCAACAAGATTTATATTTATTACCATCGAGATTGTTTTTTGAGTTTGTACCAATTCCATATATGTTAGCGCATTGCTCGGTTGAACCCACCAAGCATTGGTATGTCAAGTGTAGATCCAAAACTCACCGCTTGAATTGCTTACTAAAGTCAACTTCGTTAGGTTAGACTTAGGACATAGAAATGTTGAGACAAACTCCAATTACTCATTGAAGACTTGAAAGCGTACTGAAGAAAAAACAAAGACATCATCCTTCGGATTGAGGTTAGTAACTATTGAACAGTTGTTCCATTTTTATCTTGTTCACAGTCTTATTCATCGAAACATAATATGCAAAATTTGTTTACTTGGTTGTAGTATATAAGGTGACTTGATCATTGTATATGATCAAAGTACCAAAACGAATGATATACATTAGTTGTTTCTACAACTTATTTTATTGAGTTACGAGGTATGATTTTCTACACTTTCGAGATTTTGACATAACACTATTGTTGTATTTGTTATTACATAGTGTTGAACTTTCGATTTGAGTCTGTGCTTTGAAAACATCTTAAAAAGCAATTCGTAAACATGCATTAAAGCTAGTTTGAACTCGAATTAACTTTCGAATTCAAATGAGGATTTATGATCGATCCCAAATCAGGTCAAGTCTAAGACTGATCCCAATTCAGGTCCGGTTTCAGAACTGATCCTTAACTGATTTTGACTTGTATTCGAATTGTATGTCTCTTTCAGATTTCGATTATGGCACGTGTTAGAATTGAAAAGTTCATATGTCAAGAAATATTGAACACGTATTTGACGTTAATATATTATTGTTCATATTTATTCCTTTGATACTCAAGGATGGATCCTGATTAATATTCGAGATTGATTTTCTTTACTATACTTAGTATCGAAATTGATGTGTTTTCTTTTCCCAGAAGTTTGCACATAATCTGTTGACTAATTTAGCAAAACACATACAACTAGATAAATATGGTTGTTATACTAGTAGGACGTCTCAAGTATTAATATGCATTATATTCTAGATTTTATTTATGAATGAATATATATATTTTTTTAATTGTAAATGAGTTATCTATGTAAAAATAATCCAAAAATATATAGATATTGTTATTATTTTCGAGTTGGACATTTATTGAATATCTTTTATATTCAAAAATCGGCATATCTTGTTTCCAAGCAAGTCTTGGTCTTAATATTATAAATAGTGGAGCTTTCTATTCTTACAAAATAATCCCATTACACACCAAGTCGTGTAGAAGTTAGTTTTAGTGAGTTAGTAGTCGTGATTCAATTTGAGGTTAAAAACTCGATTAACTAGTTTAAAAACTTCTTTGGGATCAAGAATTGCTAGAAGTACCATTGGTGTGAAACTAAATTATTATTTAGTTTTTCTTTGATTGTACTTGTTGAACTAACTCATAGCTATCTTCTATATAGATTCTTGTTTATTTCATGGTCCCTCTCTTTTGTAATAAGGCCATTCAAGAACTTTGAAGATTGGATATACAAAATCAAGTGATTCAGAATCCGTTGATAGATATATCGATTTGTTGTTGTTAACAAACTTCGTTATGTGTGACAATCAATAGAGGAATCAAGTTGTTTTGCAGATGTTAATTGGGATAGATTCTGAGTCTTGTGGTTGAACAATTATCTGAGTAGAGCTTTGTTGTCTTATGAATTTTAGTATGCTTGAGTAAACACTCGTGTACAGCAATTGGACTAATATAGGGTAATGATTCCCATAGCCGATGAGTTGAGTAAACCAACTAAATAGCTTGTTTAGTGTCTATCCTTGAACGTTCACGAGTTGCTAAAATCTAGAGTAAAGGTTTTGTGGGTGTACCTCTTGTAAACCCTCACGAGACAAAACTCGTCCACTAGGGACACCTAGGGGTTTAACGGCTTACTGCATATGCTAAATGTAGTCGCGATTCCTGCGAAAGTGAGTTAGGATTTTATTTTATTAGTTTGCTCGAGGACTAGCAAAATAGTAAGTTTGGGGGTATTTGATAGGCACATTTTTGTGTCTATATTGCGCCCGAATATCTGCTTCGATAGTACTCGATTTTACACTTATTATGTCTTTTTATGTCTTTGTAGGTACTTTTGAAAGATAAACATTTGTGGAAAAATTGGCTCGAAAAGTGTTAAAGGCACCCAGGAAAATGGATTAAGGCACCCACACTTTGGATTGGGGGCACCCCCTTTTACATTTCAAAAATCGATTTTGGCGGAAACCCTAATCTTATCGAAGAGAAACTTCTGATGACTATTTGTACGTGATTTTAGGGATTTTGGGTACTTCTATTTGACCCAAAGGCAAGAAGAGATCAAAACAAGATCAAACACATCAAGCAATAGTGATTCATGCCGTGAAAAGTTCTTCAAAAACCGTGTTGTAGCCGGAGAAGGAAAATTGACGCTGTAACAAGATCAAACACGTATTCAAGTTGGATTTGGACTCTTCTTTGAGTCCTTATCAATTAAGGAAGATCCCTAGGGTTAGAAAAGGCTATCAATAGCAAAGAGAATCGGAGGAAAAAGTTTGGAGAGCTCCCGTACAATTCTGCTGTTGTTGTTGTTGCCGGAGAAGAAGAAGACAGACGACAGTACGATTATTTCACTGATACTGTTGCTGAACAGTCGCAGTTTAAGCTGCTTAACTGTTTAAACGGAGACACTTATATCAGTTGCTTATTTCCTGTTGCTTTTCTGCTGCTGTAACACGCTGAACCACCTCACTGTAACGCTTATAAGCGTATCAAATCGGCTGTGTTACTTCTATTAAGCCATTGTAAACACTTTTTGAGCAATGAAAGATTGTTTTGAGCATATTTTCTCTACAATGAGCTAATCACCATCACTGGGATGACGGAGGAAGCTTTTTCTCCAATAATAAGTGGTATGTATTTAATTAATTTATTTATGCAATTTATTTATGATTAATTGCCTTGATTGAAAATTGATTTAAAAGATTTTTACTAAGCAATTGTGATTCCGTTAGATGGTGCATGCCTCGGATTAGGTCCCTAGATGCTCCATGCTTGTGTTATACAGTTGTTGTTTTGAAAATCTATTTTTGCAATGCTTTATAATCAAATTAAAATGTTTTAATTGCATGATTAAAATTACTATCACTTGATTTATTGGTTAAAAGTGGAATCCTGAATCCTAGTTCTTCCCCATATTTTTAAGTCATCTTGATTTTATTCTGTTTTGTTTTCTTTAATTAAAATTAAGTCTATAATTAAATCTTGGTGTGATTATTTGCTTGACTTGATTGAATGGACGATAACAAGGAGTTTACTTTTGCAATAAAATAGCCTAGTAGATCTAACAAATAGTTTATTTCAGTAAATGTAAAGCTTGTTGATAAAAGTAGTTTGTGATTTTCGCAAACATAAATTTTGTAGAATCAATATTGAATCACTATTTCTCTTTGTGATTGTAATCGAGTTCATCATAAAAGTTTCTCTTGACTGTGTGATTGATAATTATAAAGGAGATCTACTGGATATACTCATACAAAGGAACATATGTTCTGCTAAGAGATCTATAATTCCAACGTCTATAGAGAATGGAGGTTCTGCTAGATATTTCACAAATATAGGAATACTACTGAAGTGAGGATACTTATATTTAGTTTATTCTGTCTTAACTAAACGAAATTGCATTTTGGGCTAGAGTGTAACAGTTTATTCATATAGTACTAAATCTGGACTAGGTCCCGAGGTTTTTACAAGATTGTGAAATTCTGGTGTGTGTTTTACTTTATTTCCACACTATAATTATCTTTATTATAACTACAGTATCTGCACTTGCACGTTAATAACCTTGTCTATTTTAATCTTGACGATATCGAAAAGATTATAAAAGGTGTGTCTAAATAGGTTAAAAAAATAATTGGCGGTAAAAGAGATTAATACAAGAAAAAATACAAAAAAAGGTAAGTACAAGATACTAAGAAAAAGCAAAAAGAAAAGTAGGATACCACAACTTAAATTTACACTAAAAAACCCGTCAACAAACTGATCAAACCCAGTCTAATACTCAATACCCTCAAAGTCAACTGAGTAATTAAAAACCTCTAACCTAGGAGTTTCTGTGGAAATATTGTGTTTTGTTTAACTCATCACGTTGTCTACTTCATTTTATTTTATTTTGAAATTTCGTGTAAAGTTAACAGAGATGTGAAGTAGCACAACAAGCTATATATCGGTGGTATGTATAAGCACAATGATAGCAACCTTGACGATTGTCATTTTTCTTGGGGGGGATTGTTATATTTTTTATATGGATTAAAAGATGATTCATTCACCTTTTCTTGCTTGTATTTATTATTATTATTATTATTATTATTATTATTATTATTATTATTAGAAAAATAATAGTTGTTTACAAGGAATAGGTTGGGAGTTTAGCAACAAATTATTATTATTGTTGTTATATAATAACAACAACACTTTATTAAAAAAAAAACAGAAAGAGTATTACGAAGAATTGGTTGGGAGTCTGGCTACAAGCTGTGCTCATACCCATTTTTGAATAGAAAGTCCTACTCTATAAAAGAAGGACTGTCCACTTTGTATTAGAATCATGACTAGCTATATAATTCTTCAATCTCTACAGAAAAGCTGCAGTATCTACGCTAACCTTACCTAAGGTTGAAGAGGCTAGAATACCAAAATCGTACCCATGTGTTGAACATTTGTCTAAATATTTCTTACATTTACGAGTGATAGCCTTGGATATAGCTTGACCTGGTGTTATTATTATTATTATAAAGCCACTTTATTAAGGAGGAAAAACAGTTTATAAAGAGTTGGTAGGTAGCCTAGCAACAAGCTCGACTCCAACACCTATTATTATTATTATTATTATTATTATTATTATTATAAAAAAGGGACTTTCATTGAAGGGAGCAAAACGTTTTTACATAGCATTGGTAGGGAGCCTAGCCACAAGCTGATCCCATACCCCTTTCTGAATGGAAATACCTAATCTAAAGAAAAGGGAATCCCCAACTTTGTGGTTGTAGTCGTGGATAGCCATGCAGTTCTGCAGTCTCGTCATGAAGCCAATCGTGTCATCTCCCAACTCCCCCAGGGTCGTAAAGGCAAGAATACCCAAGCCATAACCGTGCTCGTTACACTTGTCCAAATATTTATTACGTTTGCGCGTAACAACGTTGGAGATGGCAATCCCAGGCATAAATGCGACCCTCTCACCTCCTGCAAAAGGGGACACCCCCGTGACGTCGAAGCACACGTCACGACCCTCCTCCCAATTGTATACGAGTATATCCGCGGGCCTAAGGGCGCTTGCGTTGTCAGACAAGAAACCCAACTTGACTTCCTTACGGGCAGTGACACCAGCTTTAAAACACATATCCGCCACCACGTCTCTAACTAGGTCGTGCCTAAATTTGAGACCCACTTCACTGGCACCGTGTAAGGCGTGATCCCCAAAAGCATTCATTTCTCTGCCATAAAAAGAACAAAGGCTACCCTCAGCAAACATAGCAATACCCAACCTACAACAAATTATGGCCCTAAATTGGCGAGGCCCAATAGATTGGTGAAGCCCTGTGATTGGGATAGCTTTGAGGTAGTCTTGTGCATGGCTCAACCGATTACATTGCCACAAAATGCAATCGCGCTCCGTCTGGTGGAAACTGCTGGGGATACTCTTCTTGACCATATCAAAGTACAACACTGCCAGAGAATGCATGGTTCGGGGGGCAGTTGCTTTAATACTGAGAGAAGAAAAAGGAATCCCACAGACCTGAATGAAGCTAAGCAAAGCTTGCTGGAAGCTGAGATGAGGTACGGAGTCCCTATCCTCATGGAGAATGGTGTTCTGCACCTGGGTTGTATGAAGACAAGAGGTGAGGTAGCAGTAAAAGCTAGAATCCTTCATAGTGTAGACCCCTAGACCTTCATCCTTCATAGGCAAAGACGTAATGCGCATTTGGTAGGGACCGAACCCGGCTCCATCACTAGCAACCAAATGTCTAAGGAACTGACATAAATGTTGATCATAATACTCAGTTAACTGGTGCAATACAGAGGGGCTGTTGGTCCTCAAAGTGAAGTATAAGTGCGACACCCCCGCACAATTTCTAAGAAGAAACAATTCACTTTGTGTATCCTGCAGAAGTTTTAGAGACTCCATTAACTGAAGAGTTTTCTCCACTCTATGCTGGACCATCTCGTTGCAGAAGCTAGCATCCATACTAACAGGCCCACCGAGAAGTTTCACTCCTCTAGCAGGTCTACTGATGGTGGCTGGAAACACACCCTTCTCCAAACTTCTGGGGTCAGAATTATGCCAGAATAGCTCTGTCTTGTTAATATTGAGGGATAAGCCTCTGCTTCTCCCCTCAGATTGGATAACTGTAGAGCTCGAGCCACCTCCAGAGTGTCCCCAACAGTAGTCCCATCATCCAAATACCACGCATGCATATCTAAAGTGAACTTAGAAGCAATTTCTAAAATGAGCGGGTGTAAGGTCAGAGCAAACAGTAAAGGTCCCAAAGGGTCTCCCTGTTGGACGCCCTGAGCCGACAAAAGCACTTTGTCATTATAGTAAAGCATTGCCGGCTTTGCATAGCAAAATTTAACCCATCTAGAAATACCAGGGCACTTGGACCTGACTTCATTGATAATTGCGGTTATATCCACCAAATTAAAAGCATTGTTGAAGTCTATTAAAAGCATGCATTTGGTGGAGGAGTTACCTTGAAGCTCCAAAATTTTGTTTTCGGAATGTAAAATGCCTTCCCCACCACGTTGGACTCCCACGCCGAATTGGTGATCTCCTAGGTAAGAAGCCATTTCCTTGCTGGCCCCTGACGCATCCAATTTAGAGCAAAGCCTCCTCCAGATGGTTACCACTGCGATCGGCCTTATGCCCCCTCCAAGCTTGATCAAGGGAGTGAGAGGAGAACTCACAATGTAGGCACCAAGCACTGCTGGGCATCTACCCGCTAACCACATGTTGACTACACCTGTCATAGAAGACAAGAGGCCATCTGCCACGACGTCTGCAGGTCTACTGATGGCATCCAGAAGGTGTTGTGCGCAAAGTCCATCTCTACCACACGAAGTTCGTTTGGGGAACCCCTTGATGGCACTTAAAACTGCAGAATTGTCTACATGAAGCGGCTCAACCACGATAGGGTCTACAGGAATGCAGGGAGGCGCCGCTGTAGGGTGTTTGAGGCTAAGCTCAGCAAGAGTATCCTGGGAGCATGGGGATATACCATTGGAGGCTAACACTTTGATGGCGGCCGTGTACTGGCCTAGGCCCAATTTCCTCCTACAAGCTGCAAGATTGGAACTACCCAGCATCTGTATGTTGTTCGACCCACTTTGATGTTGTTTGGATTGCTCCAAAATGGACTGCACCAAGCCATAACACCCATTGCTATCGCTCCATTGGAGTAGCGCTTGGTTGATACTAGCCATCTGCATTTTCTTCCTGGTCCCTGACCTTTCTTCCGCGGATCCCCTGGGTATGAACAGACCTAAAATGCACACAGGAAGGAGCAACAATTGTAACTAAACATACAAGTCCGAAGGTTTGGCACTAACTATATCCAATGAAGCTTTGAGAGCCCTACAGAACTGGAGCCTGCATTGCGATGGAATACTAGCAACCGTAGGAAGTTTCTGTTGGTACACAAGGTGTAAGAGGTCCACATCCAAGGCTGCTGAGGCTACATGCCCCTTGTCGTCCATCGGCACAGAGTGACCAGGCAATGGTTTGCTTATGCCGTAGACCATACAGGATCCTGATGTCCGGTTGAAAGGGCTGGGAATAATACCCTCTTTGTGATGCCTACAGGGCCGTCTCCAGGAATACATATGCATACATTCCGAGCACAACCATATTTGCATCTGCGACATAACCGTTTCCCATGCACAAAACATATCCAAATCCGTAGCGACCCTCTCCCTGCAAACACCCACTGCCTCCATGGAGTGGAGGTGTTTATCTTGCAAATGCCTGTAGAAACCAGAACGACTAAGCCCTCTACCTCCAACCCCATTGTTACAGTTGTCAAGAAGTTTAAAGGGACATTGAAACAAAACATCTTTCAAGACCCCCTCCACATTCTTAGCTGAACACTGCGAGTCCGAGCCAGAACTTGTTCTAGGCATACTGGAAGAGGACACGGTATAACAAACCACAACAAAAACCAAAATCAAACAGCCCCAGAAAGAGCTTGTACCCAAACTATAAGGTGCCTGAAGTTAACGAGGCAGGCAGAACCCTAACTTGGCAAGTACCAAACTCACACCGGGACCCATCAACACAAACAGCCACAAAACTGATGTTAACCCAACCAGCCGACATGAGCAACTAGCCAGCAGGAACTGAACGTTGTTGTGTCCACAGGAGAAAAAAAACACGCCAACCCAATCCAGGTACTTGAGCTCCCGGCAGAAACAAGCAGCTGTTGACCAACCGATCCCACTCAAGCTGACCCTACAGCTGGAAATGCCTGAACGCTGCAGTAGCCAACTGATCACACTCAAGATGACCGCTGACCACTAGAGAACATCCATCGAAATTTAGTTGCAGCAGCTGACCGAAAGCAGCACACCAACATAGTGTCCTAGAGAAAGCCTTTGACCATGTACTAATTGGACCAGGTACCACTCTAGAATGGAGAGTGTCACAAAACTGACCACGTACACCACACAAAGCTGGTACTTGAACAGGACAATAAACACCAACTAGATGCCCAGGCGTCAATTCAATAAATGAAAATAAAATACACTAAAACAAGACAACAAGCAACCGAGTTTGAATGATCTCCAATGCCCAAATGCAAAGAAACCCACAACAAACCTCATTTGAGAATGAACCTGAGCAAAAAGATGCCTGCTTCTTAGAACCTGAACACCACCGTGAATGGGAGATGGAGAACAGGAGCCAACCAAGAAGAGACTAATTTCTGGATGGATACAGAAACTACTCTGCTCGGGAAGTTAAATGAAAATGAAAATTGGAGGAAAAGAATGGTGGTAGAATGAAACCAAAAGTTCCGTACAGAAAGGTCCGTACAGAAAAAGCAACACCAAGGTTTGTAAGGATCTTCTGGATTGAACACATACAACCCGAGAAATGAACTCGAACAAACATGAATTGAGTGTCTGTGCTTAACCCTCCCACCAAGACGATGATATTTAAGCAAGAAAGAAAAAACAAAAACCAAAATCGAAAGAGCCCTAGAAATTGAAAATGAAAATGAGAAACAACTAGGAACAATGGAGGAAGAGGTGCGTGTAGACCTAGCAAGGAAGAGAATGAACATGTCCACCATACCTTCTACTTGGGTGGAGCTGGCCGGAATCCGAGTAAGAAATGAGCACAAGAAGTTCATTCAAAGCTCCATTAGAGCTAGAGCTTCTCTCTTCTACCCACTCCATGAGCTTATTATTATCATTATTATTATTATTATTTTTTTTATAAAACGAAAATTTTATTAGATATGAAAAGTCGATTACACATTAGTGGTAGGAAGCCTCGCTACGAGCTGAGTTCCTACTCCCTTTTTTAATGGAAATGACTAGTCTAAAGAAAAGGGAATTGTTTATTTTGTAATTGTAATCTAGGCTTGCAATGCGGTTCTGCAGCCTCGACACAAAAGCTATCAGGTCCTCACCTAACTCGCCTAAGGTGGTGAATGCAAGCACACCAAATCCATATCCGTGGTCTTCGCATTGGGTTAGGTATTTGTTGGTCTTACGGGTTATTGCATTCGAGATTACCTGACCGGGCATGAAGGCGGCTCTCCTTCCTCCAGTGAACGGGAATACCCCTGTGAAGTCAAGGCACATGTCTCGGCCATTCTCCCAATTGTACACTAGGATATATGCCGGCCTCAAGGAGTTCTCATTGTCCGAGAGGAAGCCCGGATTGTCTTCTTTATGAGCGGGGACACCTGCTTTGTAGCACATGTCTGCTAGCACGTCCCTGAATAAATTGTGTCTAAAATTGAGGCCCACCTCACTAGCACAATGGAGAGCGCGATTGCCAAATACATCCATTCCTCGCCCACAGCTAGAACATATGCCTCCCTCCTCAAACTGTGACAACCCAAGCCTGTAACTGAGGACGGCCCGGAACTGCCGATGCCCAATAGCTTGGTGAAGCCCAGCTATGGGGACGACCTTAAGAAATTCTTGGGCATGGCTTAACTTGTTGCATTGCCATAGGATGGTGTCTCGCTCAGTCAGGTTGAAGTTATTAGGGATATTCTTCTTGACCACATCAAAGTACCTGCTGGAGTCCATCATGGTGTATACTCTCAGACCCCCATCCTTTATGGGTTGTGTAGCTATGCGCAACTGGTAAGGACCAAAGCCAGCTCCATCACCAGTAACCAGATTCCTAAGGAACTGGCTAAGGTGCAGGTCATATTGCTCAGCAGCCTGGTGTAGAACTGAAGGGCTGGTGATCCTCAAGCTGAAGTACAAACGAGATACCCCTGCATAATTTCTAAGAAGGAGTAGTTCACTCTAAGGGTCTTGCAGGAGGTTTAAAGACTCCATAAGATGGAGAATTTTATTCACCTTATGTTGGACCAAATCATTGCAGAAACTAGCATCCAAGCTGACAGGACCACCCAGCAACTTCACTCCTTTGGATGGCCTACTGATGCTTGTTGGGAGAACACCAACCTGGAAAATCCTGGGGTCTGTGTTAGGCCAAAATATCTCTGTCTTGTTAATGTTGAGGGACAAACCTCTACTGCTACCCTCAGCTTAGATAATGTGCAGAGCTTTAGCCACCTCCAAGGTGTCACCCACAATGGTCCCATCATCCATGTACCAAGCATGCATATCCAAGGTACATTCTGAAGCAATTCTGAGTATTAGGGGATGTAGAGTCAGGGAAAAAAGTAAAGGACCTAATGGGTCGCCCTGTTGAACTCCCTGAGTAGACAAGATAACATTGTCATTGTAGTAGAGCTTAGCAGGCTTTACATAACAGAACTCCACCCACCTTATTATTATTATTATTATTATTATTATTCTAAAAGGTCTTTATTTATAATAAAAAGCGCATTTTTACAAAGAGTTGGTGGGTAGCTTAGCAACAAGCTGGGCTCCAATACCTTTTTGAATTGCAAGTCCTAATCTATGAAAAATGAAACCACCTATTATAGCATTGGCGCCTTGATTAGCCAAGCAGTTCTTTAATCTTTTTAAAAAAATGATCATATCTTCACCAAGTTTTCCCAAGGTTGAGAAAGCTAATGCCAAAACCATACCCATGAGTCGAGCACTTGTCTAGATACTAGTTGCATTTACAAGTGACAACATTTGAGATAGCCTGACCTAGTATAAACGTACGAAACCACAACATGTGACATCGAAGCACACATCCTGACCATTTTCCCAATTATATACAAGAATGCATGCGGGCCTCAAAACATTGTCTTTATCTAAAAGAAAGCCTAATGATACTTCTTTTTTGGCAGGTACATATGCTTTGAAACATATATTTGCCAAAACATCACGAACAAGGTCATGATAAAATTTGAGCCTTATATCACTCGCACAATGTAATGCGTGGTCACTAAAAAATCCATCTCCTTATTACAACTTGACCAAACTCCACCTTCTTCAAAAAGAGGGATACCCATGCGGTAACTAAGAATGAACCTAAATTGTTTAAGCATGATATATTGGTTTAGCCCATTAATAGGTATATTCAGAATATAGTCTTGCGTGTGTTTCATTTTTTTGCATTTCCTTAGGATTGAATCACGATTAGAAAGGTAGAAACTAATGGGTAACTCCTTTGTAAAAACATCAAAGTATTTTACTTCCAGAGAGTGCATTAGATGGGGGGCAGTATCGTCGTAGAACGTAGAAGGTAAGAGACCACATACCTGAGTATATTTCTCAAGTGCATGTTGAAAAATGTTGCTTGGTGTGGACATAAAATAAGTACTCAAAATAGTTTCTAGCATTTGATGAGTCTGGATGTATGAAGGCATAAAAAAATAATGGTTAGTATCAGACATGGACTAAATGCCTAAGCCACCAACCTGAATAGAAAAAGAAGCAAGAAATTATTGTAAGGGGCCAAAGCAAGCACCATCACTTGTTATAAGTTGTCTCAAATACTGGAAAAGGTATCCATCAAAGTGTAACGTTGCTTGTTGTAATGCTAGAGGATATGTAGTGCGTACTGTGAAATATAATCGAGAAACTCCAGTACAGTTGTGCAACAGTAAAAGCTCACTCTGTGGGTCTTTGAGTCTCTGAATAATTAACATAAAGTGTATAGTTTGTTCATTATAGCTATCACCATGTCTTTGTAGAAGTTTAGAACAAGACTCACTGGGCCGCCAAGGAGCTTCACACATGTTAAAGGTTTTCCAATATTGGCTGGAAAAACCCCATTTATACTACATCTAGGATCAGCTGTATGGAAAAAAAATTCAGTCTTACTAACGTTGAAATGTAAACCAAACTTCATACCATCATATTGTATGATATCAAAAGATTTAGAAACTTGTAGGGTATCTCCAAGCATAAAAGTCCAGGGTACAAAGGGAGGCTATTTTCAGAACTAGTGGGTGTATAGTGAGGGAAAAAAGCAAGGGACCAAGAGGGTTTCCCTTCTATACACCTTGTGTAGAAGAAATGACATGTTCATTGTAGTATAATATGGCAGGTGCGGTGTAGCAGAATTCTACCCATCTAGAAATAATCAGACACTTATTTTTTACCTCCCTTAGCATAGCAGTTCTGTCAATGAGGTTGAAAGCATTAGTAAAGTCGATGAGGAGGATTAACAGATCATTTTGATTTCCTAGTATCTCCAATAATTTGTTGAGATATTATAATACGCCTTCACCACCACAAGGTATGCCAACACCAAACTGATGGTTCCCCAGATATGTGACCATTTCTTTGCAAACTGAAGTGGAAGCTAGTTTAGAAACTAGCCTTCTCCAGATTGTACATGCAGTAATAAGTCTTAATCCACCACCAGGCTTTAGAAGTGGAGTTAGTGGAACACTGGCTATGTATTCACCAAGGATAGAAGGGTATTTGCCTGCAAACAATATGTTGATCACACTTGTGATAAATGATAAAAGCTCATCTAAAAATGACAATAAGTCCATTCATGGCATCTAACAAATGTTTGGCTTGAAGTCCACCCCTTCCACAAGAAGTGCCTTCAGGAAAGCTTTTGATAACACATAGAACTGAGTTGGGTGTGACAGTAATTGTTGCATTGTCAATAATGTCAGATGGTATTGTTGGTGGTGGTGTCTGTGGGTACTTTTGTTGTAAATCAGCGAGGGTTAAAGCATTGATAGGAGCAACACTATTTGAAGATAGAACCCTAATGAAACAATATAATGGCCATAACTCAATTTCTTGCGGCATGCATATATGATAGAATTATCTTGCTTCTTTTTGTTAGAAAGTGTGCTTGATTGTTTTTGGTTTGAGGGTTTTATCAATTTCTGGGTTATAGTACATCCAGATGGTCTTCCATCTTAACAAGGCTTGAGTAATTGAAGCATCTTGAAGTTTCTTCCTAGTGCCTGACATCTCCTTCATATATCATTTAAGAATGTACAGGTTGAGGGTACAAGTGGAAGAAACAATAACTAAATCTAGGAGTGCAAATCCATGGGGGTTTACCTCATTATTATTATTGTACGGATGGTTGTGCTCATTCTCTGCCGGCTTCCAGGTTTACCTCTGGCACTGAAGTAGAACACACAAAATAAAGATGGAATTGTTATTAACTTTAGTACTACTATTACAACAAGTAGAGATGGGTATATATAAGCCTAAATGCATGATAGGCAGAAAACAGTTGACACATGTAAGTTCTTTGTCATTAGCACATAAAAAGCCTAAATATGTTATTATCTAAGAGTATCTCTGATAGAGTGAGAGTCTCTAAAAATCAGAATTGACATGTCATAAATTTTTTATGTTTTTGTTTAAAAAAAGATATTCAAATATTGAATCAAACATAAATTTAAAATATTTATTATAATTTTTTCAAAGAGAGTCTCTAAATATCCATATTCACGTCCAAATTTTCTAGTGAATATTTTCAATTTTAGGTATAATTTGACACTTGAATACAACTTTTTTGTATAATAACATACAACCTTTAGAGACTCATGTTCTATTGAAGATGCTATAAGAATTTTTCCAATGGTTATTGTGGTTGTTTCATATATGACACCATCTAGAAGACATCCTCTTAACATCTATTTCCCATATTAGGATAAAAAATCCTAAATACAAGGAGTAGAAAATTCTAATCTCCAACCCATAAATTTTCAATCTTTTATATGCTAATTATGTATCATTCATTTATGTTAGACGTTATCTTTATTTTTATCCTCGAATTAATTTTTTAATAAAATGTTGACTAAGACGGTTAGAGATGATTTTCTATGTCACTCTTACATTCATGGTTTAGAATTTCTCAATAAAAATGTGCAAGCTTCATAGACACACCACTTAATCGAATAATTCTAGACAAACAACCAAAAAAAAAGATCCTCAAAACTTTCCATCTCACATTGAGATGAAACCCTCCTCCATAAGGCTAGCAAGGTGCCAATTTTTGGGTTGGTTGGGCCCCATCCCTTGTGAAAGGGACGGTTTTGAGGGTATTTTTTTGGTTGTTTATTTAGAATTTTTATTTAGGTTATACCAACCATTAAAAAAACTATAATATATGAGAGATAATTGGCCTACATTAGATTTTTTTTACCCATTCAATGTTCTAAAAACAGGATTGGGTATCGAACATGTGAAATCATTAGGTCAGGATACTGGTTCAACCAGTGGTTTAACGGGGGTCACTGGATCAATCATATAAAAACTAACGACCTCTACAATTATCAATACCAATATAATTATGTGTATCTCTCTAACAAATTCCTAAAGATTTTTGAAACAAGAAAATATCAATTCCTTAAAAAGGTTGATGCATATTAAGTTCAAGGTATTAAAATTATCCACCATAATCTTTATAATATATCAAGTTGTTTGTTTTCACATAGATGTATATTGATTAAAACACATCATCAAGGGTGAGTGAAGTCAGAAGTAGTTACAGAGATAAAGAGATAAGTAGATGCGGCAAATAGTGTGCTAATTGAGAAAGACTGTGTTTTTATTCTTCTTTGTATTAAACCTAGTTGTTTTTACCATGTGTAAAATAACAATATGTTGGGCTAGATTGATGTCCGGACCGCCATCTTGTTGCCATCTAAGTTCGTCGGCCCATTCTATCAGGCCCGGTTGGTGGGCCCACTATGTCAGTACCGGTTCGTCGGCCCATTATGTCAAGCCCAATTCGTCGTCCCTGTCTACGACCCCGCTACATCCGGCTCTGGAGATCAATGGCCAAGACAGGTGGCCTCGACCATGCAGCAAGCCATGATGCAGCCATGTTGTCCAGCCAGTCTACCAGCTCATTCAGCCCGACATCCATTCAAGCCAGTCTACTAGCAATTCTTGCCATCCAGATACTCAATAGCCACAGGCAACGGTAAAAGTCAGAGTCAACGCCCGTCTGTCAAAGTCAACCCCTCCAGTCAAATCTGGTGACCCATGTCAGTTTGGCCCGTTTCCACCGATCGAATGCCAGAACTCTAGAAGAAGGTTCTGGAAAGTTCTAGATTGCTTGCTGACCAAGTCACTGTGGGAAAAGTTCCGGAACATTC